>MNCI01017619.1:2360-22126 GCA_015680685.1 Gnetum montanum
AGAATACCAAAAAAATCACATACCTCAGACTTGCTTAACCATACACCATGACACTTACAAGCAAGCCTGGGAAGACAACGAACGATTAACCCCAAGTGTTTCTTGTGGTGTTAAGGCATTTAGTCTGCGGAGTTCGACCGGATCGCGCGTGCACGCTCGTATTCGTATGGTTGAGTGTAGGGGTACCTCACCACTCATCATAGACTTAGAGAAATAAACATTTGTAGTCATTAAGGTACTTCAACATTTCAAGTATCATTTGGAAAGATCATTAGTTCACATTATGCTAATAGAGCTTGTAGTTAAACAATTCTTATCCTAAAATGAAATTGGATTGAAAAGAGGGAAATGGCTCATAAAGCTTCAAGGCTTCAGATTTTCATTGAAAATATGCAAAACCATTAAAGGAATGTGCTCATCCAAGTTAATGGCTAAAGAAGATTAAGTATGTGTGCTTAAAACTCATGAGGGAAATTGATATGATAAGATTCTAGAATTCCTTGACACACAAAAAGTTCCAAAATAATTAATTGTAAGTCAAAAAAGAGCTTTCTTCAAAAAGGTAAATAAATTTGTATTTAAAGATGGAATTTTATATAAAAATGATTTTAGGGGGGTTCTGTTGGAATGTGTTCAAAATGATCAAATTGGTCTTATCTTAGAACAATTTCATGATCACTTTAATTTGTTCTATGAATCTCCTATGTCTACTATGTAGCATATACTCTTCTATGGATTTTACTAGCCTACTATGTATCAAGATATTAGTTTGAAAATTCAATGTTACAAATGTCAAATTCATGGATCAAAATTCAAAAAAGCTAAAGCCCCCCTTAAAACTAGTAATTACATATAGATCATTTCAACAATGGGGCTTAGATTTTATTGGTATAAATACTCCTTCGAGAGTAAGACATAAGTTTATTCTCATAGTTACTGATTACTTTACCAAATGATCTAAAGCAAAGGCTCTAAGGAAAGTTCAACATCAAATCTAATTAAG
Organism: Gnetum montanum; assembly: GCA_015680685.1. Classification (NCBI taxonomy): domain Eukaryota; kingdom Viridiplantae; phylum Streptophyta; class Gnetopsida; order Gnetales; family Gnetaceae; genus Gnetum; species Gnetum montanum. Next base: position 3,364 of record MNCI01017619.1, read on the forward strand.
TTCTTGGAATAGTAGATTCTAAGTCATTTTGGCCTACCTGAAGTGTTGGTATCTGATAATGGACTAGCTTTTCAATTTGAAGAATTTATAACATGAGCATCAAAACAATCCATCTTCCTATTTTCTTCTTGAAATTACTATCCTCAAGGAAATGGTTTATTTGAATCTACAAATAAAAAGCTTATTTTTTACATTAAGAAATTGATGGATGGAAATCTAGAAAATTGGATTCATTATTTGCAATCTGCATTATGTACTAAACGTATTAGATTTAAGAAGACTATTGGAATATCAACTTATAACTTACTCTATGGTTTGTTGGCTAGAATTACAAACAAGATTATAAGTTTGGCCTCAAATTTTGTGCAAATGTATAGTGAGAAAACTAATAAAGATAGAAGTTTTATGACTTTGCTCATAAAAAAAGAATTCGAAATGTATAGAGCTAAAGATAATTTATTAAAGACTGCTTATCAAGTCAAAAGGTGGTTTAATAGAAAGGCTTTGAAGAGAACTTTTAAAGTTAATGATCTTGTATTGTTATGGAATATGAAGAAACCAAATAAGTTTTCAACAATATGGACTAGTCCATTTCAAATCAAGAAGCAATTATTAGAAGATACTTACATATTATTGACACTATATGGGATAGAGTTATAGATTCTATATAATGTTTTGCATATAAAACATTATTTTGGACAACTACTAGCAACTTAAATCTATATGAATTAATAAATATATGTATATAGTAATATATATGTGTGTAAAATATTAAGTATACATAGTAGTAAGTAATAAACATTTTTTTACTAATTATTAGTAACATAAATACTATATAATATATAACTATAACATATATATCTTATACGTATGCTTAAGTAAGTCTATATAATATTATAAAACATGTATACATTAGAGCATTATTTTTAAAAAATATTTAATTCAAATTGTTAGTTTAAAAAATTAAATATAGATTATTTCAAGTAATCATTACTTGTAAGTGGGAGTGATGGCTAGATAACTACATTGTGGTGGTTTAATTTCAACAACCAAATAGTGGAATTTAAATCAGCCAATTGTATAATGATGGAAATTAAATTAGTTTTGGCTAAGTGGCAAAGTTGGTTAGTAAAATTGGTGGGAATTTTAAATTTACCTTACACTATATAAGGAGATGTGTATTACTTAGAAAAGCATCATTTCTCAATTCAAGGGTTAAGGTGAAAAAGCAATTAATTGTTAAAGTGTGAGGTAGAAAGATGGTTCTTGGAGATTAGGCAATGAGAAGACCTTTGATCCCATATGTTACAAGATTTTGTCTAGAGCATGTCTTAAGAGCCTATTGTAAAGCAACTGCCCATGGAGCATCTAGTGAAAGCCCTTTCTTACTTTGGCTTTCACATGAGTTCAAATTTCTCACTGGTGGACTTTCTCTACATTCCAATATTTGGCATAGTTTCCATGAATGCATCACCTAATTTGAATATCAAGGAGAGTCTAGTAAAGATGATTCTTTGGGAGAGGCTTTTATATCTCAAGACATTGAAGGAACTAGTTGGAAAGAACCTCAAAAACCAACAGTCAAGGAGTTGGATGCAAAGGAAACAATAAAAGTGAAGATCAACTTGAGGTTTCAACTAGGCAAGAAGAGGAAAGAATAGCATTCATTACAACTAATATTACATATGAAAGGGTTTATGATATGAGAATCCCTAAAAAATTTACTCTAACTATTCTTTTCCCACCCATAGAATAGTTTGTATGATATTGAATTTGTATAGTTTCCTAAGTTTAAATGAGGTTTTACTTAATCAAATCTTAAGTTTGGTGAAATTTTTCCTTAAAAAAATATTTTTATTTTTTTGAAAATGCATAATAAATTCTTGTTTGGGTGATGATTTAGTTGATGTGCATTGATGGATTACTTAAACATCTTAACCTCTCAAGAATTTTAAGAAAGGGAGGAAAGAAATGCTGTCACCTTTATGCCATTCTATGGAGCATCAATTAAGAAAATATATATAGATAAAGTTCCATAAGAGCCATACTAATATGCACAAAAGGAGTGAAACATTATTTGTGATGCAATTTGAAAGATAGTATGAAGATAGATGTAAGTGGAAAATTCTTGCATCGTAAATGTTGTGATTTGATACTAGAAAAATCAGTGAAAAAAAGGGGGCACTGAGTAAGCAATGGTGTTAAATAGAAAAAATCTAAGCATAATTCCTCTTGATTAAAGAAAATAATTTATATGGTAAAACCCATGAGAATTTGCTAGTGTACAATTTTAGAGGTTGATAGTGATTCAATGGCTTATAGCATTTGCATCTTTACAAGTTAAGTAACTAGAGGTTTTGAAATAAATCAGGGTACACACTAATCTAGGATTCACCTTTATCAATTTCATAATTAAGCCAACACATCATAATTTTTTTTCAAATTCAATCATTGATAGTATTATTCCTGCTAATGGTCAAAATAACATATAGTATTGAGGTAAAGATCAATCAAATGTGTTTCAACAATAAAATCCCCAGAAAGAGAAAAGTAATAGTTTTAGAAATGCTCATTGAAAATTTCATCAAAATTGAATGAATTGAATTAACAATTAGACTATTTCACAAGTAAAATTTTATCAAAAATTGGATAGCCCTATTGCATGTTGAAAAAATTCCAGTAATATTTTGCAAAGACAAACATAGGATAAGGTAAAAAAAAAATCCTAACAGCATCATCATGGAGGTCTTGCCTCATGGGCATGTGGTAAGCAAGAAGAAAAGAGACTTGACTTAGGTGTGGGATTCTACAACTATAACTTTCCCCTACATCATTCAGCACCTAATGCTAAATTTGAATGTGTATGGCTTTGGTGGAGAAGACTCATGTGGTGGCAAGTGCAACAGACACAATTGTGGTGACTACAATAGAACTAAAAACCTTTTGAGTGCTATGACCCATCATAATGATGGTTGTTTCCAATGTTCAAGCCACTACACTAGCACTACCATCAACATTCTTCCTCTTTCATGGAGCATGAGCAACATCAAAGATATGGGTTCTTACAAAACCAAAGCCTTAGGTCATGTTTTCTTAGACAACATGCCTCTAACAACTGCAACCAAAATAACAGCCAAGCTAGATCTAGAGACATCCATCGACAATGAAAAGTAGTGGAGGTTGCATGTGAAAGGAATGGATAGCAAATGGTAGCAACGTAGCATATCACAAAGCATAGGAAGGATTTCTACTCATGAGGAAAGCACAATATTCCAAGTGTACAAATAGAAAATCAACACCTGTAGTGATCCAACTTCACAAGAAAAAAAAGATGGAATGTGCAACAAAATTTTCAAAATGGAAGGGACGATCATTAAGAATATGACATAAGCCAACTTCTATTATTTTCAAATAGGGGTTTGCTTTATCATTGGCCAAACTATAATATTAATATAATTGTGAAGGTATAATATGAAATTTAACAATAATTTACAATTAAATAAATATAAAGTAAAAAGTTTTTCTTTAAAGGAGAAAAAGAGATTATTGGCTAGGACACTTGTCAAACATATCTTATATTTCTCAAGTTATCATAACTTTTTCCTAGATATTTGTAATACCCTTAACCTTTCATGATTATTGTAACTACCCTAAGATCACTATAAAAAGACCTTCAAAGGTAGAAGGAAAGGAGGGAAATTTGAAAAAAGACAATTGAAGATTATTTGTAAGATGTCTTGCTAAATACATCAACTCAGCTACTTTTTTTTAATCCTATGAGTTCATTCTTTTCCATTTTGTTTTAGTTACTTAGCTAATGATTTAGATAGTATCGTGCTTGGCATTTAATCTTGGGATTTATTCTAGGTTGCTTTTATAGCTCTATTTTCACAATATTAAACTCCTATTAATATTTCCCATAGAAGAGCTTATAATGTTAAAAAGCCTCAAGAGCAATTTAATAGTAATATCTTACTAAAATTTTCTATTTTGAGCATAGAGAACCTAGGAAAATCTTTGGTGTTTTGGGACAACTGAAATAGCTTCATTATTTTAAAGTGTATTCCCTTGGTATTTCAATCTTAAAATTGTCAAAAAATTTTAAGGCTCTATTGAATGCAATCTTTGACAACTATTAACTAGCTAAAATTGAGACTTGTTTTATGCAGCAATTTTTGGTAGTTTAATAAAGTGTATTTATGTAATTTCTTATTGAGCTCAAAAGGCTTGGACAATTTGTTGTTATCCAATTAGGAATAGATTTATTGCAAAGTGTTTTCTTGTGTCAATTTATCTNTAGTAGCAAACACATACTAATGTTTAGTACATTTATAACTACTAATTTTATTTGGAGGTATTTGGGCCTTGTTGTTACGAGAGACTAGCAAGTACCTAAACTTTGTTTGGAGACATTGGTGGTCCAATCCCAAACGGTCGCTAGCACTGACAAGCCAAATAATCCTTCACAAATTTCAAAATGTCAATTGCCATACTAGGTCAACAATAATTTCTACCCATAAGTTTCAATGTTTTATCCTTATCCATGTGACCTACCATGCCACTACACTGCTTTTTAAACAAAGTATTTTTCCTAAAATCACAATTAGGAACACATACCTTTCCACTTTTAAACAATAGTTATCTTGAATATGATAATCCCTCCATTGGTCTATCCTACTCATCAATGGCTCTTTAAGGCTCCTCCAAACTTGCCCAAAATCATCATCATTTCATACAAAGAAGAAAACTCACCCATACCTTCCACATGAGATATGTTAAAATTCACCACATGCACCCTAGATAATGAACCATCACATTGGCTTTTTCCCTTTTATGCTTCAACACAAAATTAACTCTTGTAACTACATAACCCACTTCATATGCTTTGCACTCAACTTCTTTTGTAAGTTTAGAAATTAAAGTGCTTGATGGTTCATCATTAAAGTGAACTCCTTCAATAACAAGGAATGCCTCCAATGCTTGATTGCTTGAAGAATATAGTACAACATCTTCTCATATATGCTATATTTTTTCCCAAACTTATTCAACTTTTCAAGAAAGAAAGAAATAGGACTACCTTCTTATGAAAGTACCCCACCAATGATAAGTCCACTTGAATTCACCTCCACTTGAAAGAGCTTGTGAAAATCTAAAATTTCAAGCATTAGTTCATTAGTAATCTTTACTTTCAACAAGTCAAATCTCCCTTATGTTTCATTATCCCACCTAAAATATTTATTTTTCTTTAAAAAATCAAACATAGACCACAAAATATCACTAAAGTATTTTATGAGCTCTATAAAAACTTGCTAAACCAAGGAATGATCTTACCTTCCCAACATTCTAAGGAGTTGAGCAATCCCTAATAGGCTTCACCTTGGTAGCTTCCGTCCAAATTTGGCTTTTAAAAATCACATGCTCCAAATATGTGGTTTCCCTTTTGAAGAAATGACTTTTTTTTTCACAGTGATAACCAACTATGCTTCCTTCAACTTAAGACACACCATTCTCAAGTGATCCACATTTTCTTCCTTATTAGATTTATATACCAAAATATCATCAAAAAATACAATATAGCACTTACCAATCAAGTCCTTCAATACATCATGTATCAACCTCATGAATGGAGTAATTGCATTTGTAAGCCCAAATGGCATCATCAACCACTTAAATAATCCATCTGGTGTTTTGAATGCTATTTTACACTCATCATCAAGCTTAATTCTAATTTTATGATACCACTCTTCAAATCAATTTTGCTAAAAATTTTTGCATTGGTAAGGACATCAAGGATATCATCCATCATTGGAATAGGAAACATATACCTCACTATTATCTTGTTCACTACCCTAGAATCAATGCACATCCTCCATTCATCATTATTCTTCTTTGGCACTAGCTCACTGAAACTACACAAGGTTAAATGAATTCCCTCATGAAGCCATTTACAAGTAACTCCTCTACTTACCTTTGTAATTCAGCCTACTGATTTGGTGCCATTTGGTAAGTTCTCTTATTTGGAATGGTAGTACTAGGAATAAAAGAAATCTGATGTTGTACATTCCTCATTGATGGAAATCTATCAAATTTCCTCTTAAATACCTTGGCCAATTTCTCCTTTAAGCCTAGCACACTTGTAGGAAGTTCAACCTACACATCATCATGGTTAGTAGTAACTATTGTCATAACAACAAAACCAAAAGTAATTTCATTATGTTCCTTAATATATTATTCTCTCTTCTAGAAGGATTAATAAATCATTAAGTAAGCTTTGTTATCTCACTTATTCAACTGTCATGGGAATCAACTCATGGTTTCCATCAAATCTAGCTACACTTTACACATTTCTTACTTTATCAAATTAAGCACCATTATTAAAATTTCAATATCTACTAAGAATTACATTAGCATAATCAATTGGAATTACATCACCTCTTGGAAAAAATCTCTATATAACCAATGCACTTATAAGATTTAGGATGAGGATTAGTTACCAATCCCAATCTAGCAACTGCTCTAAAATAAACAACATTTTCTTGGGCTTTCCCATCAATTAATACATGAATCCATTCCTCACTAAGCAGACATCTTGCCCCAATTCAAAACAAAAATTTTCTATGAGGTTGATCTCCTCTATTCACATTCCCCATTAATGCATAAGAATTTAATTAAAAAACATCCATAATTTTTGGAGCATTAGGATTATCTTTCTAAAGACCTTGGCTTGATGCTTCTTTCACCTTCATGGTTTGCACATCCTTGTTCCAAGCTACTTTGTAAAATGGACATTTCCATTGCTTATGTTCTCATTCTGCACACATGAAGCATTGGATTTTTGATGAGATGCTATCTTAACACTTGTCTTGGTCCTTCTTGGATTTTTCCTTCTCATCACCTCTTTCAATCTTCTTATCATGGTTATCATCCTTGTCTTCATATTTGTACTGGGATCCTTATTCAAATTTGGATCCCTTCTCCTTTTCCTTGGAAGTTATTTTACTCTTATTTCTAAATTCACTTAATTTCTTCTTAGCCTTGAGTGCCAAATCATAATCCTCATCTAGATTTTGTGGCTTATAAAAAGAAAAATCCTACTAGTATGTCATTTTGAGACCTTCTAAAAAGATTGAAGCATGTTCATACTCCTCCCAATTTACCTTAGCTTAATGGAATAGATCAAAAATTAGATGTAGAATTATTTGACATCCCTATCACCTTGCCTTAGGAATTTTAACTTCATAATGGTCTCTTGTCTCTCATGAGACTATTCAAATTTTATTTTCAAACTATATTTTATTAAATCCCACACTTTGATGGCTTGAACATTTCATCTTTCATAACCCTAGGACTTCTTTTCCATTAAGTAAAAGTCATACCTTCTAATATGGATTTCGTAATAGGTACCCTCATATTATTTGGTATCTTTTCCAACTAAAAATGCTTCTCAAGTGCCTTTAGCCAACTCACAAAAGTATTGCTACCATCTACACCATTGAAAGTCTTCAACTTCACATAGGGAATTCTTACAACATTTCTAAATGCTCTAGCAAGCCTTGCCTCATCATCCTTGTGAAGCCTACCTAGAGAAGAAGTATTGATCAATGTTGGATCCATAGAATTCTCATTTGAGAAATAGGATTCCCTTCCATTTAAATCCTTGGCTAATGAGTTCCTATACTCCTATAGATATATTTTTATTTCTCATCATTTAGTCTATATCTAGCTAGTTGTGAAACATTTTCATCTAGATGTGCATGCTTTTCACCTTTGATGAGCAGCGAGGTACCCCTACGCCCAACCATACGAATCACGGGTGTTCACATGTGACTCGGTTGAATTCCGTAGACTGCAAGCAATTGCATACATTGAATTCTAGCTAGCAAGACTTAGTTAGAATAGTCGTTGTCTTTCCAACCTCACTTTTGGTGTTCTAAAGTGATGGTTAAGTGAGATTGAGGCAAATGATTTTTATTTTTTTTCTTTTTATCTTTTAAAGTCTAGTTCTTTAATTGTAAGGAACGAAAAGTTGTATAATCTATAATTATTCTACCCTATTGCTTAACTCTCCCTAGCATAAGAAACTAATCCCATCTTCCATGCACATCCTAAGCATACCCTAACCACTGCTAGGTTACTAGACATTAAGCATTACTGGGTCACCAAGTGTTTGATTTATGTTCGAGATGGTTGTGCCTATGATTCTCATAAAATATGAAAGGATAATAACTGTAGAATGATAATAATAAAAGCTTTTAAAATTATTAAAGCGTGGAAACATTAAACTATTAAAATGCTTAAGTGATTAAATCCAAATGCTACAAGGAATGCTCAAAAAGCTCATCTTTATTGTCAGTCACACCAATGGGCTCAAGTACATTAGCACTTGAATAAAAATTCATACACCTTTCTTACACCTATTGTGGGCACTTGGAAAAATATTCTAACTCTTATGGGAACAAACTGCAAGAGTTTTTCTACAACTACTGTAAAAGATGAGATAAATGCTATAAGTGCGTGCATATTTATCACAAGAGACAGATTCTGCATTAACAAGGTCACATTAATGGATGGATGGATACATCAATAGGGTCACGTCAACATGGTCACATCAACAAGGCTCTATTAATGCAGCCTAGTCAACGTATCAACTAAACACTTCATCAACCTTCATGTGTCTAGATATGTCTAAGACTCGCATTCTTATATACATTTGTGTTTATTTCATCTAACAAAGAAGCCATCATCTCAAAGGTAGACTTCATTCTTTTCATGTCTTGATTCAAAGCTTGCACCTATTTTATCTTTGATGCCATTTAAAGTTAACAAAATCCTCAACCAATTTTCAAGAAATAATCAACACAAAACTCAATACAAGAGCTCCAATACTAATAATGCTAGAGCAGGTTCACTCTACTAATTAATCACCTTCAAATACTAAATCAAGACATTATGTAAAGATAAATATGTTTGCTAGAAAACAAGAAAACTAGTTATCTTCAATTAATTTATTATAAGATCACAATAGGATTCTCAAAACCTATAAACATCCAAAACCTATCATCCTAAAAAGATATTGTAGAGCATGAGGCTCTAGAATCACATAATGGTTGTTCTCAATTCAATACACAACTGATACAAAGATTTTCCCATAACCTAGAAATGAGATCTCAACTTTCAAGTAATAATAGAACACATAGGTCTACACGATTGACCATGGAGCTACAACCTCTATGCACTCACTCAATGTGCTCTCCCATACTTATTCAATCTCATCTCATAACTCTTTCTCTCCCTCATTCATTTCCCCTAACAATTATGAATTACATTAATATTTATGAATAATAAAAGACAAGAAACCTGAAAACCTTCCCTCAACTCATCTTGAGATTCTTTAGATGTTTCCATGGCCTTCTCACCTTCTCCTTGATTTTTTCCATCCTTTTCCTCCTTACCTTGATTATTTCTCAAATTGGGATGGATCATTTTAGAAGTTTCCTTTGCCATATAGGTCATCTCTATCCTTGTCAGGTGTTCTCCTACCAAAATACAACTTTTGGCAAAGATATCTACTATTTTTGGGAGTCATCTCCTCCCAAACTAAGACATCTTCTAAGTGGCAAGATGCCTTGCTTGAGACATCTTCTAGTTTAAGAAGACATCTTTCTTAAGATGTCTCCTCTGAGGATGAGATGTCTTCCCTAAGACATCAACAAAATCAACCTAATGTCTTCTTTGCATTCAAGACACCTTCTGTTAGTCCCAAGTCTCAACTAATATATCTTCTTTCCTTCCAAGATGTCTTCAAAAAGCCTTAAACCTGCAAAGCACACATGTAGGGAAGAACAAAGGCAATCGGAAGAGGTGTTCCTACATCACTAAGATGAAAAGGAGTACAAGCTTGAGTTTTTTGAAGAGGGACCTATGATTCCCAAGTGCTCACATCAATATTTTTCAAAGAAAAATTCCTAAAATGATTGAGAATTATACATAGAAAATTTTTGTTCAGCTAGCTCTAGAAGTTTGCAGTCTTTCTAGAACCTCACATCTAATTTCTTTTTCTCCTCTCATCCCTTCTTTTCATCCATTGCAAACTTTTTTATTTTGGAGCTTTCTTCCTAAATGTTTTGTTAACATGAATGCATAACTGATGATAAGATAGCTAAAGCATCAAAGTAATATAAATGCACCTCTCCCTACCTTAATAATGAAATAATAGTAATAATAATAATGAATATTATTTTAAAATATGATAACATACTATGTAAGCCCAAGTTAGGTTATGGGCCTTGGTAGGGTTGTGTTGACCAAGCTAGGAAATTGGTCTCCTTTTTTATTCTTTGTAATTAAATAAAGATAAAATTAAAAATGTTTGTGTGTGTGTATATATTACATTAATATATAAATATAATTATTATTTAAAAAATAGGGCCATGTGAACCATAGAGCTATTTGCACTCTTACAAGAGCAAATCAAATTCACTAGATTAGCCTACGCATTAAGCACCATTGTTTAGTAACCAATGAACTAAGAAACACCATGTGCTTGAACTCACTACCCATCTACACACTACACCATCTACTAGATTAGCCTCTTCTCTTATTTGTGCTAGCTACAAAGCACATGTAGTGGCATGCAACCTAGCTCATATGGCTATGCAAAGCAACCCATTGTAGTGCCTACCAGTGCATTTTTTCTCCTCATGTCATCCTTCCTACATGTACTGATTATGGTGGTGGAAAAGTTATTATTTTCCTCATTATTCATTATGCATAACTATGATTGGAGTCTACTTAGCAACAAGTTTAGATTTCTACAGGTGTTGACTTAAAGCATATGCATTGGTCCAATATGGTTGGATTCAATAATGAGAAAGTAGAATATGGTTTCATTAAGAATAATTGATGAGACTTCTTTGCTTGAGGTACTAGAAGCATGTGCTAGTGTAGGGATTTTTTTTTGTAAATTTTGTGTGTTGTCATCTTTGCATAGCTCATTCACTAAAAACACAGTTGTAAGCCACATTGCCCTAAGGATGGGTAAAGCTTGCCAATGTGCTCAAGTGGAGCATGCAAGAGACATTACTCAAACCACTCAAGTGGCACACCATGGCTAAATAAGGATGCATAGAGTTACATTTATCATCAACCCTATGTGGACTAGCCTAGAACTAGGACATGTTAAATGGTCCTCATTCAACCATCATATGATTGATGATCAAGAAGCCTATGCATTTGAGTCCCAGCACCATTACTGTTGTTATTATAGCTGAAACACCACAAAATTTTGCATGTTATAATCAATCTTCATCATTTCACTTTCACCCCATGAAACCCAAGGCAAAACTTCATTGTAAATGAGAAAATTGTAATCCACAGTGGGCAATAGCCAAAGATCCCACTCATGTAACAAATGATGATCCCTAGTTTCCTAGATGCTTTAAGCTAGATTTCTTCTACCATTATCATCAATTACCTGGTCATGACATACACTTCTACCTTGTGTTGAAGGATGACCTGCAAAGGATGATAGATAAGGGGGAACTAATCTTAGATGGTTCTAATCCAATTTGGCCATAAAACTAGTTGATGCAAGTCTACAAAGACCCATTGAATGCTGATGATACCCTCTATGTTATTTTAGCATTCAACATTAATGATAATTAGAGCCCTGTAAGAGAACCATTCATGAGACAACTACCCCTCTACAATTAAAGGGCTTCTTCAACTTCCCATGACTCAAGATCCCTCTTCATTGTGAGAGTACCATCACAAAGGACTCTGAGGGAATCTTTTGTCATCAAGGTCTCCCAACCCAATAGAACCCAAATAGCCATAGCCCAACCAACTACACAACAACCCCTTATGGTGGCCAATGCTACTACCTCTTCCTTATAGTCAAAAAATGATAACCAAAAAAACTATAGCTAAACAAAGGAAAAAGCATACATAAAAGCTTGACAATAAGGGAGATAGGAAGATAGAGGTATGAAAGGAAATGGACCCACAAAATCCCACTTCCATTTTGGCTATACCCATGATCTTCTCTACCCCATCCCCTTCAACCAACAATCCATAATAAGACACTAAAACCCACAACCAAGGCAATAAGAAAGAGCTACAATAGTCATAGCCTAAAGCCAAAATCTACATTTTGGGATGCAAGGAGGAAGTAAAGCAAAATGAGGGTGACAAGCCCATGGCCAACAACAAAAACTTCCTTAGTGAAATGGACCTAGTCAAGTAATCTCTTAAGTAGAAAAACATAACCCTAAGCTTGTATGACTTGATCATGGCCTCTGCCACACATCTTGAGTTGCTAGTCAAAATTTTGAATTCCATACTCATTAGTGATGTTATTCCTCCTAACAAGGAATTCATCAATGTAATGATGATTCCTCCCTCACTAGGGGAGGAGAAGTCAACATCCTTAACATTTCACGATACTGAAATTAAGGTTAATCCTCAAAATGGTGAAGTGATTAAAGCCTCTTTATTCATTACCATACACATAGGACAATTTAAAATACATTGAGTGCATGTTGATGATGGAGTTGTAACCAACGTCATCCCCTGCACCATCATGGAACACTTGGGATTAATTGAGCAAGTACAACCTATAACCATTGTAGCTCTTAGGTCCTTCAATGGATCAAGAGTTGCCATCAAGGGGTCTATCTCTTCAAATTTTGTAGCTAGAGAAAAATGCCCTACAATTTCCAACTTCTTAATGGTGGAAGAAACACCAAGATTTAACTTGATCCTAGGAAGACCTTGGTAGGCTCAATTATGAGTTTTGTTCTCATCCATCCATCAAAAACTTTGCCTTCCTTACAGGGAAGGTGAAATCATCATTCATGATGATAACGTGGTTCCCCTAGCTATCAACAACATAACTAACCATAGCATCAACATAAAAACAAAAAAAATAACTAGCAAGCTAAACTAAAGGAGGCTACTACGTGGCATTTGAAGGAGGAAGTGGTGGATCATTTCCATCCTTACCATTTGGGCTGCCAATGTCTTCTGAGGCTTGAAATGTAACAACATATAGCCTGTTAGTAATCCATAGCCAAAATCATGAATTAAAACAAAGATTAAAACATAAAATATATAAAACATATGGAGATTCTAGCTCCATTACTTTTGGGGATATATGGGAAAGGCCTTCCTCCAAATGATGGAGGATCTAGTCCTCCATCATGTTGACCTAGTCAACATCCCCAAGATCAATGCTAGAAAGAATGTCGATCCTATCTATAGGAGTCCAAGTAGGAGGCTCATGGGTAGCAGTAGCTATATAGGTCTTACCTACAATAATGGTAATTTGAATAATAGGGGATTGCTCCACCTTGAGAGTACTTTCAAAAAGTTGATAAGCACTCTCTACCTTGATCCCCTAAATGAACAACTCTCTCATGTGTTGTTCAACTAACTCCTCCTTGAGGTAGGCCCCACGATTAGCCTTATACTATTTCTTATGGGCCTTTTGTCTCTTGTCCCACTCTAGGACCCAAGTGCAATTATCCTTCTAGTCCTCATCCTTTTAGGAGATGAGGTCCATCTGCATATGTTATTCTGCCATCTCTTGTAGGACTACTATTTTTTCCTGAACAAGATGCCAATAGTGGGTCCACATGATCTCCTTAGTCTATAATTTCCTTGAGTTAGCCACTTGGGCTTTCACAAAGACTTTATGATCTTAAAGATCTCTAATCATATCCTCCTTCCTTTAGCCTTTTACCTTAATTCCACAACTTCCTTCCATAGGGATTCATTGGACCTTTCTAGCTCCCATGAAGTTTTTGTGCATGACATTTCTAAATCAGTAGTGGTCTCATACAACTTCACGAGTAAGCTAGACACATTAGAGGGAAGCTAAGGCAATGATTCTATCTCCATGTCTTTGTTGAGGTTCCATTGCATAGAAGGTATTACACAAGCATAAAATACAATCATAAAACAAAACATAAGATAGCCATTATGCAAGCAAAGCCCATAACTAAGACACATAAAATAAAATCCTTATCTATCTTTGGTGCAACCCAATGCAACTAATCAATGATTGATGAGTGGTGCATGATGAATCACATTTTTTCATCTGCTCAGACATCAGGTATCTAATGTCAGAGCCTTAATGTTATGTATTTGATGTTAGAGCCAAGATGCAATGTCGGATATCTGATGTTGTGTGGTATGTGCCAACCTATAAATATAGCACTTGGGCTCACAATTTCTAGCTAGTTTTTCATAACAATTTTAGTCATAGTTAGTGAAGCTCTTGCAGTTTTTTTCCTTCAAAGTTAGAATATTTTCTAAGTGCCCATAGCAAGAGTCTGAGTATGTACAGATCTTTGTTCAAACACTAATATACTTAAGTGTAGTAGTGTGACAAGAATAAAAATAAACTCGTTTTATAATCCTTACAACACTAAGAATAGATTAATATTTCCTTTAATGCACTTTACTTTAATGCATTTAAATTAAGAAATTAATTTTTAGTTGTTAATGAATGTAAGCATGACCACTTTGAGCATACATATAGTGCTTGGTCACCTAGCAACGCTTAACATTTAGTAGCCTAGCAACACTATATGTGTTCAAGATGTATTCTGGAAAGTGGGATAGGTACTTGTGTTAGGCTAGCTAGGCTAGTGTAGATCTTATTTTCCATTGTTCATTAGCTTATTTAATTTATCTTTTTATTGTGATTTGGAACAACATTGAATTAGACAACATCATATGCATCACTTTGGACTAAACCATATGTGACAAAGCCACCACTAGTTTAAGTGGGAAGACAACAAACTATGATCAAAGAATAATAATCTGAATGCCATAACTAGGCCCATCCATGGAATTTGACTAGATCATGTGTGAACGCTTATGATTTGTATGGTTAGGCATAGGGGTACCTTGCCACTCATCATTAGCATCATTGCCAGGGATGGTGCTAGCTATCTAGATTAGTTATATTATACACTATCACTATAATGATATTAACGATATATCTTTTAGAAATATTATCTCATACACATCATAAACGAAAAACAATGTCTCTCTTACATGGAGGTGATAATGCACTATATAACGAACACATTCATCGAAGAACTAGTGAGATATACGATGAAGAAAATTGGAGTGACCAATTTTATGTAGGAATTTCTTATGATCATAACCACCTTGATGATACTTAGAGACTACATTCATCTATGATAGATAATCTTGAAGGAGATGACATAAGTCCTGAACTAGGGGAGGCCTTAAGGCCTAAGACCTTCTTGAAGCCAAGAAATGATAAATTAAGGGACCTTGAGGAACACCATAGACATCATGGCAATCCTTCTAGCTCCTCATCATCGTCTTCCCTTTCAACATCTAATTCTAATGAAGATGAATGTAGGTATGGAGATAAGGCTCCACTAAAGAGTCACACTAAAAATAAAATTCCAAACCCATGGGAAAAGTCAAAGATGTCACCATGAACATAGATATCATCATCATGATCAAACAAATAGAGATAGAAATTTCCCTCACAACCTATTTGATGACAATGAACCCTTCTTGGCCACTATGTGCCTAATGTAGATCATAGAGGCCAGTAAGATATCTCGTAGGCATTACAAAAAGAGTCACCTACCTAAGCTTGGCTTGAATAATATTCCTAAGTTTGTAGGAGGTTACGATTTAGATCTGCAACACCATTTACAAGACTTCCATGATGCTTGTTCTTTCTAAAACATTAAAAATGGGTGGAAAAAGCTTAAGTTCTTTCCTAGGAAACTAATTAATAGAGTCAAAGTCTGGTATAGATTGTTGAGACCAAATTCAATCTGATAATGGTCCACAATGCTAGAACTATTCAATGAGAAATACCAAACCTATACAAGGGTGTCAAATTTAAGGAGGAAAATCTAAGAGTGGAAGCAAGAACAACATGAACCCTTGGACATGGCCTTAGATAGATATTATGTTGTACTAAATAGATTCCTAGGCCATGGTTTTGCTGAGGAAAAGTAATGTTTCCACATCATAGATGGGCTTTGTAATGAAACAAGGGAGATCCCTGGGATGTATGCCCTTGGGCAATTATACAAACTCCAACCCATCAAATCTGAGAGCTAATTGAGCTATGGCAAAAGAAGAAGGAGAGATATGCAAATGGGAGAATGTTGAAAAATATCAATGGGACCCAACTCTTCAACAGAAGGAGGTCTAGATCTATGGTAAGGAGAATGAAATGACTCTCGATAAGGTGATCCTACAACAAACCTTGCTGATACAAAAGTCTATTGATGAACTTAAAGCAAAGTTTAATAGGATGTCCAAATGGATATGTGAAAATTTTACAACTCTCATTAAGATAGTCGAGGAGAGGATCATGTAAAATAAGCTAGGAAATCACAATCAACAAAGGATATAGAATCAAGAAACAACCATGAGTACTTTTCAGCAAATGGGAAAGATGGCTAAAGGAAGTGAGGCTATAGACTCAACCACAAAAAAGATAATGGCTACAACATCTACATATATGATCATTCGAAGGGCCATTGCCTAGTCTTGTTACATTTACAAGAGTATTGTACATGTGCCTTAAATCTAAATTTTTTGCAAAAGCATATGCTTGAGAGATTTTCTCTCCCACAAGGTAATTATAGACAATCCCACAACCAAGGATATCATCCTAGGGGGACTCACTACTAGCCTCAACATGGTCATCAACCATAGTGGTCATCAACCATAGTGGCAGAAACCATCATTAGTACATTTACTATTTCTTGAAATTTTTACACTTTCTTTTATATTTTCTTTTATTTTATTTTAGTGTGATTTTCTAACATTTTATTAATATGTGCCAAGTACAATGGTAATGCATTGTTTCATGGTGGTATGTACTATGTTGTTATTTGATTATTGGTGTCTAGATTATGGCTTTAAATTTTGTTACTGATGATTAGGACATGGTTCTTTTTCATGCAACATGCAATGAGTTTACAACATCCACCCATCCACGAACTCTATGGTTTTTCTTGTTCTAGAAACATGCAATCCCTTTTTTATTAATGAAACTTTAACAAACTTGTGACTTTGGTAGTTTCCAGAATTAGAAAGGATTCAAAGGTTTGAACATGATGTGACTTCAAGGAGATTCAGTATTCTTTGTGCCTTTCTATTTACCTGGGCACATGGTTGTTTTCATGAATTTCTTACCATTCTGTGTTGACCAATAAAATGAAGTTGAATAAGAATTTTCATGGTGTAGTTCTCATCAAAAAAAAGAGAAAAAAACAATGGGAATTCAAAGCACACCCCTTAGATAAAAGGAACGCATGTGTCTTTGCATAGTGTGGCTTCCATTTCAAAAAAATGATGAGAATTCAAAGCACATCCCTTAGACATAATAAACAAGCTATAAGCACCGGTTATGGGACTAGAAAGACATGTTACCCATACTTCAAGGTCCCCTCTAACTAAGGCCCTTACTCACTTTTTGCTTCTATTTTCTTCTCTAATAAGGAATAGTGCTTATTTTGTGGAAGCACTCTTGTGTCCTAGGGGAATGGACTAATCTTAGATTGGCAATGCAAAGTCACTAAATGTGGTTGGCTTTGTTCTAGAATAATGATGGATCTAATCAATTCATTTAACCATAAAATTCAAAATAGACTTCATGTGACCTGAAACATCACAAAAATTTCGAGTTTCGCACTTGTCCAGCAAGAAGCAGATCCTCGTGACCCTCAGACGACTTTGGCTACATTTGAAGTCACACATGGCAATTTTAAGGGTCGAAACACTTGGTTTTTACCAAGTGGTGCCAGCATCTACGCCCAGCATCTACGCCCGACGCCAAGCATACATGCCTCACATGTACGCTCAGCAGGTGCAACAGGTGCAAGAATTGAAGCGAGTCGGCATCCATCAGCGTATACGCCCAGCGTATATGCCAACATACATCAGCGTATACACCCAGCGTATACGCCAGCATCCATCAGCGTATACGCCCCAGCGTATACGCCCAGCGTCCACCAAAGTTCACATGCCCAGCAAGTCCAGCGTATACGCTGGCCTGATGTAGCGTATACGCCCAGCGTATACCATATTTCTAAATTGTACGCACCCAGTCGACACGCCATGTGTCCCCCAACCCGATTTTCCCGGTAAAACCCCACCTATAAAAAGCCTAGTTTTCCGCGTATTTGAGGTTGGCAAAAATTTACCAGAGCAGACCCCAGAGAAATTACGCTGCAAACCAAAACCTCTTACGCCTACGCTGGAAGTTCTGTATGCCGAGCACAGTCTCTACGCTCCACCTACCGTGCGAACCAACCGCATCCCTACACCCACTGGGGCTTTACGTCTGCCTTGTGTTCAGCCACAACTGCGTTAGACCAGTGCACTACATTTCCACTTCATACTACAGTTTATAGTTTACAGTTTCCAACTTACAGTTTACGCTAACTTCTTGCATGTGTTTCTGCTTATGCTCGTTTACATTTACGCTCTAATTACGCTGTTTACACCCTATTTTCGCCCTGTTTACGCTTTACGCCCTGTTTACGCTTTACGCTCTGTTTATGCCCTGTTTACGCTGTTTACGCTCTGTTTACGTCCTGTTTACGCCCAGTTTATGCCCTGTTTACGCTGTGTTCAGGTTTACGCTCAGTTTACGCTGCGTATATCAGTTTACGTTGTTTACACTGTTACGCCATCTACATCTTGTTTACGCCTTGTTTTCACTGCTCGCTCCATTTTACGCCTGCTA
>MNCI01017619.1:35203-58422 GCA_015680685.1 Gnetum montanum
TCAAGTCTAAGCTCATTTATTCACTCATGGTTTCCCTGTCTCCTTGGAGTTATGTTTGCAGGATGATGCTCAGAAGTGCTCATACAAGAGTGCATTTCATCATAGGCAGCAAGATCAAGCAATGTCCATTAATCCACCTGGCAAGACTAAATCAAACCGTTAACCCGTACATTCCCATTCCCCGAAAATTCACTATCTACTCACCAAACTATTGCACACTACAAAACATTACAGTAGTCGCAACACACAAAACACAATATTCACACATGAGTACAAGAACAATTCGCCAAAAAAAAAATGGGACCCTTGGCAGTTTCCATACAAGCCCCAGGCAGGAAGGTATCGGTCTTGAAAATAGGTACTCATGTCAAAAGCAATCAAGAAATATCTTGTTGCATGGCTTTGGCTCTGCGCTTACAGTTTCCCCAAAGGAGGGTGTTGTTCCTCCAAATAATGCAAAACATCACCCTATGGCTTTGGCATTGACAACAAGCTCTCTTGAACACTAACCAAGAGCACTATGCCACCAAAGGACGCGCATCGCATGCCTGAATTCCGAATCTACCAAAAAAATGGCTGTCGATGAGGACCGGCATGCCGCACATCTGAGCATCCCATTTCCCCAGCATAATCCCTTGGGTAGTCACCAATCCCCACAATCCCTTCTCTCCTACCAGCTACCAATCTCACCCTTTTCAATCCCATACACTACTAAATACGGTACGATGACGTCTAGTCAAGTGGCAAGGGACAAAGCTTTTATCAAGTTGCTTGTGGTGTTTTGTGCTTCTTTGTCGACGCTTCTCGGGTCGATTCCTCCAAGCATCAACAAAGAAGGGCCAATGAAACACCACAAAAATTTCGAGTTTGGCACTTGTCCAGCAAGAAGCAGATCCCCATGACCCTCAGATGACTTTGGCTAAATTTGAAGTCACACATGGCAATTTTGAGGGTCGAAACACTTGGTCTTTACCAAGTGTTATGCCAGCGTCTACGCCCAGCGTATACGCTCGACGCCCAGCATACACGCCTCACATGTACACTCAACAGGTGCAATAGGTGCAAGAATTGAAGCAAGTCGGCATCCATCAGCGTATACGCCAACATACATCAGCGTATATGCCCAGCTTATACGCCCCAGCGTATACGCCCAGCGTCCACCAAAGTTCACACGCCCAGCAAGTCCAGCGTATACGCTGGCCTGATGTAGCGTATACGCTCAGCGTATACCATATTTCTAAATTGTACGCACCTGGTCGACACGCCACGTGTCCCCCAACCCGATTTTCCCGGTAAAACCCCACCTATAAAAAGCCCAGTTTTCCGCGTATTCGAGGTCGGCAAAAATTTACCAGAGCAGACCCCAGAGCAAATACGCTGCAAACCAAAACCTCTTACGCCTACGCTGGAAGTTCTGTACGCCGAGCACAGTCTCTATGCTCCACCTACCGTGCGAACCAGCTGCATCCCTACACCCACCGGGGCTTTACATCCGCCTTGTGTTCAGCCACAACTGCGTTAGACTAGTGCACTACATTTCCACTTCATAATACAGTTTACAGTTTACAGTTTACAGTTTCCAAATTACAGTTTACGCTGACTTCTTACATGTGTTTCTGCTTACACTTATTTACATTTACGCTCTGATTACGCTGTTTACGCCCTATTTTCGCCCTGTTTACGCTTTAAGCCTTGTTTACGCTGTTTACGCTCTATTTACGCCCTGTTTATGCTCTGTTTACCCCTTTTTTACGCCTTTTTTACGCTATGTTCAGGTTTACGCTCAATTTACACTGCGTATATCAGTTTACGCTATTTACGCTGTTACGCCATCTACATCTTGTTTACGCCCTTTTTTCACTGCTCGCTCCGTTTTATGCCCGCTACACTGTTTACGCATAACCCAACGTATAACACTGGGTTATTTGTAGTTTGTTTCCTCTAGAGATAGAATATTTTCTGAGTGCCTACAACAGGAGTTTGAGTATGTATGGATCTTTGTTCAAACATGGATGTACTTGAGCACAAGAATAAAAACAAACTCTTTTGATAATCCTTATAGCACTAAGAATAGATTAATGTTTCCTTTAATGTACTTTACTTTAATGCATTTAAATTAAGAAATTAATGTCTAATTATTAATGAACACAAGCATAACCACTTTGAGCATTCATATAGTGCTTGGTAACCCATCAACGCTTAACATTTGGTAGACTAGCAGTGCTATATGTGTTCAGGATGTGTTTAGGAAAGTGGGATGGGTACTTGTGTTAGGCTAGCTAGGTTAGTTTAGATCTTATTTTCCACTGTTCATTAGCCTAGTTAATTTATCTCTTTATCATCATTAGGAGCAACATAGAATTAGACAACATCATATGCCTCACTTTGAACTAAACCATACATGACAAAGCCACCACTAGTCCAAGTGGGAAGATAGTGAACTCTAATTAGAGTATAATGATCTAGATGCCACAATTAGTCCTATCCATACAATTCAACCAAATCATGTGTGAATGCTTGTGATTCGTATGGTTGGGCGTAGGGATACCTTGCCACTCATCAACAAGGTAACCCTATGCTTAACCATATGAATCATGAAGTATTCATGCATGATCCGGATGAATTCTATGGACCTTATAGTTTTTCGCTACACTAGTTCTCTAGGAAGCAAACTAGACATTGAGGATGTTCATTGTCTTCCCAACTATACTTGTGAAGCTTAAGGGTATGGTTTAAGTGTAATTGAGGCACATGATTTTTATTATTTTATATTTTATGATTTTGGTGCTTGAAATAAATATGATAGAGAATAAAGTAATTTAATATCTACTTTAATATAATTAACTAACCATTATTTAACTAGTCCTAACATAAGTATTATATCCCACTTGTTGTAGACATTCTGAACACATATAACATTGTTGATTTACCAAGCATTAAGTGTTGTTAGGATTACCAAATGTCATATGCATACATGAAGTGATCGTACTTATGTGTTTACTTAATTTCTATTTAACTTATCTCGCTTAATTACTTAATTAACTTAATTACTAAAGAGTATTGAATAAATAACTGAAAATATTCAATGCATAAATAAAACATTTAAACTATCTAGAATGTTGCAAGGTTTATCAAGAAGTTCATTTTTATTGCCACACACATTGTCATGCTCATTTACAATAGTCCTCGAATAAAGATCCTTACACTCAATGACTCTTGCTGTGGACACTTAGGAAAATATTCTAACTCTTGAATGTAAAAACACTACAAGACCTTTGCTACAACTATGAAAAAATGATTCCTAAACATGGTGGGTTGACACGTATTTATAGGCAAGAACAAACCTTGTGTCAATGGGGCCACATCAACATATCAAATGATGCATCAATGGAGCCTAGTCGACATAGCCCAGTTAATGAGGCCTCATCCACATGGCTAATTTGTGAATCGTCATACCCCCACAACTAAGTGAAACCCCATCCTTAAGTTCTTTACAAAATTGGGAAGTTATGGGATTATTGACTAGCACATAACACAACAAAACTACCATGACAAAACTAAGTGCTCATGTGTATGGATCAACAAAATTACAAATTGTGGTGTTCACAATCCAACATTGAACACTAAACAAAATTTGGATAACATGTCCTTTGATGGCATGAATAAAATTAAAAAGATTACATGGTCCCAAGTGGTGGAGACTCCTGAGGCTCTAAAAAACCTTCTCTAGCTTCAAGCACATGCAATTATTAAGGTTGTTGTGGCTATCCAACTACTACTACAACTTCTAGTGAAAGATGGAAGGCATCTAGCAATGCTTTCATTTTCTCCTCCTTACTCTTAGGATCATGCATGATCCACATAACTTTGCTAGTGTGGGCTAGAATGGGCACATCCCAAGGATAGGATATTACTAGGAACATCTCTTTAGCATTAATGAACTAGGTGATGAATTGTTTGAACTCAATGTCAAACACCTTGATTACATTTTGCAATTCTTAGTAATCATTCATTCTCCTAGCTAGGTTCTCAACATTTGATTGTTGATCAGTGAATCATTCCTTAAGAATCTTGAGTTTGGCATTTACTATCTTAAGCTTTTTCTTGGTGTCCTTGTGGTGCATGAAATTGACCTCATACAACAAGTACGAGCTGGCCACTTTCTTTTTAAGTTCTTACCTCAACCATATAGTAGTTAGCATTGCTAGATTTCTATATCAAATATTGGCCAATTCCATATATTCTATCATTTCATGAAGTATACTATGATGGGCTATCATACCTTTCTTCCTTGCTAGGGTTGCCAGAGGGCGTCATTTACTTTTCCCTTAGCCACTTTGATATGTTTATCATTTACATTCTTTTGTAGGCCAACCTGGTCTTTTTAGTAATTCTTTGCTCTTTCAAATTTGAGAGCCTCATTTTTCTAGGCATAAGGCACAAACTTCCTTCACAAATAGATTATGATTCTTCACTACCAATTTTCTCAATTCTGTGTTCATTCTAGCTAGCTACTCCTACTATTGATGAATGAATTCTAACATCTATTGTTTTTGTGAATTAACATTTCACAAGTGATGATTTTCTATGGTCAATATTTAATTTTCTTAATACATCTAAATTAAGTCCTTTTAAACTGAATAGGTATTTACTTTTGCTATGAACTAGTTAAAGATGGCCATCACCATTCCCTTCTCAACTTGTTTTAACCACTCCTAAAGCTACTGAAAAGATTCATCTCTTGTTATTGTAAGATTGAGGAGTGCAAGATTAGCAAAATGGGCACGTAATTTAGAAAATTCTCTAGCCAGGCATTGGTTTTGTGCTTAATCCATTTTAAATTGGCCTTCCAAGATGATATATTTGCCCTTTTCTTTGATTTGACTAGGTTACAATAATGTTATCTGGAAAATCAAAGATTTCTGGAATCAATTTTCCGGTTCCCACCAATCAATCTAGCAACTCATCATACTAGGCTACACTCAATCTTCCTCTAAAATTTCTTACAGACATCTACATATCTCTAAGTGTAGATACATCTAGTACAGATGTTGCAGGTGCATTAAGTTTTTCAATAATTCTATCAACAATAACTTCCATAGCTATCTCCTACCCTTAGTGCTACATCACTAGTATAGTTGGCCCCTCGTCCTCCAAGTGCACTAAAAAGGAAGCAACATTCCTAAATATTTTTGGAAATAAATGATTTTGAGAGAGAGATACTATCACCTCTAAGTCATTGGGATTTGATCTCATGAGTAGCTATGTTCATTGGCCTAAAAATACTGGTCCTCCTCCCTCCATATAACTAATTATTTAGGCCACTTCATTAAGGTTACTCATCATAGGTTAATACATAAATGGATCCCCATCACCTGTTCCTACTCGTTGCTCGTACTATTGCAAGATCTTCTCTCGAATTTTACATAGGTGCTCAATGGTAGTGCAAGCTTTCAACATTGTTTTCTTGAGTAGGTGGTGGAGGTGGCAGTTGCTGCTCCTCTTATTTAGACATGGTAGGCATCTTATCCTTCATCACTTTGGACTAAGAGGCTATGTAAGTATCCTTGATTGTGTTGGCATAGTAGACTATCCCTACCCTTTTGCAAAGTTTTCTAATAAGGCATGGGAAGGGTATGGTTTTCCTTCCACATTCATGCTCTTTAAAACACTTTTCTATCTCTAGATATATTAATTGTAAAAGGTTTGTTGGAAATTTATCACTTAGAGTGGCACGTGCTCAGTTGGATAAGGTAGTCACCTTACTAGGCCTCATTGTTGAATTGAGGTGATAGGCTGTTATCTTGAAGTATACGCACTCCACCAGTGTGAGCACACCAATATCCTCCCAGTCAACCCCATAACATCACTGAGTCCACTCATTTTTCACCTCTAGAATATCTTGCATAGATAGTTCTACTAGTTGTGTTCTAGAATTAGGAAACCCAAGAGCCTACGAGATGGCTTCAGCTGAGTAAGACACCTAAATGTCCTTGATCTTCATAGTGGAACCTATCCTTCTATTGTTCCAAAAGAGGTATGTCTCTCCCATCTACCACTTCTCATTGGAAGTAATGATTGAGCAGATGTGAGAGGTTTTCAATTGTGTCTTTACCTCTACTAGAGCATGTTCTAAGAATGGCCAAAAGTTTAGTTCCTAGAGAATTAAGTGTTGGACATAACAAGGCCTAATTATGTTGAGGAAGGCTTGTGTTACTATGACTTCAAGTCTTGGTATGGGCCCTAGTATCTCTCCTCACTATGATTATTCTATTGTGGCCTCTTCCTTTGGAATCTATTAAACTGATTCCACTTCGGGCTCCTCCCAAAGAGGTCCCATTGAATGGGTTTCTTCTACCTATTCCTAGGCTTTTTCTTGCTAGCCCCTTCTAGTTCTAGGTTGTTTCTCCCTTTGTTAAGATGGTCCTCCCTCTTGTGGTCATTTCAGCCTTGGTTCCATCTATAATCCTAACATGACCACAAGTTAGTGATTATTGTGTAACATGAAATAATTTGTGATACTTTATCTTGTTATGAAATTTACACTTGGCTAATTTGTGATTATGGCTGATTTGATTAATTTAAGTATTACATTATTTGTGTTTTGATGTTAATAAATGATTATAGTCATACGGGAGGTTTTTGAAAGGGTTAAACTTTTAAAAATTGATGGTTTAATATTGGTGTATTCATTAACCCTTTAGGGGAAAAAAATCTTTGTTACAAACCTTAAGGCTTATAGCCCCCACGATGAAGAGCTTACCTCCAGTAGTTGTAGGATCAAAGAACGGAGTGATTTGGACAACTGGTCAGAAAGTTATGGGCTTTGGAAGGTTTTAGACTTTGAAAAATGGCAAAATTTCCTCTCTTGTTATGAAGAAAATGATAAAAATTATAGTGTTTAATGGTATTTATAGATTTTTTACTTTGTGTCAATGGGGCCTAGTTGACAAGGCCCCATCAATGGGATCAGTTGCATCAGCTAAACCTAGTTGACGTGACTGATAATCACCATTGACTTTGGAAAAACTTTGAAAATACAAAGAGTTTTTGAGTAAAATGGAAGTCAAATGAAAGCCCAAAAAGCCATGGACATGATGCAAATAGTAGAAGAGGGTATTGAAGTCAGAAAATTGAGAAAATGGTTGGAGACTAAAGTTTTATGAAATTTTAAGGAGCACAAAGTTGAATGCACAATGGGGTACATGAAAAATATGATTACAGAAATGTCTGAGGTAAGGGGCTTAACTATCCAAATAAAGAAGTATGTAAGTGGGTCCTCCCCATAGTAGGCACATGCCCTTTTCTCCCTTACATAACAACAACTAAGGAGTCCATGTTTCCCAAAGTTGATTAATGGTTATGAAAGGTTAAGGACCAACCTAGAAGAATCTATTCAAGAATTCCAATACATCAAACATAACATGGAAACCAATAGTGAGGTGAGGTATGTGTAGCATAGATGGATGAGTGAGAAGGTGGGATGGAATCTTGAATTAAGGTCATAAAAAGTCCTTTGTAAAGTTTGTGTTTAAAATGACCCAAGAAGATCCATCCTTAGTCCAGATTAAAATCAACCACTTTCAGTGACTTCGCATTGCAACTCCAAGACTGATGCACCCCATTAAAACACAAGAGTACTCCAATAAAATGACCACCATTCCATAAAGAGAAGAAAATATAAGTAGGAAATAAGAAAGGGTCTTAGTTAGAGGGGACCTTCAGGCATGGGTAACATGTCTTTCTAGTTCCATAACTAGTACTTGTAGGACATATTTTTCTCTAAGGGGTGTGCTTTGAATTCTCATCATGTGTTTTATTTAAATGGAAAACACACCATGCCAAGACTTTATTTGACTTCTTGTTATTGGTCAATATGGAATGGTAAGAAGCCAATAAAAACACTTAAGCACCCAAGTAAGTAGAAGATTACAAAGACTATTGAGTCTCCTTGAAGTCACACCCTATTCAAATCCTTGAATCCTTCCCAATTCTAAAAACTACGAAAGTCACCAGCTTATTAAAATTTATTTAATAAAAGGAACCTCAAACTTCCAAAACAAGGAAAACCATAGAGTTTATGGATGGGTGGATGATGTGGACTCACTACCTATTCCATGAAAAGTAAACCATCTCTTAGTCGTCAAACATTAGAGTTCAAAAATAGAAACCTAACATTAACAATTACAACATTAAGCACAAACCACCATTAGTAAACAACAGCATTAGCACTATGTCCTACAATAATAAAGCATTTTTATTAGCAAAAATAATGAAAAGTGATACAAAAATAAAGTGAAATATATAAAAAAAGTATAAAATATTCAAGAAAGATAAAACATACTAATGATGTTGTAAAACAAAAATCAAAAAAAAAATCAATAGAGTGAAGAACCAACAATGGGTAAAAATCAAAAAAGTGTAAAATAAAAATGTGTAAAACAAAAAAAAACTGAAAACTTGAGGAGCCATGTATATGGTTAGCATAAATATCCATCTTCCTCATAACTAGGTTAAAGGAAAGAGATGCAAAATATAGAGCTTGGTTATCCATCTAATGAGGTAGTAGTTGCACTAGCTTGTCTTGGCTCCAAGAAAGGTTTCACTTGTTGGATGTTGACCAACTACTTTTTATGAGGGCTATCAAGTTTATAGATTAACATGGTCCATGAGAAAAAGGTTTCATAAATTATACAAGGTCCCTCTCACAATTTTTGGAACTTTGTTTTCTAGGGTACATGTGTGAGGTTCCAGTAGAGAACCTTATCTCTAAGTTAAAATTTTACTTTTCAAATTCAAAGGTCATGACAGTTCTTATTATATGCCTTGTACACTTCATTCAAAGATAGGAACACTAATCAATTTTCATCTAGCATATTCATGTTGATCAATCTTTCTCTTTGTCCTGGGCTCAGGTCAAGGCCTAAGCCATAGGCTATTAAAAGTGTACAAAGCTTGAATTGGACTAGAAGTGTTGGAAGTTTTCCATACACCAGCTCATAAGTAGAGTAGCCTATGGGGAGTTTCCATGTGGAGTGGTAGGCCCAGAGGACATCCTTGAGTTTTGTGCTCCAATCCCTCCTATATTTGCTTATAGTCCTTGTTAGGATTTTTGTGATCTCTGTATTGGTGACTTCTACTTGACCATTGGCTTGGGGATCATAAGGTGTTGTTACTTTATGTTCAACCCCCAAGCATTGCATCAACTTCCAAAAGGTGGCACTTGTAAAATGGGTTTCATTATCAGAAATCAGTGCATGTGGCATACCAACCCTTTTTACAATATGTTGTTATACAAATCAAGCAATGATGGATGATGTACAGTTGGTGACGGCTACTACTTCTACTCATTTGGTGCAATAGTCGACTGCTACTATGATGTACACCTTTCCTTGGACATGGGTGTTATGGAACCCATGAATACTACACCCCATATGTCAAAGGGCTCTAGTGGTTAACCCACTTTTGAGGATCCTCCATTTGAGCAGTCATCCCATCATCTCATTGACAGCATTCACAAGATCGAACAAATTGATGGACATCACTAAAGATTGGTAGCCAATAGTATCTTACCATCAAGATCTTTATGGTTGTGCATCTCCTTGCATAGTGGCCTCCATAAGGACCTTCATGAGCATCCTAGAGAATATGTAATTGATCCACATCAGGGACACACTAATGAACCAAGCCATCACCGCACACCTTGTAAAGGTGTTTATTAATTTCCATGAAGTACTTAGCCTGATGAAGAAACTATTATTTCTTCCTAAATTCCAGATCTTGTGGCATCTTCTGAATGAGAAGGTAAGTGAGGATGCCATCATACCATTTTGATTCAATAGCCACTTGGTCATTTATTACTCCTATAAATAAAAGTTCATCTAGAAATTAATCAAAGAGCAAAATCTCCTCCTCTTTATTATCCCATATTAACTTAGAGAAATGGTCAGTGACCACATTCTCAGTTCCTTCTCTATCTATCATTGTGAGATTGAATTCCTACAAGATCATGAGCCACTATATGATACAGGGACTCACCATTGGCTTATTCATTAGAAATAAAATGGCACTATGATCTATGTGCACAAATACTTTATATACAAGCACATAGTGCCTAAAATGTTTGAGAGCATACACCACTACCATTAGTTCTTTCTCAGTTGTGGTGTAATTCAATTGTCCAGCCACAATGCTTTGACTTACGTAGTGGATGTAATATGGACATTTTTTATGATCCAACTATGTAAGCATGGCTCCTAAGGCAAAATTAAATGCATTTGTCATTATATGAAATAGCCCAAACCAATTTAGTGCTTGTAGAATTAGAGTCTTTACAATTTTTTTCTTTAGCTATTGGAACTCATATTCATACTCCTTGTTCTAGATGAATGGAACATCTTTCTTGTAAGCTTGAGGAATGATTGTGCAATCTTAGAGAAATTATCTATCAACCATTGATAGTAGCCACTATGTCCAAGGAATGATTGGACATCTTTGACTATGTCTAGTTAGCATGTGATTCCTTATATGATCCTTACATTTTTTGAGTCTACATCAATCTATGCCTAAGTAATTTTGTAACCCAGTACTATGTCCTCCTAGACCATTAAATGGATTTTCTACCAATTGAGCCTAAGGTTTGTTTTAACACATATCTTTAGTACTTTCTCAACTCAATCTAAGGCTTTCTCAAATGTAGCCCCATAGGTAGAGAATTCATTCATAAAAACTTCTATTCTACTACCAATATGCTATTGAAAAATACTAAGGACCAAGTGTTGAAATGTTGTACGGGCATTGCATTAACCAAATGACATCTTGTAATATGTCAATGTCCCCTAGAGACTTGTGAACATTGTTTTGGACTGATCTTCTAGCATAATCTAGATTTAGTTATAGCCACTATAACCATTCAAGAAGCTATAATAGCAATGCCCAGATATAGTGTCCAACACTTGGTTCACAAATGGTAATAGAAAATAATCTTTAAATGTTGCCATATTCAACAACCTAAAGTCAATGTAGACCCACCACTTATCACCTTTCTTTGGCACAATTACAAGTGGACTAACCCACTCACTATCCATGATGGAATATATGAACCCCACCTTAAGGAGTTGTTCAATTTCCTCATTGATGATCTACTTCAACTTGGGGTTCAACCACCTCTAGGGCTACCTTCTTGGATTCATGGATGGATCAGTGTAGATACAATGCTAGCATATCCTTGGATCAATTATAGTTAGTTTAGGATATGATCAATCAAAGGTTGTTGGCCATTTTTTAACCACCTTCAATAGCTTGTCTTTTTGTTCAAGAGTAGGATTTGCATTAATTATAGCCAACTTTTTATTTTTAAAAAATGCATGCTCCATGCCAACGAGTAGAGGTTTTTAACTCTAGGGGCTCTAGCTTAAAATGATCAAGGATTACCAACTCTCGCCAAGAGGTATCATCAATTTCATCATCAGAGAGTTGGTGATGAACTTACTCAAGTTCATCCATGCCCTTAACATAAGCACAAGTCAGGCTCGTAGAGGGTTCCATGCATAATGTGCCACTATCAAAGTCAGCTATCAACCACTGGGTGCCCTACTATTTTATGATTACTAGATATAGGCACCTCTGGATATCAATTTCATGTGCACACTCATTACATGCTTTAATGAATGTACTTTTAATGAACCAAATTTTTTGCACACAATTGTTCCCATTATTACTGTACATTATGCATGGAACTCGCTTCTTCTTGAGTCATCAAAATTTATTCTCCTTGGAGATTTCCAAGGAGAGGTCCCTAATGCCCATTCATGCATCAACAATGCTTAACTATGCATGTTCCATAATGATGGAAAAGTTACCTTTGCAATTTTCTACCTTGATTACTAGAAAATTGGTAGGATAGGACCACCCACAAACTACAGTTACAATGTCCTCCACTAATCCCAAAGAGATCATGATTGACTGGTCTACCAATTCCAAAATAATATTTCTCTTCTTAAGAGCTGGTAGGTTTCAAACCTTATACATGTCATGGGAGGTGAGATTAACATCAAAACTAGAATCAAGAAGAGCCTTGCATGGCTCATGTCCAGCAATCTATAAGTAAATAGGAGGACTTCCTGGGTTAGAACTCTTCATGGGAAGGTTGCTAGCCTTGGTCATATTGGAGACAACATGAGTTAACATCATAGTACAAACCTGAGGTAGCGTTTGGTTTGAAGGGTCCTCAAATGTGTTTGGTACAAAGGTTGAGGATGCTAGAGATACATGATGACTAGCCATAGGATATGAGGGTTTGGAAGGACTTTTGGGTTGGAAAAATATTCATTTCTTGGATCTATATTTTGAACCACTTGGTTGAGGCTAGTTGTAAATTTACAACCCTCATAGCATTTTGTTGCTACAACTATGGGAGAATTTGGTCTTGCATAAATGGAGTAGGAGGTAACTAGGTTGAGGGTAGAGGGATATGTGTAGATAGCTGTGTAGGATGGTAAGGATATGGGAATTTCCCTTGAGTAGATGATGAATGAGCTAAATGGTACTCTGGAGGATAATAGTGATGTTGGAATGGGGCATGGCTAGTAGAGCCACATGGAGAAATGGATTGTTAAACATAGCACTCGTATGAATCGGGTTGCCTATAAGGGTATTTCTATCTTGGCAATGACATCCCCCATGACTGTGGTTGTTGTTATTTCTCATATGATTATAGTAAAGCTCCACTTGGATAGTAACCTTGTTGATGTTGGTGAAACTTCCTTGGACTGACTAAAGGATAAGGCAATTGTTTGGGTGCTTGTCTCCTTACTAGTTAAGGGTTCATCGCATACACCCTAGACTCTTGTAAGTGTGACACCACAAGAATCATCCCTTAGGATGGTAATATTGACAAATGTCACACCCAACATCATCATTGAAGTCTATCTTCATAACTTCTTCTACTATAGCAACTTTTTGCTTACCTCTTTGGTAGGCATGTTCAACTTCCTTCTGCCTCTTGTGGTCATGATCACTATTCTACTCTTTGAATTCTTCAACAATCTTCATAGCAATTCAGAATTTTTTATCCAAAGAATCCCATAGTTTATCAATATTTTTCAAAATATCATAAAACAATTTTTGTATGGGCAAGGTTTTCTTATTCACCACCTCAGTGAATGGTGACTCCTCCTCATCATAGAATCAAACCTTCCTTTTTTGATGGAAGTGTTCCTATTATATTCTTTTGCACTTTTCTTCTTTCACAACTCACCTTCTTCTTTTGCTACCTACTCTATCATCCTTTGGATCTGATGAGCTCTTAGTTTAGATAGCCTTCCTTAGGCATAAACCCCAAGAGTTTTTATAGCCTCTGCTCTAGGCCCATCTATGATGTGACAGAGTTGTTCCCTTTGAGAATAATCATGGCCAAGGAATAAATGTAAGAGAGAATAATGTTGTTAAAATATTAGAAAATAATTTTTGGATGGGCATCCAATGGTTCATGTTTTCCTTATTTCTAGCCTTGGATTTGCCTTCTTAGATTAGACACTATGGAATACATCTAGTATTTGTCATTAAATAGTTCTAGCATGGTACTCCATTTTGAGAATGGATTTTGGTTACAAGGACTGATACCAACCTTCTACCTCTTTGATGAGTGTCATGGGAAATAGCTTAAATTTCTTCCAATCGTTTTCTATGTTTTGTAAGGCACAAGCATCATGAAAGGCTTGTAGATGGTTTTGTAGATCAAAGCTATATCCCCTTCAAATTTTGGGATATTATTAATGTCTAGGTGCTTCATCTAACTATCTTTCACATGCCTTGTTGGAATTTTTACAACCTCTACAATATTTAACATGCTTCAAGTTGCTGGTAAAGGCTCATCATCATCATTATTTCATTGTCGCGGATGATATCCTATGTTACCCCTTCATTCATTGTGGGCTTGGCGATCAGTAATTATCATCCCATTATTCATCTGCATCATGGTTGCTCCTATGAAATTTTTTAGAACCAAAAGAGGAAGAAGAAGATTCAAATGAAGAGGGTGAAGAGGGAGGAGAATTACCTCCATCATGATATCTATTGACTCCTCTTTGATTATCATAGCCACTTTCATCAATTCTCTTATTACCTTGATGCTTATCCAAGCCCCTTCCTTAACTACCATCTTTACCTAAACCTGGATTATTGATAGTGGACTGTAGATTCAAGGCCACATCCTCATCACTAGTAACAAGGGGTGGAGAATCTTCATGTTGAGAGCCCCTAAAGGGAGGGTCCTTATTGTCATCTTGGTTTAGGAAGAATAAGGGATTGATGAACCATTTTCCCTTCATCAACTCATGGTGCTTCTTATTGTGTCAATCTCTCTGATGTTGTGTGTCAATGAGATGATAGTCCTGGTAGTTGTAATCATGCACAATGTAGTCCTCTTAAAGATCTTGGATGCCTAACTTCTTAAGAGTTTAAAGCAGCATCATGGGCACAGATCGATCAAGAGGCATTACAATATTACCTTCCATGTCATGTCATCGTAGTTATTCATCCTAATGCAAGATGAAGGTGAAGTCATGCACATATTGATCTAGGATGAGTATATACCACCTTACATTCTTGAGGGACCAGTGATTCAACATCATCACACCTATGAGAAGAAGAAATTTTTGCAAAACAAATAAAATATCAATGTGCTTATGTGATTATATTATGTGTGAGAATGATGTTGACCTTAGGGTTTGTTCAATGATGTTAATTATGTTTACTTTTCCTAGATATCACACAATTCAATAGAAAGAGTCCTTGGCAATGGCCCCAATGATGAGCAACAAGGTACCCCTACACTCAACCATATAAATCATGAAGCATTCACACATGAGCCAGTTAAATTCCATGGACCCTATAGTTTTCTAGTGCACTAGTTCTCTAGAAAGTAAACTAGATGTTGAGGACATTCGTTGTCTTCCAAACTACACTTGTGAAGCTTAAGGATATGGTTTAAGTGTAATTGAGACACATGATTTTTATCATTTTATATTTTATGGTTTTGATGCTTGAAATAAATAGGATAGAAAATAAAGAAATTTAATATCTACTTTAATCTAATGGACTAACTATTTTTTAACTAGTCCTAACATAAGTATTCAGTCCCACTTTCCATACACATCTTGAACACATATAATGTTGCTAGGTTATCAAATGTTAAGTGCTACTGGGATTATCAAATGTCATACACATGCTCGAAGTAGTCGTACTAATGTGTTTACTTAATCCCTATTTAACTTATTTCGCTTAATTACTTAATTAACTTAATTAGTAAAGAACATTGAATAAATAACTAAAAACATTCAATTTATGAATAAAAAATTTAAGCTACCTAGAATGCAACAAGGATTATCAAGAAGTTTGTCTTTATTGTTGCAAACATTGTCATGCTCAAGTACAATAGTGCTCATATAAAGATAAGTACACTCAATGACTTCTTCTACTAGCACTTAGGAAAATATTCTAACTCTCAAATGTAAAAACTGTAAGAGCTTCACTACAAATATGACAAGATGATGCCTAAACATGGTAGGTTGGCATGTATTTATAACCAAAAACAAATCCTACATTGATGGGGCCACAACAATGCATCAAACGATGCATTGACAGGGCCTAGTTGATATGGCCCAATCTACAGCACCCAATCGATGAGGCCTCGTCGATGTGGCCAATTCATGACTCATCAATGATGTCCTTAGCCATCCCACATAAGAACTCCACTTCATCTAGAGCCTCTACCCATGGTTTCACACGAAACTTAGCAATGGGATTTGGAACTGATGGTTTAGGAACTACTATAAGCATAATAATCATCAAAAGTTTAGCATGACAACCAAAGATAGTTAATGAGATATAAGAAAAATATTAAAGCATAAGCATACCTATCTCCTTATCCTCTCCCTACTCTAGGATGATCATGGGAGAAGTACCTGGTATTACCTCACCAAACAAGGCATCTAAATCATCTATACTTGCATTGGCAAGTCTTTCAACCATAGGTTGCTTTCCTCTTCTACATGCCTTTGCTCTACCTCCACAATAGCTTGGGCTACTATAATCTAACACTTATCTATAACCATAGCACATAGAAAGCAGATTAACACATGAAACCACAAAGTAGCTATAAAATTTTAAAACATGAAATAGCCAAATTTAAATAAACCATACCTACAACCACAAGCTATGATGACTTAAGCATAAACTTAAGCTTCTT
The DNA here is from genome assembly GCA_015680685.1 of Gnetum montanum. Classification (NCBI taxonomy): domain Eukaryota; kingdom Viridiplantae; phylum Streptophyta; class Gnetopsida; order Gnetales; family Gnetaceae; genus Gnetum; species Gnetum montanum. The sequence goes on from MNCI01017619.1 coordinate 51,453, forward strand.
TTAGGTAGGCTAATCTAATGTTGGGGGTGCCTCCTCCATAGGCCTCTTGAGTCTCTTTCTAGCTATCCCTTTGGCCTCCATATGCCATCATCTAGTATCTTGAACACTAGTAGGAAATGAGAGGAGCTCATCATCATTAATACTATTATGAGACTTGTACGACCTAACATCAAGATTCTTAGTGGTGATGGATAACATATCATCCATCCCCTCTAGTGGGTTATGGGCCTACATTATTGGATAAATGTCCCTTATGCAAGGCCTAAAAAGTTGTCTTGGATCTAGGAAAATCCATTGTGCATTAGAAATTCCACAAACCTCTTTAGATAACCTACAAAAAATCCAAAGTTCATATGGATTATCATAGAGGTTTCAACACAGAGTCTGAGGATCTCCTCTCAAATCCCAATAGCCAAAGTAGCCATCCAATCAAATTTGATGTTCTCCATCAAGACCTTCTTAAACATCCACCATTGTGCTAGGTCAATTACCTTCCTTTGTGATAGTTTTTTAGAAAATGCACAAGACCTAAAAATAAAGAATATGATTCCTTTGCATCAAGGTTTGTGAAGCTATCCATCGAAATTCCAAAGTGGCCCATGTTGGAACCAAGCCACTCTAGAACTTCATTGTGATGGCCTTATTCCCTTACTATTTTGGTGGGAACCTTTGTCCTATTACTAGGAATACCAACAAATTCATGAAATAGGCTAGCACCTACATCCATGTTCACCTTCACACCTCAAATGATGATGCTAAAATGACCAACCTTCTCATCAAAGGATTCAATGACATGTAGCATCTACGTAGTAGGAATGGAAGCAATAGATGCCATGAATAAATCAAGAAAATCTACACACTAGATGTTTGCTTGAATGTATCCAGATGCCTATCCCTTTAGCCACTCTTATCTTGATGTCACTTCACCAAACTTCAGGATGAGGGTATCCTAATGACGCAAACCTAAAAGTGGTATAATGACATCAAACGAGGTGGAAGGTCCTACAAAGCAATAACCAAATTTTAGCATCAATATGAATAATTTCAATTATTAAGCAAATAAATACAAACATTAGAAGTTATAGCCTTTACATTTACCTTTCCTTTTCTTCTACAGTGTGAAGGTTCCAACTACAAGGGTTTGATCCATGCTATTGGCATCTACCCACTAGTTGTGCATTGTTCCATCATCCTTACACTTTTTTTATACATGGTTAAACTTGGTGGTGTATTCATCAAAGTCCCCTCTTAACTATTGATACACAACAATTTTAATTTCAAGACTCTTGGTGAATTCATCCAAAGTAGTTTAGGCCACTACTAGGATTTCATCATTGATGATCAAGCCCTAATCATTAACCTTGTACCTATAAGAAGTTTTAAAATTAATGAAGTTAGGGAAGGTAATCAAGCCAAAATCATAAAACCATTAAAATAACCATGTTTACCCCTATAGATGGTACATGGTGCCAAGTGGATTCTACAATAATGTGTGGGTTGTATGAACCACCATCAAAGTATTGTTAGTATTATACTGACTATACTCTAGCATCATCCAAATCTCTAAAAGGTAACATGGACTTATGGCATCTACTGGCCCCCCTACAATCTTAGGAAGTGTCCTATCAATAGCGTATCTAGCAATCAAGTAGAATGCATAAGGCAATAGGATTGACACAACAACCCTACCTACATTTGCAAACAAGTATGACCACTACATCATACTAAAGTTCCTATGGGGGTAGGCAAGGAAGTCCCTTGTTCCAAGCTAGAACCACAATGAGAGCTTCTCGAAAGGCATGTCATGTGGTGGGGTGTTGGTCTTAGGATGACCAATGTAGCAGAAGATACCAACCAGCTCCACTATGATGAGGATAGGCCTCAAAAAGACTTTGCATGAAGCAAAGCACAAAAACATTATAACCAATTGAAATTTCTTAACAAACTTAGAAAAAACATCCTAGTCAAAGGTGAAATTAGCCTCCATAAAAAGCTATAAGATGCTTATCTAAATTAGCTTAAGAAATTCCAGAAAAAAGTGGCATTATTACAACCTTTCAAGGCAAAAATAGTATGGCATATTAAAGTTACTTATCAAATTTAGATAAAACATCTATTCAAAGGTAAAATTAGCCTTTGTAAAAATCTCTAAGGTGTTTATCTAAATTAGTCTAAGTAATTCCATAAGAAAACATTATTACAAGCTTGCATACCCTTACATCATGATCAATGGAAATTTCTTACCAAATTTGGAAAAAACTTCCTAAGTTAGAGGTGAAATTAACCTCTGTAAAATTCTCTTAGGTATTTATCTAAATTATCTTTAAAAATTCCATAGAAGCATTATTACCATATTTTATAACCTTTATAGCCAAAATTCCATAGCCCAAAACTATGGCTTAGTCTAAATTGTGCAAAAATTTAGAAAAAGCATCTAAATTATGCATAATTTTGAAAAATGTAAGCATGATTTTAGAAAAAAAAACATCTAAATTATTAAAAGCATGCATAAATTTGGAAAAAACATCTAAACTATGCACAAATTTAGAAAAAGCATAAAGAACTTAGGAAAAGCCATGTAACCATAGTAAAAGCTTATTTAAAATAGAAAAAGTTTTTACTTTTCTTGAAAAAGAAAAATTAAGCATTAATTTTACATGCTCACAAAATAAAAACATATGTTATACATATAAATCACTTCTATTTCCAAATGGTCAATGTACTACAACCATGGCTTTTACCTTGTTCACACAACCATAGCCACAAAATTCATAAAAAATTTGTTTGAGCTCCAAAAAAAGTGATTCCACCATCATTTAAAAACCTAAATTGAGCTCTATGCACACATGCTTAGAAAAAATTCAAAACCTTTGTCATTTATGTAGGAAACATTTTTCAATTTGGACAATAATCCGAAAATGGCACAGACATCCTTATTGCACATGCTTCGTAAAAAAATTCATAGAAATTTTGTTTTAAATCCAATCAAAGTGATTCCACCTTATTAGAAAGCTAAAGACAATGACTACATGTCCATGACTAGAAAATAGCCAAAACCTTTGCTGTTTCCCTAAAAAAATCATAAAATTACAAAAGTAGCACAAACAACCTAACTGCGCAATGTTAGGAAAATAGTAATAACTTCTTCATTTCAATGTCAAATTAAATGAGACAACAACCATCGAAAATCTAAAATGAAAGGATACAAACCCATAACCTTAAAGTTTACAAATCTTAGCCGTTCTAGTAAGAAAAAATACAAAACATTGCTTGCTTTTTCATGCTAAAACTTCAAAAATCTCAAAACCTAGATTTCATATAGTCATGAAAATAGTCGAAATAGAAAAAACCAAAGAAACCCATTAAAATTCACATCAAAATAATGGGTTAAGATTTTTTTAAAGTTTAATTTTAAGAAATCCTAAGGCCTAGATTTGAAAAAATGGCCATACCCCAAAATTTTGAGGAAAAAAAGCATGGAACAACAAACCTTGTTTTCAAAATCAAATCTACAAAAGCTAAAACAATGAAATGACCATGGATCTATGTGGAAACAGCTAGAATAGGAAGTGGGATTTCATCATAATTCTATTTTAATCCCTCTACCAAAGTAGATCTAGAAAAAATAACCCTAACACATGGAAAACAAAACTTGAAAAACATTAGAAGAAAGGCAAAAATAGGTACAGATGCCTACCTTGGAGTAGCAGTAGAGGAGGCCTGGGTACCTCTTCTAGCTCTTGAGCACATTCATCCATCTTTTAAATCACTAGGTTTTGGCTCTTCCCCCCACGTTGCTTTGGCATCATGATAGGCTTAATGCTAGGAATGGCTAGAAACTAAGAAGGATGAGAAGTCAATAGTGGCTATGATGAAGATGGGAGTCTTCCATGCTAGGAATTAGTTTTTTCTACCATAGGAACCTCTACTAGAGCTCTTTTCAAATGTTTTTTTTATTGTAAAATGATAGTTGTGATCAAAACTTACAAAATTTGACATATAAAACTCATCTAAAACCTATTCGCACATCTTGAAATGCCAGCTGCCAATTCATTACACCATAACTACAAGTGCACTAAAGTGCAAGGGGAGAAAGCCTAGTTCACATTGGTTTTGGGTGGGAAAAAGCTTCACTTTTCAAAATTTTAAATTTTCTTGGATTACGGACACCACCCTAGGCCTTCACTCTTGACCAAAACTTGCATTAATCTAAGATTTTTACCAATATTGACACTCAAAACATTATGGCAATCTTAACCCCATACATCCATGTTGGTAATACCATGCCCAACATGGAAAAATGCCTATTATTTTACAAATTCATTAGAATTACAAATATTTTTCTATTTTTGATAACTCAAACCTACCTTGTTCAACCCTAGGTTTCCAAAAGTGGGTAAGACATGAGCAAGGCTAGACACCATGGATTTCCATGCTAAGGTAGTAGTTCCCAGCATGGAACAAGGGGGGTAACACTCACTCTTATCTCCCTCTAGCACATGTTTGACCCCAAAATGAACCCCACATGACCTAGAATCCCTCCAAGCATCTTCGATTGCCTAGGAACCCCACCAAACCTAGTCAAAACTAGTTAAAATTACTCAAAATATGGGATTTGATGTTTTCCATACTGAGGGAACCCTCAACATGAATAGATGGGGGAAGTCAAAACTGACCTAAATTGATGACCTAATAACCATTTCTTGATGCCCAATGATCCCTAGGTCATGCTAGAACCCTCTAAAGCTTCAAAAATCCCCAATATTGGTCAAATGTGGTACAAAAATGTCATCTCATTCTCATCCATGCTTGGGCCACCATGCCCAAAGTGGAACAAAGAGAGGAGATTTCATGAGGCACTTACAAGCCTCCAAATTATTAAATCATGATACCCAACATTGACCGTCGACACTAGCAACCCTAGAAGTTGACATGCATGTTTGATTAGCTATCAATTTGGCATAGATTTGACTTTATTCACTGAGGGAGACCTCTGTCACTCTAAGCCTTCCACTCTTAGCATGAAAAAATGGGACAACCTTCAACATGATAACATCTTGACTTTAGGAACTAATGGACAACACTATTAACCTTCTAGACACTCATGCATAGTCAAATTGACCATAAAAGGGCCAAAAATATTTTCCCCAAATTTTTCCACATTGAGCATGGAAGCCCAAGTGTAGGAAAAGGGGAAAAAGCCCAAAAATTACCTAATGACCCTTACAATAGCCAAATTTTAACATCAAATATTAGTAATCAACACTAGAAACCTTAGAAGCCTACAGGCATGACCAAAAGTGATAAAAAATGATCAAAAAGCTTTTCACCTAATTTTCCAAACCCTAGTCTTCAACCCTAGTAATCTTAGAGGTTGACATTAAAGTTAAAACTGGGATACATCTAAGTTTTATGATGCATACACACGAGGGATCCCTTCCTCCATGCTGCTCAACATGGAAATTAAGGGGAAAACCCATTTGAAATTCATAACTACATCAAAACAACATTAACTAAACTTGCATGCACTCTAGGACCCTGCCAACATTGTATGGAGCCTTCAAACTCTAAGAAACTGATGTTAGAAGGTCAAAAATTGATTCCCCCTAGTTTTCCATGCTAAGCATCCTAGTCCCAATGTGGAGAAAAGTTGTGAATCCTAAAAAATTCTTAGAAATACCCAAAATGGCAAAACTTTGATACCAAACCGTAGTCCTTCACCCCAATAGCCCTGAAGGCTGACATGTGTAGTTGATTGAGGTCAAATTTAGCCTAGATCTAAGTTGCATGATTTTTCCACATTGTGGGTCCCTTTGTCCATGCTGAGGATGGTATCCCCAACGTAGAAACTCAATGGGACAGTTGTTTGGGACTCCTAAATACCTCATAATAACATTAAATGACCTTTCATGCACTCTAGAACACTAGCTGCAAATAGAGGAGCCTTCAAACTTTATGAGACTAATCCTAGATGGCAAAAAAGTAGTTCCCCATTATTTTCCATGTTGAGATCTCTGTCCCTAGCCTGGGAAAATGGGAGGAAGTGAAAAAACCACTTAGGAATGCCCAAAACTACTAAACTTTGACATGGATCCATAGCCCTTGATCCTAGCAACTCTGGGAGGTAACAAGAATGGTTAATTATGAATTGAATTAGCCTAGATCTAGGATTCTTTCTTCTTCCATACTAAAGTAACTCCCTTATTATGGAAACAAGGGAAAAAAGCTTCTTTTTCACTTTTGGAGGTAAGATGGCACTCCTAGAAGCCAAAGATCCACACAAGAGAAGCCCAGGATCTCATAGCCTCAATATTTTGCTTGTCTAACCTTATTTCAATATCCAAAACTCATTTCTCCCATTCTTCCAGGATGGAGTAACTCTCCCAACATGGAAATAGGGGGAAAGACCCTAAGTACCATTCAACAATCTTCAAATGAGCCTGAAATTAGCCAAAAACTTGCAAAATTGAAGTCTACAATCCTAGGTGCCTAGAAACCTAGTCAAAGTGCTTCTATATTACTCTAAATTCATAAAATAAGTTTCCCCCTATTTTACACACTAAAAATATTGTGCCTGAAACACCGTGAAAATTACGGGTCGGCCTCAGGCGAAGATTTGTAATTTAAGCAAGAACGCGCCTCGAATTTTTCTAAGGACGAGTTTACGCTCTATCACGCACGGCAGCGTGATGAGCGTAATAGGCTCCGAGACAGCCAAAGGCGAATTTGTTCAAGGACAAGTTTACGCTCTGTCACGCACGGCAACGTGATGAGCGTAATAAACTCCAGGACAGTTAAAGGTAAAATCCAGAGAGGCACGACGGGTTGGCACTTTTTTTTGCGGCACATACATAAGTGGCCTTTACACTCATTACGCGGCGGTGCGTACCAGTGCGTGGGTCATGATTCAAGTTGCACGCTCCTTACGCTCCACCACGCGCCGCTGCGTGGTAAGCGTAAGTTATGCATT
>MNCI01017621.1:0-82478 GCA_015680685.1 Gnetum montanum
AAGAGTCGTTCACTCTAGGACTCCTACTGTGGGCACATGGGGAAATATTCTAACTTTGAAGTGATCAATCTACCAGAGCTTCGCTACTTCTAGCCAGGATTTTGAAATGAGGGGAGTGCCGCCTCTTATTTATAGATATGGCAGCGGACCGCGATATTGCATACGCGATATCGCAAGGAAATACGCGATATCGTAGCATAGTGCATGTCGCGTCTCATCAATTGTCATCTTCACCCTCTCCTTCAATGTCTGGACGTAGTCATAGGGAAACCAACCGTGAAGATAAGGGAAAACGAAGTGAAAGTCATCGATGAGACAGTCAAGAACGAGGAAGAGGGCACTCTAAAGAATCAAGGCATAGAAGAAGGGAGAGTAGGGAACCGCATAGACACCATAGACACTATGAACGAGATGATCACGAAGAACCCCTACTCGCAACTAGAAGCATGCTAGATATAACGGAGGCCGTAAGAGTTCCAACAAGGCACCAAAAGGATAGTAGGATTAAGAGATTAGACATGAACAACATCCCACGATTTGAAGGAAGATACAACGCTGATCCTCAAAATCATTTACAAGCATTCCACGATGCATATGCCTTGCAAAACATAGAAAACGAATGGCAAAAACTGAAGTTGTTCCCAAGGACACTAGTGAAAGAAGCTGAAATTTGGTACCGGTCCCTAGAACCAGAATCCATTTGGAGGTGGAGTACAATATTAGAACTATTTAATGATAAATACCAAATGTACTCTCGAGTGTCTAACCTGTGGAAGAAAATCCAAGGATGGAAGCAAGGAAATCATGAACCCTTGGATGTTTCCATGGGCCGCTATTATGCATTGTTACATCGTTGCCTTGGCCATGGTTATTTGTAGTGGGATCAACTACGCCATCTCGTGGATGGACTTAGGCATGAAANTCTTTTTCTTTTTGTCATGGTCACTACCTCGCTCCCTAGACTCCTCTACAATTTTAAGAATAGTTTCAAACCTATTATCTAGGAAGTCCCACATTTGGTCTACCTTTGCTGATACTTCTGATGTTAANAATTGTAGAGGAGTCTAGGGAGCGAGGTAGTGACCATGACAAAAAGAAAAAGAGAGAAGTGAAAAATGCACGTAACAAGGGTAAGGGAAAAATGGCCATCACAAAAGAGGTTATGGATTCAGACATGGACAATGATAGTGGATGCGAGATATGCCAATACGACCATCCTAAGGGATGTTGCCCAGTGATCTCACATCTACAAGATTCTAGGGTGTATGCACTCAACCCACAACTAAATAAATGGTAAACACCCCGACGGTTACCTTATCCCCAAGGTAACCCAAGGCAATTCCACCAACCTTCAACATATTATCCAAGTGGAACTCCACCACAACCCGTTGAGCAACATCAACAGTGGCAATACCCACAATCATGGGGGATGACACCACCAAGGCAAGAATACCCATACTGGCAACCTGACCCATATGGCTAATACGTGTAGCATCCAATCTCTCCACGTGACTCTGTTGGTCACATTACATCACAACATCACTACCAAGCCCATGAGTATTATAGAACTCCTTCTCCTAGGAGAGATAACCCACAAATATACCATCATTCAAATCCATCCGCAGCTCTCACACCAATAGCTCCATTACCACCCACTCCAGCAATGCAAGGGGAACTCCCTACTCAACCGCAACAACGCAATGCCATAAGGGTTGTAAATCCTCAACCCACTATTGGTTCTGACAACCATATGAAGATAAGACATTTCTTCAAAACCAACAATCCAACCAAGCCCTTACAACCACAAGCGGTTGAACCTCTGAACGCCTCCTCATCAAATAAAGCTTCAAAGCTCCCTTCGAACCAAACACCAAGCTCAACGCATACAGTCATGTTAACACATGCCATTACTAACTGGATCAAGGTTGGCCACCTTCCCAAGAAATTCTCTAATCCTGGAAGTCCTTTAATCTATCTCCAAATCGCTGGGAATGAGCCATGCAAGGCTCTTCTGGATTCAGGTTTTGGAGTTAACTTAATATTGCAAGAAGTGTACAAAGCCTGGAACCTACCTCCATTGAAGAAGAGCAATATTTGCCTAGATCTAGCTGAGTAGTCCATCACTGCTCCCTTGGAACTGGTGGAGGACATCGTCACCACTATATGTGGGTGGTCGTACCCAACTGATTTCCTAGTGATATAAGTGAATAAGGGTAAAGGGGACTTCCCATTCATAATGGAAAGGGCATGGCTAAGTACTATAGATGCACGCCTAGGAATCCGTGATCTTTTCTTGGAAATCTCTAAGGAGAACACTTTTGGAAAAATCAAGAAGAAGAAGGTTCCATGCATCGAATACAGTGATACAGGGTGCAATTGCATGCAAAGATCATGGGTTGTGCAAAGTTTAGTATTGCCTGCATGCAACCGATGTGCACAAGACATTAACATACAAAAGTGACTGTATGCAGCAGCCACACAACAAGAAGACACCCAGTGGCTGATAGCTAATCAAGAGGGCATCTCACTCATGTGCATGGAACTAACTAAGGAAATAACTTCCACTTACATCGAAAGCATAGACACACTAGAGCAAGTCTACTGCCAAATTCCAAGCCTTAACCTTGAAAACATCAACTGGGGGAAGTTGAAAATTCCTGAAAAATTCAAACAAGAGCCCCTAGAATTAAAACCATTGCTCACCGATCTGGAATATATGATCCTTGAAAATGGAAAACTGGTAATCATCAACACAAGACTTGCTTCCAAACAAAAAGGAATACTGTTGAAAGTAACAAATAAGTGGTCAAAAGCCTTTGCCTGGTCATATCCCGAATTAACTAGAATAGATCCTAGGATATGCTAGCATGGGATTTAACTGACCCCTCCATGAAACCTCGAAAACAACTGCAGAGGCGATTGAACCCAAAATTGAAGCAAGTAGTAAAAGAAGAAATAGAATAGCTTCTTAAGGTTGGGTTCATGTATCCCATTGCTAATAGCGAATGGGTTAGCCCTCTGGTAATCGTGCCTAAAAAGGGAGGCAAATGGAGGATGTGCATAGATTTTAGGCTACTGAACATGGCAACATTTAAGGATCACTTTCTGTTACCAGTTATTGACCAAGTCTTAGACACCATAGCAAGGCATCACCATTACAGTTTTCTGGATGGCTATAGCAGATACAACCAAATACAAATAACCCCATAAGACCAAGCCAAGACAACATTCACCAGTCCTTGGGGAATGTTTGCGTATAAAAAAATGTCATTTGGCTTGTGTAATGCTCCTACCATGTTTCAATGCCTAGTTCTAAGCATATTCCAACAGAAAATAGGGAACAGAGTGGAAGCCTTTATGGATGACTTCTCCACCTATGGAACAAGTTTTGATCAAGCCTTGGACCGATTAGAGTAAGTGCTAAAAAGATGTGTAGAAACCAATCTAAGGCTCAACTGGCAGAAAAGCCATTTAATGGTCCAACAAGGCATAGTACTTGGACATAAGGTTTCACATGTAGGAATAGAGGTAGACCAAGATAAAATTAGGCTCATCCAAGGAATCACCCGTCAACCGAAAACTGTCAAAGACATTTGGTCATTCCTTGGACACACTAGCTACTATAGGAGATTTATTGAGAACTTCTCCAAGATTGCCAAACCATTTGTAGAGCTAACAAAGAAGGACATCTCTTTTGAGTGGACTAGGGAATGTGAATGAGCATTCCAAACCCTAAAATGAAAGCTGGTAGAAACTCCCATTCTACAAGCTCCTGACTGGTCCAAACTATTCCACATCATGACTGACGCATCCAATTATGCCTTAGGAGCCATACTTACATAGTTAGATGACCAAAAATTCCCTTACTACATCCACTATGCAAGTAGAAGTATCGCCGATGCATAACTTAACTACACAACTACAGAGAAAGAATTAATGATTGTAGTGTTTGCACTGGATAAGTTTAGGCACTATGTGTTAGGTTACAAAGTGTTCATCCACACAGATCATAGTGCAATTCGGTTCCTCATGAACAAGCCAAGGGTTAGCCCTCGTATTATACGATGGCTGGTAATCCTATAGGAGTTCAATCTAACGATGATCGATCGGAAAGGCATCAAGAACATAGTTGTAGATCATTTATCTCGATTGCAATGGGAAAGCAAAGAGGATGAATATGTAATGTCTGATCATTTTTCTGATGAAGCCCTCTTTGCTGGTGTAGTGAATAACCAACTACCCATGAAGACAAACTGGTATAGTAGCATTCTCACCTATCTCCTTACTCAACAAACACCACAGGAGCTGGACCTTAGGAAGAAACAAGAGTTTCTTCACAGAGCCAAGTACTTCATGGAGATCAATGGACAACTTTACAAAGTGTGTCCTAATGGCTTGGTTTGATGGTGTGTGCCTGATGTAGACCAACTGAGAGTTCTCCAAGATGCTCATGAGGGCCCTTGTGGGGGTCACTATGCAGGGAGACGAACCACTATTAAGATCTTGCTTGCAGGATATTACTGGCCAACATTATTTCAGGATGCCCATCAATTTTTCCAATCTTGTGAGCACTGTCAACATGATGGGGGAATGACTGCTAAAATGGAGGGCTCACAACAATGGATTCAACCGTCAGAACCCTTCGACATTTGGGGAATAGAGTGTATGGGGTCCATTACACCAACGTCCAATGGAAAAGCTTAGTAGTTGCCGTAGACTATTTAACAAAATGGGCTAAAGCAGTTGCTATTAAAGACTGCACATCATCTACAGCTGCACAATTTATGCAACAACAAATCATAAATAGGTTTGGTGTGCCACGTGCACTTATTTCGGATAATAGAACACATTTCACAGGTGCAACTTTTCGAAAGTTAATGCAATGCTTAGGGGTTGAACACAAATTGACTACAGCTTATCACCCCCAAGCTAACGAACAAGCTGAGGTCACCAACAGGGAGATCACTAAAATATTAACTAGGACAATTAGCAAGTATAGGCGAGATTGGAGTACTAAACTGAATGATGCTCTTTGGGCATACCACTCCACCTGGAAACTTCCTTTAGACTACTCTCCCTATGAGTTAGTGTACGGAAAGCTTCCAACGCTTCCGATTCAAACCGAGATCTGTACACTATCAATGGCTTGTGACCTCCACCTCGACCTTGATCTAGCACAGAAACAAAGGTTAGAAACTTTACACATGCTAGACAAAAATTGATTAGCTATCCTGTCATCAAATGAGTTGCACAAGGCATATAACAAGCAACGTCATGAATTGAAGATTCGAAAGGTTAAGTATTAACCAAGAGATAAGGTTCTCTATTGGAACCCCACACATGTGCCACAACGCATGAAATTTCAAACACTATGGGAAGGACCTTACATTATTCATGCAACATTTCCTTCAGGGGTCATGACCATATACAAACTTGAGAGCCCTGATAAGAGATTGTTAGTCAATGTGCAACAAACCAAACCCTTCCATGAATTTAGAACATCTAGTGCACATAATACCTCTAAGAGGGGATGATCCTGCTCACTATTTCGGATCTCCTCCTTCCAACTCAGTCATGGGGGAGATGGCCACCTCTGCTAACCATTTAAGGCCCTCAGTTCCTTTTTAAGTTTTTGTTTTACACATTTTTGTTTTACAAATTTCTTTAATTTTTCTTGTTTTTGTTTTGCACCACCATTTATACTTTCTTATTTCTTTGTGTGACTGTTTGTTTTATTAGATTCATCACCTAATAAGTGCTCATGATGGTGGTATGAACTGTATTCTATTGATTGCTAATGTTTGGTTTTTACCTTTGAGTTATAATGTTGATACTAAGATATGGTTCTTTTGATATAATAGGCAATGAGTCCACATCGTCCATGCATCCATGAATTTCTATGGTCTCTCTTGGCTTGGAACTGTACAGTCCCCTTCTTTAATAATAAAACTATTAACGAATTGGTGACAGGGCATTTTTCAAACTAAGGAAGGACTCAAGGACTGAAAAGGATGTGACTTCAAAGGGATTTGATGCATTTGTTCTGGCTATTCTCTTGGGTGCTTGGATGTTTTCTTCTTGAGTTTTCTTAGCATTCTGATAATGCTCCATTATCGGGAAGCTAAGCCAATAAAAATAAGACTTTGCATGGTGTGGTTCTCATGCAAAAAAAAATAAAAAATAAAAACAGTGAGAATTTAAAGCACACCCCTTAGACAAAATAATCATCTGGGCTACAAGCACTGGTTATGGAACTAAACAAACATGTTCCCTCTAACTAAGGCCCTTTCTCGCTTCCTACTTCTCCCTTTCTCATTTTCCTTGGAATGGTGGTGACTTTTTGGCGGAAACATTCTTGTTACTTCAAGTGGATGGATTGGCCAAGTGTATTAATGCAAAGTCACTAGATGTGGATTGTTTGAGGCTGGATTTGGAATGAGATCTACTCAGTCACATTAACTATAAGTACACAAGGGGCTGTACACCACCTTGTTCTTGGGACTCCATTCCATTCTTTTCTCCCCATCATTCTTTCTCTATTTTCCACTTCATTGCTGGTTGTATCAATAGTCTATATTTTGGTTGATGCATTGTTTTCTCTTTGGTGAATTCTTGTGGTTAAGTCTTTAACTCTAGCTTCCAAATGACTTTTCCAGAGCCTACGAACTCTTTGAATGTGGGTTTGTCAGGGCATAAAGGGCATGAGCCTACTTTGGGGAGGACCCACTGGCATTCCTATTTGGTGCATTAGTTAACTTCTTTTCCTTAAACATTTTCACAATCAACATTTTTTTTGTTTCATTCCCATCTCTGACATCCATTTTATTGACGTTGTCGTTGTTTCTTTTTCTTCATCTTTCTTATTTCTTATCTTTTTCCATTCTATCGCTACCGAAGGATCGCTCTTAGTCATGGGGGCCCTGGTCCAATTTTTTTAATTTTTCTTAACCCCTACACCTTTGGTAGTCACCAATGTTATATCTTTAGAATCCGTATTGGCCTATCACAACTCAGCCAATGGACCTTACACCGAGGCAAGGTATCAATTGTATTGTCATTTGCTTATCCTTTCTCATATGTGACTATGTTGTGTGTGCAGATGGCAATCATACAACAATGGACTGGACCTGGAGGAAACACTCAGGATGGACTAGTGCTGGAACGGTTGTGCAAGGAACAAGATTGATGGCGCGGCTATGGATGGACAATGGAAGGCGTAATCTTGGCGTCGGCAGCAACACATCTTCTCCTTTTTTCTCTCTTTCTCTTCTCTTTTAGTTGCCAAATAAGGCTAGATGTCAATTGTGTATAGTGTTCACTTTTGTAGTCATGAACACTAATGTTGCCATGTATTGTAATTTTGATCCGTTCACATGTCATCCCATTCACCATTAGTTGTCATTCAAGTCAATAATCCCATACCTTCCCAATATTTTGTAAGGAACTCAAGGACGAGTTTTCATTTGGTCATGGGGGTATGATGAACCACGATATCGCGTACGCGATATCACGCACGCAATATCACATCCACCATGCGATATCGCATCCTACCTCATCTTCTATAAATAAGAGGCGACGCCCTTGGTTCCCATACAATTAGATTTAGACCCTTAGCCAAATTCTTGCAGTTTTGTCATTCCAGAGTTAGAATTATTTCTGTGTGCCCACAGTAGGAGTCATAGAGTGAACGGATCTTTATTCGAGCAATTTGTACCTGAGCACAATTTTGTGTACGGTAATAAAGACGAACTTTAAGATAAACCTTGTAGCATACAGATTAAGCTAATTAGTAATTAATTATTGTTTAATGCTTTCCTAGTTAATTAATATCTCTCTCAACCTTNGGTACCTCACCACTCATCATGGAGGATGTGTCAATAAGGATGTGTTGATGGGGTTGTGTCAACACATCTAAAATGTGTTGCCCGTTAATGCATCTACGCAATTTCATCCACACATATGCATCAATGCATCTAAGATGCATCGATGAGGCTTCTTCGACAAGGATGCATTGACGAAGCTACCTGACATATCACATCTCATCACCACCCCTCAAAATGTACAAGTAGTCATTGACTTTTAAGTTGGTGGTAAATTAATAGAGTCTTCAATAAAGGTAGGCAATATTGTAACTATATGTAATGCTAGAAAATAAGAAGACATATTACAATTGCAAATACAAAATAATTTTAACAAGAAGTACAAAATTTGTTAAAAACAAAAAAAGTATGAATATTAGTTACAAGACATATTGCTAAAGGCTACAAAAAGGTTACTATCCAACAAAAGTTTAGGGATACGAAGAAGTAGTTTGGTGAAGAATGTTTGCAAGCAAAATCAACTATCAAAAATTCCTCTTATAAAAAGCTTTGAATAAGGAAATCAGGAAATTGCTTTGAGAGAGAAAAAAAAAGAAAATTTCTAAAAAATCATCCAATCAATATGGTATAACTTATAAAACAGGATCTTTGAAATTTTTGAAAGCTTTTTAGAAATAAAATTTCTCCAGGAAATGATATTCTATTTGTACAAATAACAGGGTTCTACAAAGATTTATTTCACCATGTGACAAATGCCATAACTAGTTGCATGCTTCCAAATATTTCATTGTCTATGTATAACGAAGTTGTGGAAGGATTTGGGAAATTATCTTCTAGAAAGTTCTAGATATAACTTTGGAGAGACTTGGAAATTTGTTAATGATTGGTTTTTAAATGATTTAACTAGATAGTGGATGATTAGTAAGGTTATTATGTATTTTTTAAAAAAGAGACAAATTAGATTTAAATAATTACATATTGATCATGATCAATAACTTGTTTGCAAAATTACTAGGTGTAGAAGGAAATAATTTACATGCAGTTCACAAGCATGATTTTTAAAAAAGCATTTTACACTAGATTATCTAATTACTCTCAAATATTACATTGAACACGCAAAGGATAAACCAAATAAAATATTTATTTGCTTTGTGGATTTTACTAATGTATTTGACTCTTCTTCATGAGAATAATTATGGAGAAGACTTATGAAACATATAATTAATTCTAATTGACTCAATGCCATTCAAAATTTATATAGAGAAAAAAATTTTGAATTAAAAGATAAAGAAAGTACATAATCTTGTTAGTGTTATAATAATATAGAAATAAAGCAAGGTTGTCCTTTTTCACCATTATTGTTTGGTAGTTTTTTGGATGAACTAGAAGACTAGATTAAACCCATAAATCATATTGCTAAAGTGGATTAACCATGGATACAACTTTTAATGTTTGTAGATGATGTAGCACCAATTGTAAATTTAGAAACAAGGTCAAAACCAATTTGCATCAACTATAAAAATTTTGGGAATGTAAACAAATGTATGTTGATGTTGACAAAACAAAAGTGCTGATTTGTGGAACTAGTAAGATCGATTACATGTTTTAGATAAAAAAGAAAAGACTTAAGTTTATGGATACATATAGATATATATATATATGGGAGTAGAATGCTATCAAAATTATAATTTTTAACATTGTAAATCACAAGAAGTTGTAAATGGCTAAAAGGCTTTCTATATGATGAAGAAAAATATAATAATCATAATATTTGAACTTGGAAAATTTAAAAATATATATTTCAAATAATTGTACAAACTATAGTGCTTTATGGATGTGTAGTGTGGGGTCCACACATTGATTAAAAATCATAGATTAAAATTGAAAAACTTCAAAAAAAATTCTTGTTGGATGAATTCAAGGTGAAAACTCAAGTTTGATATGTAATACTTTTATAAGAAGCTAAAGCAAAGTATTAACATTTTACTTAAATAATAAAAATAATAATAAGATATCAAAAGAGATAATCCAAAAATCTCAACAATAAGGGTGGTTCTAGAAAAATGGGATGTTGATAATATCAACTAAATACTAAATTTATAACAAACTTGGAAACTTGTCATAGAGAAAGTTTTAGAGAGATGAAAAAATAAGGCACAAATATCTACATGCAATAATTCCAATATCCATGAGAGTAGTAATTAGTGTTGGAGATCGTTTGGGACTACCAATGCTATGCCTCTAATCTTGTGACTAGGGTCACGGGAAACAAAGGTGTTCCTTAAAACAGGTTTTAGGTGCTTGTTGGTCTTTTGGCAACACCAAGGCCCATATACCTTCAAATAAACTTAGTGGTTATGAAAAGAACTAAACGTGAGAATGTGTTTGCTAATGTAAATGCTGAAATGCTTAGGTTTGTGTATGAAACTATAACTGGCTATCATAAAGGAAATTCAACTAGCTTTGTCACATAATGTGAGTTATTAAAGATTCATATTTTGTCAAATTACTTAGTCTATATAGTCCTTACAGTATGCTACTTGAAACACATAAAATTTCACAAAAATGCTTGAGCACAATTTTGCCAATCATTCCACAAGAAAACTAGAAATAAAATGAGATTCAAAGGATTTAGAAAGAGAAAAGAAAAGAAAGTAGATTTGTGTGAATCTCAAACATGTAGGCAAGATAAATTGATCATGATGAAACACTTCGCAATAAAGCTATTCTAATTCAATCTAAATATTATGAATTTTCGAAACCCTATAAGCCTAATAAGCAATTTCGTAAAAGACAATCTTATTACACTACCAAAATGCTTTGTAAATAACAAGTACAAGCTTTTGTTTGGGTAGTTAATAGTTGTCAAGAATTGTAAACAATAGAGCTAGTAAAAAAAATTGACAATTTCAAGATTGAAATATCAAGGTAATAAACTTTTAAAAAAACGAAGCTATTTCAAGCAAGTCAAAGTATCAAAGATTTTCTAGATTCTCTAAACTTAAACAAGCAATTTCATTAAGACATTATTATTAAATTGCTCAAGATGCTTTTCTAAAACAACATAATCTCTTATATGGCAAGACTAATAGAAGTTTAATATTGTGCAAAAATAGAGCCATAAGAATAATCTTGAAAATCCTAAAATTAAATGCTAATCACAATACTATCAAGACCATTAGCTAAGCAACTAAGATAAAATGGGAAGAAAAGAACTCATAGGATTAAAACAAAGAAACCGAATTGATGTCTTTAACAATCTGTGCTTTTACAATCTTCAATATTGTTTTAAGTATCTTCTCCCAAAATCCCCAACGTTCTCCTTTCTCATTCACCCTTGAATCTTTTTTATAGTGGCATCATGGTAGTTACACTCATCATTGAAGGTTAAGGTGAATAACTAATATCTAGGGAATTTATTCATAACTACCTTAAGAAGTTATGAGAAAATCAAGCCATAGTTGGCAAGTGTCTTCTTAGTAATTACAATCT
The DNA here is from genome assembly GCA_015680685.1 of Gnetum montanum. NCBI lineage: Eukaryota > Viridiplantae > Streptophyta > Gnetopsida > Gnetales > Gnetaceae > Gnetum > Gnetum montanum. The sequence continues at coordinate 11,313 of MNCI01017621.1, forward strand.
TACAAATATCAAGAAGATCTAGTTATCACTTCCATGGGAGGTTACAACTTCTATGGAAAGTTTTAATTTTCATAGAAAATAAAGTTATATTTATTAAATGATTATAAATTCCTTCCTTTTTAAATCATAAGTCACCCTTTTTAAAATTACCGATGGTAGTTCAAGTAAACTATAAGTTTTTGCTTGCTATTCTTTTTAAAAAAATCGTTGTTAAGGCCATGTGCCCTTGAGATATGTAAGTTCACATTAGGTGTGCTTTTCAGCAAGTGTGCATGCTTCATGTTATGCTTGCTACCGTGCCTCCTCCATGGCACACGACTCTTGTGCGCATCTTTCATCCCTTGCTTCTACTCTCACATCATTCTGCCGTTTAGGTTCTATAAGCATGGCACTCCCGTCGTCTCTAGTCTGTACAGTCGTTATTGTGCTTGATGCTGCTCCAAATTGGTTGTTGACAATGTCAAACAAGAAATCATAGATTCAAGTCCTCCTCTTGTTCTCACTACAGCAATGTCCTATGACCGCGTGACCCTTTGTCGATGAAGCTCATGTGCGAGTAGTTAGAGTTGAAGAAGAGCTGCCATCAAGAATTTCAATGTTGCTGTGCGTGGAGAGAATTTTACTGTGATGGATACCCTTTGCTTAGGGTTTTTGAAGCTGTTGGATACCCTAAAATGGGTGAAGCACAGTTTGTAGTATAACTTAATTTTAGTTATAATATCAAGCAGCCTTGCCATTTTTTATACAATGATGATCGCTGCTTTAGGGCTTTTGGAATATGAATTTTGAGTGTGAAGCCTGATTTTTATTCCGAAAATAGTTGTAGGTTTAGCATGCTCGTATGGCTTTAAAACGTTGATTTTGTTTAGAAATTCTTCTTTCATGAGTTGCAGGGCTTGCGCTTTTCTGCAAGTTTTAAAATCAAGTTCATGTCATCTTATTCAACCTTTGTTTTTTAAAATTTTATTCTGTGATATTATTTGTTGATGCAGTTTAGGCTCAAGTGTCATCGCAACATTTCATATTGGCATGCTTTTTCTTGCGGCGAGGTTTCTTTTTTCGAATAATTATGAAATTTTCAGACAAATTTTCCCAATTTTTCAACAAACATTATCAAGAACCTTGTTAATTTTGTTAAATTTGTGTCGAAACTATGGCTTCATCTAGTAAAATTCATCAAATGCTGCTTGAGCCATGGAACTGGATATTTTTCTCTTTGCTTTGTTCAGTATCTACAAACTCTGTAACTAAATTTTTACCATCATTTGGAGGCCATCGAAAATTGAATATGGCATCATGAATTGCAATGACCTCTTCCATAGAAGAATGCACAACATAACAATGGGTCTTTACGTGATCCATCTAAAATGCAATTATTAGTCAATTTTTCTAAGAAGTTCTTGCATAGTTTTCAGAGAAAATGGATGTACAAATTTATCTATTTTGTTTTTGTTTTTTATCATCATTCTTTGAGGCATCTCCTTTACCATTAAATCCAAATTGATAAACTTATACAATGTAGGAGTTGATGGTGACACAATTGCAAGTGTACTCACTTGCAATTGCTTGATTATTTCCAAAATTCCATCTCCACTATTATATTATATATATTTTTACATGGGAAAACCACAAATTTTTTATCCTTGGGCTAGAAACACCTTATTGCAATTTTCCCTTCTCCAACTAAATATAAGCTTTCATTAATTCCATTTTCTTTATCATGCCTTTGGCTTTTTGCTTTGAAATTATGAACACAAACCCAAAATGTGCACACCTTGAATATAGAGAGTATTCCCCATTCATTCTCCTTCAACACCTTTCTTAATCATGCTTCTTGCTATTGCCCTTTGAAATAAGTGATCTAATTCTTATCTTCTAATCACCAATAAAGAATTAAATTGGGTAATTTAATTCTTAACATTATTTCATAAAATCTGCTCCATCAAATGGTATAAATGTGATAACAATTAGTAGAGTAAGAATGGGATCACACTATCTCCAAGTTGAAATTGGAAGCTAGAAAAATGAGCGACATGAAGATACAATTTGTCAAGTATGTTTACTGCAATTAGTGAAATATGAGCAACATGCATTATTAGAATGTTGCAAAATAGTAGCATGATGAAATCTCTAGATAGTCTTTATATAAGTTACATGAATATTAGACACACCCATTCAGGTTCATTTATTTCATAGATCCTTCAAGTCTACATAAATGTAATAAAATATTAGTGTTAATATTAAAACATATTTTTATTTTCAAATCATGAAATTTGAGATGACTTTAGTTCCCATTGCTACTACCAATAAAAGTAAAGGCCAATTTCAAACCCATAACCTCCCTCTAAGAGATGAGTTTGGGGAGAGAGGGGTGTTAGACCCCAGAAAACAAATAACAGTTAGAAAAATTCAAAGTACATCAAATCATTAATATAAAAGATAATCTAAAGAAAAAGCCAAATGATTTTTCGGATGCATTTTCAATTTTCATTCTTGTAGCCAATCCTAAGAGCCTCTCCCTCTCCTCTAGGATGGGAAAGAATAAGGTTTTATCATTGTTCAAAAGCATTTTAAGGGGTTTTCAGTTGCTATAGGACTTATTGTAATAAGAAGAAGAATGCTTTCTCTAAAGACAAAATAAATCATCAATAAGAAATAATAAACAAATAGCAACTTGAGCCTCCAAAACAAAAAGAAATAACTTTTGTAAAAAACAAATTAATTGTTTAGCTTTTATTAGAAGCTTTTTAATTTGAAGTTGTAATTGAAAAGTAACATATTTGAGAATTAATATTTAGGTCTCAAAAATAAATCATAGTTACACTCTTACTAGTGAAAAAGAACGACACACCAATATTTCTAGATAAAATAGAGAATAAGCAAATGAAGACACTTCCAAATACAAGGAAAGAAAGTAAACATAGTAGGTTGATCACCAAGAATGATATCATTGATGCTAGTTTGGAAGTTGAAAATTCTAGATATCAATTTCTAAGCATACTATGCAACTTGACACTCAAGAAAAACATGTAAAAATAAATCTTCACTTTCATAAAGAGGACATTTGAGGGAAAACATTTCTTATATGTTGAAAATGAGTATTAATATGAAGAGTTTGATGTATAGGAAACCATAAAAAATGTGAATTTTTGGATAAGTAGGAACTTTCCACAAATCTTCCACTTTTTACATCTTAAAAGTGTAGCAATAATTTCATTTTTGAGACCTTATTATTCAAATTGAAATTGATATTTTATTATGTTCAAAGACCCATCGAATTTATTGGATAGATATTACACTTTCCTAAAAAATAAAGATAGACTCTATAAATTGAACAAGCACTAATGGGGTAGCAAAAACAAATCATATAAATTTTTTATTGTAACATTATAATGCTGTCTCAAATAGGTAATTATAGCATAAGAAAGAAATGCATGTAACTCATTTATAAGGGCTTTTGACCTGCACAAGCTATAAATACACTCTTCTTCGAGGAGTTAAATCCATCTTCCACTTCCAATTCTAATATGATGAGAGCTAAAGGAATGATTGTTGATAGCATTCCAAAAGCATGCAGATATTAACATGCATAAACTCTCTCATACTGACTGCCTGTAATGTGAAACTCATCAAAGAAATCATCCAAAGCAAATCAAGCGAAAAAAATTCAATTAGATTTTGGGTTTTTTAATCAGACTTGCATATTTAAAACTGCAAAACTTTTTACAACTGATGGGTCTGGGATCTACAAAACCAAAACAAATGCATGATGAAATGTTACATACGAAAACATGCATTCATTCATACTCTTACCTTGTCTAGCTATTACATATTTCTCCACAAGTACTACTGTTTACAAATACTTAAGATAATGCGTATATTTAATAATGATATCAAGACAGAAAAATATAGTATCAAGGACCATGAAGAAAATCTCAGAATGTTGTAAATGCAAGAAGCTTATGTTATATTTTCCTGCTTTTCAGACAACACATTCTTGTCTATTGCATTGCACAATGATGTCCATGTTGGAAGAAGCATCTCAAGTGGTGGCCATAATCCCTGTAATACGTTAAAAACAGCAAGAATTTCAATTATATTTGCTTTTGCGAATTGATGGCCTAGCATAAAAAATTTCTTTTCACCTGCCTCAAAAACCAAAACAAGATTTTTCTGGTCACGCAAAATCAATGCCAAGTACGAGTAGCATGTAAATGGAGTGACAGCTTCATTGATAACCGCTGCTAAAATGTCTCCCATAGGTACAAAATGGCGAACAATTTTACCACTGCACAGCAAAGAAGCCTTTGCATGGACTTACGTTTTTTATGAGTTTAAATGGTCTGACAATATATTCAGAGATTTATAACATGCAATTGCAAACACAAGTGATCTCTACCAATCAGAATATATCTTGGATATCCAAAGTTTAAGTTTTATCACATATTCCAAAACAAAAGAAACAAAATACTATATGGAACTAAAATTCAGACACCATAGAGAACTACATCTAGTATGCTCCTTAAATAATGACAAATAAATTACCATGTAAATTACCATTAATATGTAGCCAACCTTATTTTATTAGGCTAAGATGACAACGATGACATTACCATTAATATGCCTCAACCTCACATGGTGCAAACACTCAAATATGAAAAACAAATGCTAATAGAAAGCACTACGGAAAAAGTATATTATGTCCAAACCACTTTCACACGTCCATTTTTATTTTGTAATACAAACTCTGCCTATAATTGTGTTTCATTTCAAACATGTCCAAGACATTATGACAAAAATAGTATTTTAACATAAGATGCAAAAAGTGAAAGATATACCTATTATAATGTGTCTCAAGTTGCACACCAAAAGTAGGCATTACTACAACGATTTCTGCACATAATATTTATCAACCTGTCACTTATTCCACTTATGTTTCGTATTCTCACAGCATCCAAAAACCAAATGCATAAAAATTAGCACTGGATAAAATAAAAGCTCTACAAAAGGTATGCCCAAGTCTATCATTTAAGAGCGTAAATCACTTGACACAAACTCATAAATTGCAAGTCAAATTAACATAAAATGAATGGAACAAAGGAAATTAATGTTTACAAATATCAAACAGATGTCACGGTGTTTAGAAATGGCATGATTTACACAATCAGAAATATTGAAGACCTGTCCCGTCAAATTGCTCTATATTATAAAATTCTTGAAACCATGTACTTTTTACAGTTGTATTAATTCGAAGACTTTTGGAAGCACCAACAAAGAAAAGAAAGGAAAAGAAAATATATCTCAGATGTAGATAGTATCTACTCAAGAATTTAGTCAAGAATGAAATGAACTTCAATAAAATTATACAAAATGGAATATATTTAGAAACAAACTGCTATTCAGATTTTTCAATTAGACATAACGTTTACATAATCTGTCTTACCTGTCCTTATGCATGATTTGTACTTGGTCAAAAACAAAATGACAACCAGGAGACACAAAGCAGCAAAAAACGAAGTATGTAATCCCTGTATTTCCAACATCAGCAATTAGCATACCAACTGCTGCATCTGAGCAATCTTAAAAACGAAAGAAAATGAAAGTTGTGATACTTACGGAAAATGTAGGCGTTGAAATAAAGAAAAGAACAGGAAGAAGCATCAGAAAAATAAATAATAAAAGAAATCGCTGGTTGGATGGCTTCTTGGTGGTAATATGATGCCTTGTAATAATGTCAAAACCATTTGCTCCCTCTTCACAAACGTACAAAAAATTCCTTTGTGAGAAGCTGCTGCATCTGTCAAAATTATTCTCGTCTTCCTTGCTCATCAGCTCCATATTTTGCTTCGCTGCTTTCTTCTTTGAGAAAGCTGAAGATAAAAAATTTCCACACATCATTATTCCTTATTGGATTTCAATTTCAAAAGGAAAATTAAAAATAATGCTGCTCGTTGAGCTATGTGAATGTTTCAACAGACAAAAATGCTTACATGTATGATTGGAAGAAAATAGTTATAGATCCATTCAATGAAAATTACTCACCACACAGTTATATCAGCAATAGGCAGTGAAAAAAATGCATTTGCCAACTACCTTGCAGAAGATAAGTCACTTCCCTAGCGAAAGCATTGAAAGTTGAAACATATGATCTGCTTCGTGTGCTTCTTCATTTATTCATGGTTAAACAGCCTGGCAAAGCGGGAAATCAAGTCAGAAACTCCGAACAAAACAAAAATCTAAATAAGAAATGAAAGGGATGCTGAAAATCAAAGAAGAAAATGAAAAGCCGAACAAATTCCAGAACTTACAACGCATTAAAACTTGCGCATTCATCCTTGTACCTGTCATTCCAGCCTGCCATGGAGGTCGAGTCTAGGAATCAGCTGTAGATTAATCAAAAACCAGAAAACAAATATAACGCAAAAACTAAGGGATCTAACTGAAGCAAGTTGCAGCGTAAAACTCCGATCGAATAAAACAAAAAAGAAGCCAAAACAAGGGATTAGGGTTGGGGCCAGTTGCAAAGCTTGCTGCTACGTCAACAGTGTGGTTGGTGGTTTAGTGGTAAGACTTCGGATTTGAAAACTTAGGTTATGGATTAAATTCTAGTAGACAATGTTGAGTTACAAAGTTATGCTATATATCTTGGAGTGTACCTAGATTATAATTATTTCATGGTTCCAATACCCATAAAACTATATGTACTTTCATGCAGTTTTTTTAAAAAACAAGTTACAATTAAGACACTTCTCTGTTATAAAGTATTATGTTGACTATATGTTTAAAAAATAAAGTTTGAGGTTCAAATGAATTGGAGATAAATGGAGGTGGTGAGAACATGAAGTGATTTGACTATAGGTACACCTTGAATTAATTGCATTGCAAGTACACCCCAAAAGCATTATTGCTTGGTTCGCCTAGTGGCATAACACTTGATAATCCTAATAATGGGTAGGTGAGTTCAAGTTGTGGACAACAAGATCAGAACAAACACTCATTACCCTTGGGATAGTCTAGGATTTATTTTCTTGTTATTAGTTAGATTACTTAAATAATTAATTTTCATATTTTTATATAGCTTAGCCATAAACGCACAACATCAATAATCATATGCTTCACTTTGAACTAAATCATACATGATAAAGCTACCACTAGTCCAAATGAGAAGACATCAAATGCAATCAACACTTAATGATATAGATACCATATTAGTTCCATCCACGAAATTTGATTGGATTGCACATATATGCTTGTAATTCGTATAGTTGAGCATAGAAGACATTTGTTGCTTATCAAATGGTTTATTGATAGAATCATTACAAAGGGTTTGTCCTATGTGATTGGGTCTACAAAATGGGATGATGATGGATTGGACAATAATAAACAGGAGAAAGAGTTGTGTACTATGAGAATTCCAATTGAGGATGAAGGACCATTAAACTTGGAAAGGTTTGGACAACCACAAGAATATGCTAAAAAAGGATGGATACATTTAAAGAGAGACAAATATGGAGAAACTCAACATCATTAATTATGGTATTGACTCTCTTATACAAGGTTCACCACTTGAAGAAGTATTGCAAATTTCTAAAGAAAAATGAGAAAGATGCTAGATCTTGTCCTTTTAAGAAAAATGTTGATGAAGAAATACTAGACTTATATGTAGTCACAATTGGAGGTAACTCTAGTTGAGCTTCATATAGCTTTACACCTTGAAGAGAACGGTTTTCTGAATACCATGAAGCTATGTCTATTTTTGTTTTTCTTGGGAATGATGAAACATGTATTGTTAAAAGCTATGGTAAATTAAAGTTATCTTGTAATAGTTAAATAATTATAATTCCTAAGGTATATCATGTCCTTGAGTTCACCAAAAACTTATTATTTGTGGCTGATGATTTTCATCTGTTTGTATTATTTGGAAACAAGAGATGTAGTATTTTTCAGGAAAATTCATCAAAGCTACAGGATATAGAGAAGGAAGTGAGAGACTATACCAACTAGATGGTGTTATAGTAGCTAATAAAGTTGAAGTCTTTCATGCATGAAAAGTACTCAAAGAATTAAAATCACATTGGATCTAGTTCATAGTGATGTGTCTAATCCTATTTTGGTAACTTCACATGCTAGTTCTAAATATTATGTCTCCTTCATAGATGATTATTCTAGGAAAGTATGGGTTTACTTCTAAAATTCAAATATGAAGTCTTTGCTAAGTTCAAGGAATATAAAGCTCTTGTTGAGAACCAATTTGACAAAAGAATTAAAGCTCTCGAATAGATAATGGTGGGGAATTTTGTTCATATAAATTTGAATGGTTTTGTAGAACTCATGGTATTTTTAGGTAGAAGAGCATTCCAAGCACTTTACAACAAAATGGAATTGCAAAATGGATAAATAGAACACTTTTAGAACAAGCTCAGTGTATGCTTAGTAATGCTAGTCTTGAAAAGAAATTTTGGGGAGAAGCTATGATGACAACTTGCTACTTAATTAACAAGACTGCCTTATTATCATCATTGGATGGAAAATTCCCACAAGAAACATTGTCTAGTAAAAAAGGCTTTTTGGATCATTTAAGAATATTTGGAAGTATAGCTTATTGTCATGTGCCTAAAGAATGTAGATCCAAATTGAATTATAAATCCAATAAATGTATTTTTCTTGAATAAGGCCATAGTGTAAAAGGATATAAGCTATGGAATCCCAATACTAACATAATCACGTTGAGTAGAGATGTGGTTTTTATGGAATCATCTCAACTTGATATGGTTGAAGAAAAGGTTTAAGAAAAAGCTCATCATGATATTGACTAAGAATCAGTTGCAGAACAAGTTGATGATGAAATGGATAACAAAGAAGATCCACCTTAAGAACAAGATCAACCATTGAGAAGGTCAATTTAGGTAAGACAAATACCTAAGTATTTAGATTTATATGTTTTGTATATTAGTGATGCTCCTCAAAACCTATAAAGAAGATTATAATTCAAAAGTTAGTAAAGTTTGGAAAAATGCTATGGATGAGGAAATGAAATCACTTATGCAAAACAAGATTTGGGAACTTGTTAAACTTCCTCCTAGAAGAAAACTTGTTGGTTATAGATGACTTTTCAGGCAAGGTTGGTAGCATAAGGATATTCTCAAAATGAGGATATTGACTATGAAGAAATTTTTGCCCAATGGTAATGTTAACATCTCTATAAGATCCTTAACGTCTTTTGTAGCTACTTTAGATCTTGAACTTCAACTGATTAATGTTAAGACTTGATTTCTTCATGGAGATCTAGATAAAGAAATCTACATGCAACAGCCTAAAGGCTATAAGGTTAAGGGCAAGAACAACATGGTATATCACTCGTTGAAATCCTTGTATGGGTTGAAACAATCCCCTAAGATATGGTAGAAGAAATTTGATTCTTGCATAATAAAATTTGGTTTTGTACGCACTAATAATGATTATTGTATTGATCTAAAGAAAAATTCACAAACCTCTTTAATCCTACTATTAATATTGTAGGTTGATGATATGTTGATAGTAGGGAACAATATTCAAAAAATCACTAAGCCAAAATACCCAAAAACCATCCACTGTCAAAGAATCTGCTAAACCCAAAGTACATGTACAGATTTTAAGCAATGAACAATGTCTTCTTGATATCCGTGGAAATATATCAGCACGTGAAAAGTTGTCATAGGAAAACATCGAAGCGAGGAATCGCATTCAACTTCAGTTGAACCAAGAATATATTACAAGTAGTTACCGGTAGAACAATGTTCCACACTGCATTACACTTTCAAAACAAAATACGGCACAGATGCAAAATAGATTCAATCACCATTTGCACAAATTGCAGTAAAAGATTAGCATCTTGTTAGCATTTAAATATTCGCTTCAAATTGTAGTAAAAAGAAGTACCATTCCGTTAGCATTTTAAATATCCACTTCGTTGTTAATTTATAGGATATTCAACACATCTATACATCATACAGCCACATCTTCTTGTGGAATGGTAAAGTAGGTACAGCAGTCCTTTATCATGTACAAAATGAGTGAATCTAGAACGTCACTGGCAACAGAAAACTCTATATCCAGGTATTACTCTTTTACCAATGAAACAACAAAAACCAGAGAGAAGCCTATACAACAGGCAGAGCTGCTTGTACATCTACAAGTGGATGTGTGAGACGCCAATTTGTAGATAGTATTGCATTTGAATCGTGGTACAATACCTGCACGTTCATCAGATTTTTATTCAGATAGGTTTTTTTTTTTTCCTTCACAATAGATCCTGTTCATCAGAAATAAGGAAATTGGGTCTCTTTATTGTAATTAAAATCCATTAAAGAATACAGAAAGGGAATCAAATGCAAGACATCACATATAAGAGAGTAAATTGAGTAAAGCTCATAGAGTTGTTCAGTATTTCCAGATATCTATAAGCAATGGTAATAAAAATAAAACAAGAAAAATCTATAAGCAAAGGGAGCAACTGAAATCCTATAAGCAAATAGAACATGATGTTTTATAAAAACAATAACATACCACTTTCTGATCATCACCTCCACTGCAAATGTACTCATCATTAGGAGCTATGGCTACCTGGAATAAGGGGAAGTAAATTTGAGATCAAAAATAAATAAAGCAAAGCTATACTACAAGAAATCTTAACAAGATATCATAATTGACTTACGGTATTGACACAACGAGTATGACTGTTGATGTGTCTGACACACGGATTTCCCAATGTGACATCCCACATGGCAATGCTACAAATGGAAAAAAAATCATTATTAGAGACAAAATAACCAGCCATATTAATTGGGCCAAACAGAGAAAAAAGGATGTGCACATTACCTCCCATTGCCGCTTGCTGTCACCAGAAGTGGAGCATCGTGGAACCAACGGGCATCATTTACACCTTGGTCTCCTTCATCAACATAGCTAGTTTGCAAATTGAAGTTTTAAGATAGTAATTAAAAGACTTTCTCGTTAATTTAAAGGCAGCGTATGAACGAACTTAAGAATTGTCAAAAAATAATAAAAAATAATTAAAAAAAGACGTTTGTTCGTTTCCCACCCCACAACCGAAGAAAACGGCTACAAGCACAAACTAATGTTTTAACTATTACATTTGACACCACAGATAGCTATAGCTTTTGCTACCGTTGGCGGCTCTAACATGTCAACTATTTTTTAAAACGTTATTCAAATATCTTTATTCACTAGCCTCCTTGACTTTTTGCCAATGCAATCTCATCTTGTATAAACAACTGCTAACGAGCAAAGAAACCCTACCCAGGAAGTTGACCGGCATTTTCTGCAGTAGGCATTGGTTCTCCATGGCTCAAACAATGAAGAGGTCTCATAGACTGCACTCTCTGCTCGGTTACAGGTAATGGCCGCTCTGTAGGCATTGCTCCACGTTCCATTGGAATCATGCGGGTATCCCAAACAAAGGTGCAGTTGGCAGTACTTGAAGCATGAAAGTAGGTGCCACAACTGCTGAACGAAACAGATGTTACCTGAAAATTCATTGTTTGCATAACAATCCATTCTGACACGCTTAATAACAGTAACAAGAAATGTTAATCTCAACCATCTTTCAATCCTGCTACATAATATTAAGAGGGAAACAAAATCATCTACTCATACAACTACAACCAATGACAATTGATTGAGCAAATCCAGTTACGGAAAATTTGAATTTTATTGGAAACCAACAAGGATCAATCGTGACAGACAAGCAACGAATAACGTTTTGTAGTGTAAGGTATACATTCATCTCAAAGATTTTTCTTTGAAAAACTATATTAAGATACTTTTTTGATGAATATGTTTGTTGTTATTTTGCACTAAAGCTAATGATGTGTAACACATTGTATGTAAATCATGAAATACCAATTACCATTCCTGGTTTCATTGCATGTTTACCCTTATTAATGTAAAGGTTTATTTCAAATTAAAATCTGTATTATATATCAAAGACAGCTGTAGTATGAAGATCAAAGTCATTGGGCCCTTAACAAAATAACTGAAATTGAAATTGAAGCTTTATTACGTCTGAAGACTCATAGAATATATCGGACAAATATTACATTTTTATGAAAAATTAAAACAGATACTACAAATTGAATACCACCGATGGGATAACAAAAACAAATCATATAAGTTTTTTGCTACAATATTATAACGTTATGTCAAATGGGTAGTCATAGCATAGAAAAGAACCACATGCAACTCATCCTCAAAGGCTTTTGACTAGCACAACCTATAGGTACGCTCTTCTCACAGGAGTTGAATCCATCTTCCACTTTCGATTCTAAGATGGTGAAAACTTAAGCAAAACTTGTTGATGGGCACTCTGAAACTTCAATGGAATAGCAGCTAAGAGATATTAAGCTTCTGCATCTAGTTTATTAGATCTAATGTTATGTATATAAAATTGTTTCTTGTCTTCTACATTAAACCAAAACTGTGTTAAAACCTTCTGCTTGACTAACTTGCAAATATGCTTAGGATTTTGCTACACTTCCTCCTAAGAAATATTCCATTTTCTCAACCATTGTAGTTAAATAACATTTTAACAGAAATACAGGAAATCCAGTTAAATAAATTTTATAACTACTATTTTAACAAACAACAATTGATTGTGAAGACTGACCATTAGCATGATGGTTTTCCATCTAGCTGGCAGGTTCTTAATATAATACCAATTATCTATTAAGTTAGATGTTCAAATCTACTGTTAAGTTTTCCTCGAGATAAAATCCTCTTTAACTCCATGATCCAGATCAGAAAAACTCTACAGGAATATTGTACTGGTTTTTCTTTTTTTCTTTTTTTCTTTCTTGGCTTGAATATAGATAAATTATACAAATCTCAATGGTAACCTTTCATTCATCCGCAATGGAGATGGTATTGGTGTAGATATAAGTCCACATGTCTGTTTCTACGATGGGTAATGCACCTGTCTAACTTTTGCCAGCCCAATCATGTATACACCAATAGACAGTATGGACGTTTTTATCCCAAGTTGGATCTAATTTATAATGTGTACACTTTGAAATCACAGAGCCACAAAGCTGCTTGATCTTCCCAAGGCATGCATGTGACATGTCCATGCCTATTCATATTCATATTCTAGAAAATAATTTGTATATTCAAGCAGTTTATCACTTGCCAGATTACTTGTTATGGCATATGAAAGATACTGTACTGTTCCACCGTTGCTCAGTGGTACAATGAATCTGGCCCACAAGCATTGATATTGGCTTTGATGCTACTGGCATTTCATAGATATGGTTTGGTACATAATTTAGGGGTGATCATTTGGAGTGAAGGTCAGGCGTTTATTTTTCAAGTCATAAGATCTAGGTTCAAACCTGGGCACAACCACTTGAAAAGAGGTTAGGCTTTTACTCATCCACCAACCCTCCCAGGATCCCCTCCCAGGATCCATGTTGGTGGGATGAACATTGAGCCTCTGAGTGAAGACCCTTGGTTTCATGCATAATTTCTGAAACTGAAACTGAATTTCTACTTGTGTCTTGTTAGAATTTATGCAGAATCATTCAGAAGTGCTTTACAAGTTTTTGTAATACGTCAAAATATCTTGATAAAGCAATTTTGTAATCAACAATATTTGCTTTTCTTCAGATAACTTTCTTTTATAATTTTGTATTGTTGCACCTTTTGGTTGTCATAGTTTATTTCTTAATTATGAACAATTGTACTGGCCAGACCTTTAACATGACAAAAGGTTACAACTCATTGTAACCAACACAACACTTTGTTATGACTCGTAACCAACTTAACACTTGTCACAATTCATAGTGGCAATCGATCTTATAAATACTTTACAAATCATAAAAACTATCTCATACATAAATACCATATGCATCGTAACACATTCATACTACTTGACTGACTTAACAATGATGACTTACGAATCAAGATAATATATGAATTACCATCTAACATATCTATTGAGATCTTTTTAGATTTATCAGATAGAGCAATTTCAAATTTCCTTTTATGGAAATATTGCTAATCCATAACTCAACATTGCCTACTAGAATCAAACCTATGACATAGGGTTTCAGAATTTCTATGGCCATACCATTGGAATAGATAGCACTGCCAGCATTATTAGCCACTAGAATTTTCTATAACTTTCTATGTAATAGGAGAATATGTCTAGGTAAAATGATCCTAACAGGAAAGAAACTACATGTATAAATAAAGATAAAATGTAATGGAATTAACTACTTGAACATTTGACTTGGTTTGGTAGGGGGTTGGGACTTACTTTTAGTTTCTAACTTTTTATCATGGCTTCCAATGTTTGATTTTGTTTCCACTGAGATAATATTTTGTTTCATCAATTGCTACATTTTGTGTAAGAAGCAGAATCTCATAAATACATTTTGTTTTCTCCTCTAGGACCTAACAGTGGTTCCAGAGCTTATAGAATTGAATTACAAACTAGACACAGCCTAACAGTGGTATCAGAGCACCCAAGGGTGTAGTGTAGTGGTTAGGATACTCATCTCGTAAAAGAGAGGTTGTAGATTTGATACCTACATTTGCTTACGGTTGCACCAATAGTGAAATAGCTTTGCACTAGGATACTCTTCTAGTGTAGGTAAGGGTTGTACTACCAACCCAAACTTTCCTTGTGTCCAACAAAAGAAATGGTATCAAAACCTATACAATTCAACATTGGAGCTTAGTATATGGGCAATGTTATAAAGTGAAAGAACACTCCTTATGAATTTAGCTAGTAATTTGTCAAATTCTAGCTACTGTAAGGTGTGTGCATGAGGGATAAGTACATTAGTGATTTGCGGGTGTTTGCTACAGATAAGGGTTTCAAATCTATGAACAACAAGCTTGTGCATAGTCGTGTGGTGAGATATGATTGTGACAAGGACAGTGCCAACATTATTGATATGCATGGTCTTTAGATTTGGTAAGCAAGGACTTTAGCAAGCAAAGCAATTCAACAATAAGGGCACCATAGTTTTAAGGGTTTTGGCAACATTGAATGCCTGGCAACAAACATAGTTATTGTTGTGTAGGAGTTGCCAAAGCTTGGTCATCAATGACAACAACAAAGTAAGAAATACAAAAGGATTGCAACATGAGGTTGAAGTTAACAGCAATATGGATGTATGCAGTATCACCACAGTTACAGAAGCTGCAAGCAATGGCAATAACACATACAGTGAAAGAGAAAAGTGCAATTGGAAGCCATGTTAGAAGTGATTGCTTTTGGTAGCATATTATAAGGAACAGTGGTTAGACTATTGAGATCTATGATTTCACATGATGGGTCTCGCTTGAGGGTTCTTTCATTGTGTTTTGCAGGGGTTCTCTTATGAGTTTGCTATTGTTTTGAAAGACAAATTATTCTTGCAGGGTTCATTATTATTTTGTGAGAAAGGTTTTTCCTGTAAGTCCATTGTTGTTTCATAAGATGGATTGTTTTTACCAAGTTCATTATTGCTTTTGCAAGATGGGTTACTCTTATGGGTTTGTTGCTATTTGACAAGACAGATTGATTTTACAGAATTCATTTTTCCAAGTTCCTTCTTGTTTTTTCAAAATGGGTTGCTCTTGCAGGTTCGCTACTATTTAACAGGACAGATTGTTCTTGCAAAGCTGCTTGTTGTTTTGCAAGATAAATTATTCTAGTGGGTTTGTTGTGGTTTTCACAAGATAGGTTGTTCTTGTAGGATAGAGTATCTTTACAGATCTGTTGCCAAGATGTATGGTTGTGCATTTACATGGGGCATGAGAAATCTAAATTGTACCTTTAG
The DNA here is from genome assembly GCA_015680685.1 of Gnetum montanum. Lineage (NCBI taxonomy): Eukaryota > Viridiplantae > Streptophyta > Gnetopsida > Gnetales > Gnetaceae > Gnetum > Gnetum montanum. The sequence goes on from MNCI01017621.1 coordinate 27,137, forward strand.
TTTTAGACTTGCTAACATCGAAGTTGTGAAATTGTCCAGGAAAAAAACAGCGGGAGTAATTAAATCTATCTATACACTTAAAAACAAGTGCAACGCATTAATAATATGGACTCAAAATGTTTTTTCTTTAAAAAAAAATCTTTCATATTGTCAGTTATCCTACAATGTTGGATGGATGTCCAATGTGGGGGTCACATCTTAGTGTAAAAAATTGGCAGGCTATTAAAAGGGTGCAAAAGATATAGATGAGTTGAACATAAGGGCTCAAACACCTTATCCCATGTTGCTTTTGGAATGTGATCCACTTCCTAGTATGTATGTGTAAGGTGTAACAATATATGATGCTGATAACAATGTAGATCTCAATCCTAGTAAATTGAAATCATGGTGGAAATCTTCTAACATCCTCTGATTCAAATGTTGTTATCATTGTCTAGAAACATGCAAGCTTTAGCATTAGCTTGCATTTGACTTTGAAAGGATTTATTGATTTATGTCCTTGATACTGCTATGAAAAATTGCAAATAGATCAAACTCCAGCTCATTAATAGAGGTGAATGGTAAAACAAAACTCACATAACTGATGCCATATTGTTGGGAAAACGCTATGCAAATGATGATGATAGTGCTAGACAATAACTAGGGACATTTTTATTATTAGTGATGTGTATGTATTGCTTTGTTTATATTAACTAGTGTATTTATCTTTGATATTTTTTTATTTTTTATTTTTACAAGTTATTTCCATGTCAGAATGAAGTGGAGAATGAAAATATGAATATTTTCAGGTTGTTTAGTTGGCAACTTTTCCTGACTTTCACTAATAAAGCTGTTAATATGTTTTCCCATGGTGACGAAAAATATTTTTTCTCAAATTTTTAATAATTTCTAAAATAAACAACAAAAGAAAGAGTGCATAAGTAAATAAACTCAACTATCATGTCTAATTTGAATGTCAGAATATGTGTAGAATGCAAGGCAACACATCCAGGGCTTGCTTGCAGCATATAATCAGCACAACGTTAAAGCAACTGTGGACCTTAGCACATAGCAGAAGCACCAGCACAACATTTTCCCCTTGTGTTTGTTTAAAAATAGTCCATCTCATACTCTTGTTTTATTGTTTTTACATTATTGTTTGTGAATTTTTTTTAAAAAATGCATGCACGTTAAGTGTGCAGTCCCACGGACAGAGAGAGTCAAACTAGTATAAATTATAACAAATCATAAATATAAAGTTTGGCTAGACAAGTTCTTTCATTATGCTGGTATATAAATGCCATTTATAAAGGCAACAAATGGACTGACCTCCAAGTCCATACCAACTGAAAGGCGAGAAATTCCTCCACAAGTCCTGATGTCAAAAAGGCCAATTGTTCCATCACCAGCACCTATTTGAAAGAAAATTTAATACACATCAAAGGTTCTTTTATTGCTTTTACGTTTATAGCTGAAACAGCATTCAGGTCATAATACCATACCTGTTATTAATATGTTGCCAGTCAAATTTGATTTTAACGATGTGATATACTGAAAATAAATTTCATGGAAATCATCAATGAACCTCTATAACATAAGCTATTGTTGTAGACGGACCGGAAATGCACAAACACATACAGAATCATGAGCAGGAAAGGAAGCACATCCTTGTGTAGCTTCAATATCCCATAACTGAACAATAGCTGGACCTCCATATGCTGAATCACTTCCACAAACTAAAAGGTTTTGATTGCAAAATTCCATAGCATCAATAGCAGGAAGGATAGCATGCTTTTGCCTACATTGATAGTAAGGATTATTTGCATAAGACAACTAGCCATTGAATAATAGCCTTCATAATGAGTTAGTGTGCACCTAAGCATTATCCATGATTCAACATTGATACCTCATGCTAGCATTAATATCAGCAGCAAGCTCTCCTAAAAGGACATTCCAAAGGAGAAGCTGACCATCTCCATCACATCCACTGGTAGCCACCAGACCTACAACAATCAAAATATTAATAAAAACATTTCAAGAATCATCATCAGTGGACATGAACAAAGAAAAGTGAAACTAATGTTACTGAAACTAAAACTGATGGTTTTTTTTATTTAATTGAACTGAACTGAACAGAAATTTAATTACATCTCCATAGACCCAAAGGATACATTGATCATAATATTAAAAAATATCAAGTTTTTAATCATTTTTGAAAGTATATGCAATTATGAAAAAAATAAAAAATCCATAAAAAAACAATGCATTCAACTTTAAAATAGAAATGTCAAAACATATTAATATAACAACATTGCATTAAGCATGAACATCAACATAAATTCATTATTTATACTCCCCATATACATTACAAAAATTTTCAAATGTAAGCTACACTGCAATTTTCATTCACTATCAACTAAAACAAATGAGCTTAAGAATATCTGAAATCAGCTACTGAAGTGATTCAAAATGAGTTGAAGAATACATTGTTTCACTCTTGAAGAATGTGCTGATGATATATATTCAGAATGTTCTATGCTCATTCTTTCTACTTTTATAGCTGCATTGAGTCATGAATTTTGTTATTGGGATAGTGTTTTTACATTTAATGAAATGTTTACCATTAAAAAAGTGTAAAATTTTAATTGGTGTTTTTAAAGATTCCGAAATTGTCTGGAATCATGGAATCGTCCGGAATTGCAATCCGGAATCACGATTCCAAACTAGATCGAGATCTAGAACAGATCCAGATAGCAATTATTTAGATCATGATCCCAATCCGATCTTCATAACTATGATAATTAATATATAAGTAGCAATAAATTTGGAGTACACCCACTGTGTCCAATATCCATGCAGTTTGAACACTTTTTCTATGTAATAATCTAGAGCCAGCACTAGTAGCTTAAATAACTTGAAGTTTTTTTCACTATGTCTATGGATCTCCATGAGATTTCTTGGACTAGAGAAAATGTCCAGGTTCAATGAACCTTAGTTTATCTTGTAAATAACCAAATGCATAAGTTGAGATAGAGGATAATGGAAAGGATTGCCTTAAAGTTTATCCCAATTTGGTAGGGGCTTGAAGCATACTATACCATCAGTTCATCAACTTTTTTCATTGTGGCTTTGGATGTGCAGTTGGTTTTGTTTTCATGTCTTGATCCTTTGTACTAATATTTATTTCCAATTGTAGAATTTGTTGTTATTAGAGGGCCTTAACAAAGGTATCAGAGTCTATATCAACTTATGAGAGTTTGCTACAGACGAGGGTTTTGCATTGGTAAACAAGAAGCTCATGTGCAGCAGCAACGCAATTGTGATTGCATGTCAGGCACAATGGCAATATTAACAAAATGCACAATATTTAGATCTAGTAGACACGGGTTTTGCTATGTAAAGTAGTTCAACATTAAGGGTAACACAGTTTCAAGGGTTTGGTTACAACATTACACTATGGCTGACAATACATGGTGTCAACATTATGGCAGGATATGTCACTAACTTGGTCAGTGATGGCAATAGTGCAGTAAGAGATACAAGAGTACTACAACGTGACAGTGAAGTCAATGGCACTACCGGTTTATGTAATGTGGCCATAGTTGCAAAAGTTGCAGGCAACAAACGTTGATGTCAGAGACAGCAAACGAGATTGGTGGCTTCAACTGGTTGTGATGGCTCTATGGCCAAGTGTGGTTTGAAGCCATGTTAGGAATAGTGGCTCGTGGTTGTAGATTAAAAAAATATGTGATTGGATAAGTAATATCCATGGTTTCACTTCTGCTAATTCTTCTGCTTATTGTGTTGAAAGACAGAGCTGAGTGTGGTTTGAAGCCATGTTAGAAGTAGCTGCTCCTAGTTGCAAATTAAAAAATATGTGATTGGATAAGCGAGATTCATGGTTTCACTTCTAATTATTCTTCTGCTTATTGTGTTGAAAGATCTTGGGTTGAATTGTTATTCTGGCATAACAAGAGCTATAGTCATAAGAACTCACCTAATGATGAAGTTTCTGATGCAGCCTAGTTGTTATGGATATGCAATTGGCGTGCACCAACGTTTTGGTTCCAGGATAAGAATTCCCTATATTTTGATCATTGCCTTGTGCTGCAAAACGTCTGCATGTTCTAACTAGTTTTTGGGTAAATTTGTGTATTATTGTAATTTTGCTTGTGGCATTTTAAAATGGAATCTAGGTTAAGGGAATGCATCCCTAGATTTGTCCCTAATGTTGACATTGCGGGGGTGACTGTTGTAGTAAATAGCAATGCCAATGTTATTAGCCACTGGACTTTTTAAGATGTTTTTAAGTCATTAGAGAATATGTTCGGGTTCAATGAACCTTGGATTAGGTTGTAAACAACATGTATAAAGTAAGACAAGTGTAATAGAATTAACTGCCCAAGTTTTTCTCCCAGTTCAATAGCAGCTCAAGACTTCCTTTCAATTCCTCATCAGTTTTCATTATGACTTTGAATGTGTGATTGGTTTTGGTTTTGCTACACTAATCCGTTGTGGTAATATTTGTGTTCAATCGTTGAATTTGTTACTGTTAATGGGCCCTAACATAGTCTATGACTGCATACAGAATACGCCACCAAATCTAGACCAAAAACACCAATAATCATACATTGGTAATCACAATAAAAGCAGAAAACATTTGCAAATTTAAAATAACTAACGCATATTTGAAAATTCCCCTTCCCTTCCAAGATGACTGAATATTATATATAACACCCTCACTTGGTAAAAATCCTAATATATCTCCATATATAAATTCTTTGTGTGCTCTTTCTTTAATTAGCAAAGCACCATGAAGTGAAGTCTACATAAACTTATTTTCAGTGTTACGAGCCAATAAATTGAAACTGAAACTGTTTTAAATTACGTCCATGACCTGATGGATCTATTGGACCAGTTTAGCTTCAACATTTTTTTAGCTTGATCAGAAACGTCAGTGAAAAATATCTGATGTATCAGATTAAAATATATAAAAAATAAAAATTTTATATTGAAAATATAACTAAAGGAAAAACACTGCTTATTCTTGTAAATACTGTCATAATTTCGAATTTCTTTAAATATCAATAAACATTCTTACTTCTTTTAATCCTCGTAAATCTTTTATAGATTTTAGTGCTGAAACAGTTTTACCATGCAATGCAGTATTTCCCATACAAAAGAAAGAGAGAGAAACAGTAAGTACATGAAGAGCATGTGCACCAGTGAAAAGGGCGGAACCTATTTGGTATAGCAACTTAAATGTATTCTTGTTTTCTTTAACTATTGCTTTGGAGACACTATGTTGCAGATTTGTTTTTCAATAAGCAATAAAAAAAGATGATTTTGCAGTGGACACCTATTTGCAAGCCTTGTAGATGCAAATTAAAGATATTCTTCTATCTTCAAAAGCATCTATAATCATTCATCAACTATTATTTCATCATCTGGTAAAAGAAAGACTTCATGCCTCAAGCTAGACACATCTATAATAGTTGAGCAATGTAGGTTTGAATGTAAATCACAATGTCACTCTTCTCGTACAAGATTGTACCTGATGCAAAATCTGTATGATTGTTGATAGGCAAGTACAGCTGAGCGAGCTTGATCAAAGCATTATTACGAACAGGGACAAAATATGCACAAGTCTGTCAAGCTCACTTGCATTTCTTCTTGCTGATTGCTTCTCATTTTCTTGCTAAAACTGCAATTAAGAAATGAAAGCTGAACCATTTGATAGGCTCATATCCCTTTTGAAGGATGATTCGACAAATTATTGTGATATTTGTACGTTACGTTACAATGTCAAGCTTGGCTTGCAGCCCCTGCTATAGATGCATGTCCTGTGGAGCAGATATGGTCATAGCTAAAGTTGTGAAGCTTTCAAGTTTCAAGGTTTTAGCTGCATTAGGCAAGGCTTGTCATAAATTCATAATGCCCCTCAAATTATTTCCTAATCCCTATTTGGAATTACTGTAGGGAATAACCACATGAGCAAATCTAAAGTTTTATATATTAATTTTGAAGATCTTAGGTCCTACAAATGTTCACGTGTGTTGTATAGAAAGTGAACTAATTTCCGGTGCAGAGACAAATTTTTTTTGTTCAAGGGTCACAGTTTACCTAAGTGTTATACCCTAAAAAGAAGAGACCTATATCTAACAACAATTTCATTTCTATCAAATCCATCATTCTGAAGTACTCATCTAGTTACGATAGTAATGTAATGTATAATGACATTTTCCAATATAGAATCTAAAAAAGAAGTTGGTTATGTTAAAGCCTTTAAAATCATTCACATACATGATTGCCATTTATTAACTGTCATGGCATTTATTTTCTTCTTATGTCCAACAGATGCAGCAGTTTCAGTAGTAGCGCCCATTGTAAAAAGACAAGCACCTGATGTTGAATCCCAAACCTACATAACAGATCGTTGCTCAGAAATAAGTATCGTGAAGGATACAAAGAATCAATTTATCATATAATAGATGCTTAACACAATTCATTTAAATTGTAAGTAGTTTACCTTTACTAAATTTGATCCACATGATACAATGCTTGCCCCTCCAACAGCATATTCAACAGCTTGTATCTAATCATCACATTTTTAAAAATTCAATCAAGATAGTTCTTCCTATATAGGATAATTTTCCTTTCCAGTAGCATATTTGAGAAGAATTAATATGAATAATTTACTAATACCCATGATTGCTAGAAATATAAGAGTCGATATAGTCATCCAGTTAATCTAACGGGCATGTAAAAGTTTCTCCAATCAGCAAACTGGTATGTTAAACCTATTAGGACTGACATTTCAAGAACATGAAATACAAAAAATAATGACAAAATATAATTCCAAGGAATCTGGGAAGATTATCATTTCATATATCTAGTTTCTGCAAATCATTTTTCCAAAAAGTACATTATACTATATACATTACATATTGGGAAAGTCTCAATAAATAGTTACTAATATTTGAAATTTCCAAATTAGTTGGCACAAACCTGACAGTTATGACCAGCTAACTCAGTTGCCCTTCCAGCTTTGAGATTGTAGAGAAGCAATTCATTAGGAGCCTATGACAGCAACGAATTAAAAAGTATTTAATGCCAGTAAAACTCTGGCAACTCTCGTAAAACCTCTCCCGGTACTTAGAAAGTATTTGAGCAAAATCAGGAATTGAAATAAACTTTATAGAACAGTAACCCTTACTTCATTGGAACTGCAAACAAGTTGTGGTAGTCCATGTGGATGGAATCTCACGTCTAGAACTTTCTGAACTGCTTGCTGAAATTTTGAAGAAATGGTTTTTCATAAACATATGAAATAGATTGCTACTATAGAAATTATTAGATTTTATTAAAAAAATTAATAGACATATATCCCAGGGTTGAAGATGAGATTTAAATTTTGTTTAAAGAGTTCAAAGATAACAAGGAAATCAATACTAGCTGCTTGCCGAATTTGAGAACTGCATAGTGTCTCAGGTTCATGACATGTACAAAAGCAATGTACTTCAATGAGAAATATAATATTAAGGAAAGAAAAATATTGAAAAGTAAATCATATCTTTATGCAAGACAAACACTAGCTTACATCCATTATTCCAAGTGGTTGTGCAACAGCAACACTTGATGTGTATGCACTCCAAGTTGGGATCCAAGATGAAAAAGCTTTTCTTTCCAGCCATGTTGCTGGACTTTCAAATTGTTTATCAAGTGACTCCCAACCTAAAAATAAGAAAGCAAATAAGTTTAATATAACATAAAATATAAATATTTAGGAAATTGCAGTTTTTCAAAAAAAATTCCTGGTTAAGTTTTTAACAACATAATTTAACAATATTTTAAATTATCTTCTGCTCAGTCAGTGAGGCATTGCTCAGTTGGATAGAGCATGTGTCTTATGATCAGCAAGTCACAGGTTTGATTCCAAGAGGTATACTGAGACATATACCACCTGGAAAAACGGTAGAAACATACATTCAGGAACTATGGCATTAAGTTGACAGCCGGCCATAGTAGATCATTGTCAAATCCTTCACTTACCTTAATAGTCAGCTCATCAGAGATGGGATAAAGGCACCAAGATAATGATCTTTTACTCAAGAAATTGAGATTTGAAATGTGTTGTTTCACACTACACACTACACAGAGCTTCCAATCTTTTTATCACCATTGTTCACAACTTGTGAATTCTTTAGTTCTTTAATTTTAATTCTATTATGGATAGGAAGGTTCTTCTTCTTCTTCTTCTTTTCTGTTGGTTGGAGTAGGGGAGTTGTTGAAACGAAAACTAGATGACTATATTTACCCTTTGGACATAGAGCCAACATGAAACCTTCATTGAAATTTAGTAGAACGTGTTACCCACTGGAATCAAACACATAACTAAAAAAGTATTTACAAAATGGTGATATAGATTTATAATTTGGATCAGAGAATCTTGCAAAAACTGCATTGAATTTTAGGTCATCTACTGTATTAAAAATTATCAAGTTCGCCATTTTAGTAGATTCAATACATTCCATAACAATTTTGGTCTGATTGCTGCAATTGCATGATGAGAAGGATAATTGATTCCAAGTTTGGTAATCAATCTTATGTTGCAAAATATTTCTGAACTCTCATGGATTGTTGTTTTCCATGCATACTCCCCTTACCCTTCTGAATTTTCTTCCTTGTGATTTCCAATACAAAGATACAAACATCGGAGCTGCAGATTTGCGCTTGGAGCAAATACGTTGGTGTTATGGATAGAATATTATTTAGAGTTACTTATAGGCTCTAGTTAAAGCCTTGTGGACACAATATTATTTAGCATTACCATCCCTTCCTATAAAGAAATCCCCCACTCCCCAAAAGGCACCACCCTAGAAGTGTGACCCTCCTTCTGCGTTGATGATTGCAAGAACTGTCAGGCCTGAGAAGCCCCTCCATCCCTCGCTGGTCACCACCGGTGAACCAAACTAAGCTCAGGCCTCGTCCAAGGTGGACTTATCAGCCTAGCTACCCTCCAAAGGGCTAGAATTAGACCTGAGTGGCCAGGAAGAATCTTGGTAAGTTAACCCCACAGCCAAGCCGCAGGCACTTCATGAAGGAGAAGTGCACCCCCTGCAACTTCCAAACATTACCCAACTAGACAAAGAATTTGTCCACCAATTCCACAACCTCCTGCCAAAGTCAAGGCAAAGTTGATTAAGGCACCTACCCACTCCCCGTTTTTGGAATGGGTCTCAGGAAGAACCCCACTACATCACCCATGGGAAGAATAGTCTCACCCATGGCCGGGACCCCAATAGCATAGCCAACAAAGCCTCAATGAGACGAATGGGCATGCCCCTGAAAAAAGTGGAGTCACCTACCAAATTGCAAAAAAAGGAATCGTCCATAAGGTCCAGCTCCCCCATTAGTAATCCAAGCACATCCACCCACCCAACACATTGCACCAACCCCCAAAGCTCCTGATTTGTTTGAAAGATTGAGTAGGACAGCTCGAACGTCAACGTTCTTCACCTTGCCACCAACGCCTCCTTCTACAGTCTTACATCAAGCGCAACAATCTAAGCTGGCAAGGGGAGTGGCCACAAGCGAAAAATCAAATTGTTCCACGCTTTCCACAAAGACCATAACACTGCCATTGCAACTGAGTCCCCATTCAAATGGACAAGAGGTGGTAGTCCCACAGCACACCAAGTGTCTGATGAACAATCGCATTGATATATGAAATGATGAATTGTTTCTGAGGTTCTCGTGCATAATGGGCAAGCATCAACATTTAACCCCCTTGCCCACAAGATAGCTAGCAAAGGCAAAGCATCATGATTAATTAACCAAAGAAAGACCTTAGCCTTCTTAGGTAGCCTACCTTTCCAAATGTTCCTCCATCCTTCAACCAAGAGAAACTTGTTCTTAATAATATCTTGGGGTGGCACTCACAACAACACTCCATGTTCCATCTCATTAGCATGAGTGCATATGGAATGCCAAACATGCAAATCCCGGTGCCCTATTTTCCATTGTTGGCATTTTCTCTGCATTGTGCCAAAGTATCACTAGCCTGCAAAAGCCTGTTGGTGAGAAGTTGGTACCCTATAGCAATTATATCCTAAAATTTCAAAAGTCTCTATTTGCCAGCCTCCCTAGGCCTAGCCAATGTATCCCATCCCACCAAATGCATCCTCTCACCCCCTTTACCCCCTAACCAGACAAAATTTCCAACCAACTGATCTACCTTATGTATAATGCCCAGCGGGGAGATGCCACCAATGCAGTAAATCTAGCAATGGCCAAGAGAATTGAAGATGCCAAAACAGTTCTACCCTTCCTAGTAAGGAAGCAAGTTGACCAATGCCCTATGCATTGTTGAAGTTTTTGTAGAAGAGTAGACCAAGTTCCTTTTCTCCGCCAGGCATAAATGAGAAGCCCCAAGTATGAGTCATATTTAGTGCATGGGAGAATTCCCAATAGTTGAGAAATCTTCCCCTTAACACATCCCAGAGTGTTAATCAAGTGCAAAGCAGACTTCCGCCAATTAATTTCTAAACCAATTTCCTAAGCCATTTTCCCAATGAACTATTAATCACATGAACTTTGAGGGGTAGACGCACATGAGAACCATATGGTATCATTAGCATAATGCTCAGCCAAGTAATCGACCCCCGCAATTTCCAGCCCTTTGATACCTTCCATCTTACAATAGGATTGTAAGGTGTCCATAGTGAGAATAAACAAGTAGGGAGAAAGAGGGTCCCCTTGCTGCAAACCCTGCTCAAGGGAGGAAAACCCCCAAAACTACCCACCAATATCAAAAGAAAAAGCCCCAAAAGTTTGTATATGGATACACAGGTTGACAAATCTGGGATCAAACCTTTACATAACATTATATCCTCCAAAGCCTCCCATCTAACAATAACATGTCTTGGTAATATCAAGTTTGATGCACATACTTGGATAACCAACAATCTATAAAGAGTTAATGATCTCCTGCAATAAGAGAATCCGATCTTGGAGGAAACAACCTTGAATGAAACCCATTTGATTGTTCCCCACCAAGTGGGGCATCAGTGGCACCAACTGCCACACGAGCATCTTAGTAAATAGGTGGATCAAGGTATTGCAAACCCCAATCGGATGAAATTGAGAAGGGTAGGTGGGATTGGGTAACTTGGGAATGAGAACAATTCTGGTACAATTAATTTCTTGGCAAACTTGTTGCCAATGTAGCATCAAGTTGAAAGCATCTAAAAGATTCCTATCCAGAAGATCAACAAACACCTGAAAAAATTCCACTAGCCACCCATCCAGCCCAGGGGCCCTATCCGACTTCATAGAGGCCAACGCAGCTTCCATCTTCGACCAAGTAAAAGGTTGCAAAAGTCTACTATTTTCCTCCTCTCCAATCATTGACCTCACAAGCACAAACATCAAAAGCATGCTTTTCCTACCCCAAATATTAGCCTGATAGTTGTGCATCACCTATGCAATGTCAAGGGCATTGGTTAGAGCAACTCCATCTTGCATCAATTTGATGTTTTTGGTCTATCTATTAGACTTAGCAATAGTAAAAAAGAACGTCATATTCATGTCGCCTTCCTTCAACCACTTAATCCATGCCCATTGTTTCCAATAGATTTCCTCTTCTGTAGAGAGGGCTTGTAATTCTTTCAACACCGCTTGTTCAACATCTTCCACAATCTCTCCCATTTCCTACAAAGTTTGGAGCACTGCCAATCACGAGAGCAACGTAGCTCTATTGGTTCTAAAAAAATATTTCTCTTATGTTCTTATAGAGCAAATGATTTTCTTAAGCTGGCCGGTCGGGGCCTTCTTTAAGAAAGTCCAACAAATCAACCCACAAAGGATAATCAGACCAAATAGCTGCCACCAACAATGTAACGAACCACTTCTCCTTGAGCTTTTGCATTACCGATTGTAATAACCTTTCTGTGTGTTTGTGTGCATGTTTTGTTGACAACTTGTGTGTGTGCTTTGTTTGGACTATGGTGGAAATGGCTAATTGGAATAGTAATAAATTTGTTGACCAAATTTTTATATGTATTATGATTAAATGTTTAAATACTTTATGCATAAGAAATATGATTTAAAATACATGCTGGGAATGTTTTAAAATAATAATAATAATTAAAATATGGGAAAACAAAATATTTTCTATTCTATTTCAACAGAGATGCTGAGAAACAAAAGAAAAACAAAGGACAATACTCTAAGGTGCACCTCAAGAGCTAAAACAAGTATGTTGAGATGCAAAAGAATGCTCATACTAAGGAACTTGACCTATGAATCAAGTTGGAGGAACTTGACCCATGAATCAAGGATATTGTGTGCAAATACCGTAGCTTTATATTTTATTTTTAAATGTGATAAATTGGTTTTTTTTAGTTTAAAATGGTAGAGTATAAGTACCCTCTCCATGGTTGTAGAGAGGCCATGTGATGACCTTTCAAGGCTCATAAGACAATGGGAAATTCACATCGTTGATGACCCAAAAAAAGAAGGTGCCTTATTTGATTATGTATCTTGAACTACCTTTATCATGAATCTATTTTGAAAACTTTTTCCTTGCATCTTATGACAATTCTGAATGACAGAGAGATATTATGCTGAAATGTGTTGTAATTATCAAGAGGAATTGAACCTAAGATCTAGCAAACTCTGAATTCTGAAATATCAAAAAATTGTTGATTTAAGAATTGAACCTGCAACCAGTGAATATACATATTTTATTGACTTTTTTTATAGTGATCATGAAGAGAACTGAACTCATGACTCATTGCTGAAAAAAGAGAGAGAGAGAGAACTTAAAAAAAAAAAGAAAAAGAAACAAACATTTCCCAAAAAGTTAGTTACAAGAAACCATTCATTATCCCTTATTCCACCTACAAATAGGGAGAGGAAAAGAAAAACACACAAGGCAAACGTAGCCAAGCAAAACTAAAAAAAAAAAGGATACAACAACAGAGAGTGTGGTTGGGAAGGGAGAGAAGACTATGGCTACTATAAGAAATAGCAAGGAGAAAGAAAACAAGTGCTGCATAGCAATCCAATATTTTGATAATTCTTCCTAGTAAGTAAGATATCTAAGCAAGGAGGTAAAATGATCCATCTCTGTTATGTTTGATAATGGCCAGCAAGGNCTGGCAAAAGATTGTCAACAAGGGCCAAGGATCCCTAATATGAGGATTGGTACCACGAACAGAAAGTGAGAGTATCCTTGGGCCCATGGGTAATTGTGAATGTTTTAAAATTGTTGAATGCTTGGGTTTTGGTTGGAATTTGGTTGATGAACCTTCCCCCTTTTAATGCATAAAATCTTGGATCTGAATTTTGAATTATACTTTTTTTTTCCTATACCTTCTCAAGTCTAATTTTGATATCTTTCTATAAGTTGATGGAGTGGGGGAAAACCTAGAATGTTAATTTATGGCTGTGACCTATCTATTCTCTGTTGTTGAACATATGAATTTCCTGATTAAATGATTAATGGTAAAATGGTTACAAGAGTTAAATTCAAATGATTTTGTTTTGTGTGTTGCTGGAAATTATAAAATATTATTATGTGATTGAACAAATCTGAGATTATTAATTTATTTGCTTGTGGTCATTTCTTTGATTTACAAATGTGTAAATGATCCTAATTAGATATTTCTTTTTAGGTTGAATAAAAAAAAGTTTGATTTTTTTAATCTAATGAATCTTGGATAGATATTTTACTATGGCTATTTATTTTTAAAATTATCTCTAAATTCTTAAATTTAGTATTGATCGACCTGTTTGAGAGCTAGATCTAGGCACTATTGATTTCGTTTTAATTTTATAGGTTAATCTTAGTTTAATTGTTGCAGAAAGAAAGCCACTTGTGCATTTTCTTCTTTCCACTAGCTTTCTTTTCAGGGGGCCTTGGGTGCTAGCTCTTACTCCCTATGAATGGGTATTACAAATGGCCTGAGCCATGGCTTCATCAGCCACAATCATTCAAATGAAAAAGGGAAGCCATCTACCACTGGACCCGTCCCACCTAGCAAATGATAGATTGATGGTCTAACACCGGCTTCTCTTTCCCGTACACCTGCACCTCAAAGTTCATCAAGATGTTGGTGCTAACCCAGACTCTATCAATCTTGGAAACAACCTAGTATTTTCCCTAGCATTTATTACTCCACATGAAGTGCCACCCAGCAATGTTCATATCCACTAGATTATGAGCCTACCGAAAAGCCAAAAACTGTGGACTACCATGTGGCTCCACAGTATCATCACTAGATTTCTCCCAAATGTGCAAGCACTGGTTGAAATCCCCCACCATGATCCACTCATGTTTATCTGGCACATGCAACACAATTTGGTTAAGCTCATCCATCCATACCTCTCAAGCCTAGGCTCCATAGAAGTTCATGAGCCATATGCCTAGTCTTTTCCCTAGTGTATTACTCCACGTGAAGTGCCACCCAACAATGTTCATATCCACTAGATTATGAGCCTACAGAAAAGCCAAAAACTGGGGACTACCATGTGGCTCCACAATATCATCACTAGATTTCTCCCAAATGTGCAGGCATTGGTTGAAATCCCCCACCATGATCCACTTATGTTTATCTGGCACATGCAACGCAATTTGGTTAAGCTCAACCATCCATACCTCCCAGGCCTAGGCTCCATAGAAGTTTGTGAGCCATATGCCTACATCAATTAGGAAAACAATAATACTCCAAGAAGAAGAATCTACCAGGGTAAAGGGTAACCATGCTAGTACTACTAGACCACCAACCCGACCATAACTAGTCACCATCTGCATATGCCAACGGTCCCACTTGATAAAGTGTGACTCCGTAGCTAGTAGCTTGGTTTCTTGTAAACACACCACATCACCACCTTCTCTCCTTGCAATCTCTCGCAAGGTATTTCTTTTGTAAGGTGTACCTTGGCCCCTACAATTCCATGAGAAGATCTTCATGGCTTACCAGCCGATTTTTTCTTATAGATCTCTTTCAAGGTCGACTACACCCCCATGTCTACCTCCAATTGTGCCTTTTTATTCTAAGTCACCAGTGTGAAAGGCCTTCTAGCCCTCCCAAGCTCCAACAAAACTAGAAACCCCCTAGAAACTGGTGAAGCAAGAAAACCCCCATCAATTGTCTTAGTAAGGTCAACTGCACCCCATGTCTACCTCCAACTGTGTCTTTTTATTCTAAGCCACTAGTGCGAGAGGCCTTCTAGCCCTCCCAGGCTCCAACAAAACTAGAAACCCCCCAGAAACTAGCAAAGCAAGAAAACTCCCATCAGTTGTCTTAGTAGTTGCCAAGATCTTCGTCATCTGAGGCATTGACAAACCCCTCACAACTACAACCCATTCCCCCAACAAAGAAAGATCATTTCCAACCCTGTCAAAGTTTGTTGGCTGTGTTTCTAAAGCAATGACCTTCGAGGAGATCGGTAGCGTGAGACCAATTGCATGTACAGGCTCTGGCATGGGCATGGCCTTCCCTTGCTTGCCAACCAACCTCCATCCATCCCGACCCTTCTTAGGTGCAGGTACCTTGGCACATACACGACAATCTACCAACCTGTGGTTTGCTTTGCCACAAACTATGCATGGGTGTCAACATTTGTGCCCTCAACATAGGGCTTGTTTATCAAAACATTCTCATACTCAACAAAAAGTGTGTCTTCCCCAGTTGGCAAATCCAAGACCACTTCTTGAACTAGGTCCCTAGAACTCAACAAACACCAAACACAAAAGTGAGCGTAGCCCATCCTCTCCAATTCTGTGAATCAGTCAAACATGATAAACACTCCAAAGAAACCAGCAAGGATCTTTAGGAACTCGACAATCCACAATTCCCAAGGGATCCTTGACACCCAAATCCACACCAATGCCCAAGAGAAAAGGTCAACACCTTTGTGCACACCTAGCCTCCACTACATAATCGCCAATCCCCGAGCCCCATAGAACCATGGACCCCCCAACAGCACTTTATCTCTATCAATGGCAAACTGAAAGACAAAGAGCAACAACTCATTAGACAAACTACGCCCATTGACATCCACCAAACCCCATGTCGTCGTTACCCACTTCTTGATGAGATCTATCCTAGGCCAGGCTCCCAATGAAACAAACTTGCCTATCATGCGAAGCTCCAATGTCCACACACCCTCACTAGGTGGGCGCTGGACCTACAACCACATGATTCCCCCTTCTTGTATGCAAGCTTCAATACCACCGTCTCTAGGCCTCTAGCCTGCCATGTCCACACTCTTGACTACCTTACCCTCCCCAGGACCCTTACCTAACCCTCCGCTAAAACTCCCACCTCCATCCTCTCTACTAGCTCGATGATCACCAAAGCCTCCACCACTATCCTTGACGGTACTCACATTCACACCTCCCATGCATGCTCCTCCCACTCCCATGTTCTCACCCATCTTCGTACCCTCAAAAATATGCAATCTAAGTATACCCTTAAAATGATATTTTAAGAAAAATATATCAAAATTCTACAAATCATCATCAATATCTGAACAATTGGGGTAAGAAATACCTTGTAAGAGAGATTTCCATTTCTTTGGACGTTTTTCAACATGCCACATGGAAGTGGATCTCAAAGGCCAGCTAATACCTGCTTCCTGCCCCTGAAGACATTTAATGATATTTGAAAGACACTGCCTAGCCGAATCATTCTTTATTGCCCCTTCTGTATGGTCATTAGAACTTTGAATGATGCTACCATTTTCTGAGGTCGAACAACCATCTGACCAAGCAAAACCAAATGAATAATTTTAAACTTAGAAATGACTTGACAATCCATGTCTGGAACTATCAAATTCTGTTAAATTCATAAACACTCAAAAATCCTTTATAACAATGAATCTTGCCAAAAAAAAAAATTAGAACTTATCGTGACAAAAAATGATTCTAGAAGTTATTATAGAAATTGAACAAGAGTGCAAACGTACATCAGCTAAAGAAATCCTTACTTTAATACATGCTTACTTATGACATATGTTAACTAACAAGAAATATTTTCAAGATAAAATATAAAAAATCATCGGTCCTGTTGTAAAGAATAATGAATAATTTTTCATTCATTGAATTAATAGCAAAGATGGTGCAAGATATTTCAATGATTACATATCATAATATATAAATAAGATATACTTTCTTGATTACCTGAGGATGTTTGACACCTAGCCCATGCATACATTGAGACCTTGGCCTTTTTACGCTTTCGCCCAGATTTAACATCTGCTATTAATCTGGCCCTCACTTGACCTATACTTGACTGGTTAGCTTGATCATGCTGTGACTGAAATGAATCTCGTAACCTACGCCTTGACCTTCCTTCTGAATCATCATTAGCTTCAACCGGTTGGATAGCATTTTTTTCACCAGTAGCTGTCAAGGTAGATGCTGTCACTTGTTTGGATTTGGAAATCAAAGCAATGAGACGATTTTCCAGTTCTGCGAGACTAAAATGTTCACAAAAAAATGCATTAGAATATACACAAGAAAATTGCAATACAATTATCATTAATTTTAGAACAAACAAAAAAATTATTATCTTACAGTTCATATTTTCGAAAAGCCTCTGCTTTTGCAGGTGACATATGACCAGGACCTTGAAATTTATCATTTGCTGCATCACCTGCAACCGTAGCCAATTTTTCCAACATAAGAATATAAATGCTAAGAAGAAGAAAAGTAGCTGAAATAATGTACAAAATAACAATCAATATTTCATATCTATGACAGTTTCATAATTCCTTCATAAGGACATGGTTAAAGAAATAAAAAAAATGTAAATTAGTGACTTCAAAATGTAGTCAGACTAACAATTCAGAATTTGGACATTTTATCGAAATTAAAACTCAAGTATCATATGCAATATTGTTGTTAAAGGCTGAAATGTTACCACTGGAAGCTGAGACAATGTACTAGTTCATAACCTACTATCAAAGCAGCAAAATTAGTAACAAGCTATCAGGAAAGGTAGTTAGGAATATTAAACAAAAAGGTTGGTATCATAGGGAAGAGATATAGTTGCAAAAATGGGGCATTCAATACCCAGAACTAACAACAAATTCTCAGGCAGCTCACGGGATTTTGATACAAAAAGTTATTAAACAATTGTTTTTGAACAAAAAAACTGAAAATCAGGAAAAGCTCCAATTTTGTTGTCGGGAGGACGCAAGCTTGATGCACAAGGAGGATATTTACACGCAGCAATCTCCATGTCGATGCAAATACTGAATAGGCAAAGTAAGAATGGAATGTTATCATCTTAAAGTAGAAACTGAGAAATAAGAAAATGTTTAGCATGTGGGCTAGGCCTATTACTAAGTAAAAGAAGATGAGCATCATATTCTATTGCAGTGTTGTAGGACTAACTTTTTTATATGAATAACATATTCTACTGGAACATTGGCACTCTCAATAAAAAGACTTCTGAAATTACTGACATCATAAAAGGACGAAGAATCTGCAATGCCTGCCTTCGAGAAACAAGATGGAAAGGGGAGAAAGCTGAAGATTTAGGCCCAGGTTACAAACTCTTCTACTCAGGAAAAGATAATCACTGAAATAGAGTGGGCATCATTGTTAATCAATTTGTCAAAGATAAACTGGTACAAGTGTATCGCTATTGTGATGGAATTATGAGCATAAAACTTGTGCTTGGACATGAAATCATCAACATCATCAGCATATATGCTTCACAAATTGGCCTAAAAAAATTTAACAAGCATAATGTTTGGGATTCTATAGATCAGGTGCTTCAAGAAATTCCCCAACAAGAAAGCATATTCATTAGAGGGGATTTTAATGGTCATGTTGGATCTATAAAATGGGATATGTCAATATTCATGGAGGCCATGGATTTGGAGAGTGCAATGATATGGGAGATTCACTACTGCAATTTGCAAGTGTTGTGACCTTGCCATTGCAAATGCTTATTTCAAGAAGAGGACAAAACATTTAATTACATACAAGAGTGGTATAGATAAAATACAAATTTATTATTTCTTGCTATGCAAAAGAGATTGGGCCATGTGCAGAGACTGTAAGGTCATACTTGGAGAGTACCTTGCAACTCAACATCAACTAATGATCATGAATTTAGCTATAGAGAGATTCAAAGGTAGCACGAGAAAAAGGACTAAATACATAAAATGGTGAAATTTGAAGGAAGATAACATCACCTTATTCAGAGAACAATTACTTCACAAAGGCAGTTGGAATTGGGATTGCTCTGCAATTGAAAAGAACATTTTGGGTGAAACAAAAGGCAAAAAATACATCCCAAAGGAAACATGGTGGTGGACTGATGAAGTGCAACATGCTATCCAAAATAAGAAAACATGCTTTTAAGGAATGGCAGCAAAGCAATAGCTAAGAAAACAAGCTCATATACAAAATGGTAAAGAAGGATGTAACCATAACAATAGTCAAAGCCAAACATAAGGCCTTGTATAGTTTTTATGAGAAATTAGGAACAAAGGAAGGGAAAAAATCTATTTATAAATTGGCAAAAATCATAAACAAAAAATATAAGGAGATTGATCATGTCGAATGCATCAAGGAAGTAGATGAAAGAATTTTGGTAGAAGACAATAAAATTTTGGATAGGTGAAAAATTTATTTTCAATAATTATTAAATGAATAATTCCCACAAGAAAACATCCAAGAAGAAGAACCAATTTTAGTTTGGTTAATGCACTATCCTTCTTTGAGGTGAAGACAACATTATCAAAAATGAAAAATGGAAAAACTGTTAGACCAAACAATATTCCTATACATCGATTGATGGAGAAATTCAAATAATATAGAAAAAACCTACATATGATCTTCATTAACTTGGAAAAAGTATATGATAGAGTACCTACAGATATTATTTGGTGGGCCTTGCGAAGGAAATGCATCACTGATAAATATATTAAAGTAATTTAAGACATATATGAAGGAGCTACCACTAAAATTAGAATAGCTTGTGCAACAACAACTAATTTTTTAGTTGTTGTTGCTCTACATCAAGGGTTTGCACTTAGCCTATACTTGTTTGCCATTATTATGGATGAATTAACAAAGGATATACAAGATGAAATCCCTTGGTGTAAGCTATTTGCAAATAATATTGTGTTGGTGAATACAACTCAAGAAAATATTGCTTCTAAAATGGAGCAAAGGAGACATGCTCTAGAATCAAAAGGCTTAAAAATTAGCAGAACCTAGATAGAATATATGGAATGAAATTTTAATAACAACATAAACAGGGGTGAAATAGAAGTGACAATTCAAGGCAAAATATTCCCTCACTGCAAACAGTTCTACTACCTAAGATCAATCCTTCAATCAAATGCTGAAATTAATAAAGATATACGAAATAAAATTGAGGCAAGATAGTCAAAATGGAGACAGGATAGTGGTGCTCTATGTGATAAAAGAATACTAATAAAATTGAAGAGGAAATTTTACAGGACAACTATCATGTCTGCTATCTTATATAGTGTTAAATGTTGGGCAATACAAAAGAGACATGAATAACAAATTACTGTGGCAGAAATGCAAATGCTTTGTTGGATGTTGAATATTACTAGAAGAGATGAACTACAAGGAATACTTAGAGTGGCTTCTACTTCAGATAAGCTACAAGAATGGCAACTTAGATGGTTTCGACATGTGCAAAGAAGATCAAACAATGAACCTATCAATAAAGGTTGCTACATCACTATTACAGGAAAGCCACCAAAAGGAAGACCAAAGAAGACATAAAAAAAACAATCAAAAATGATTTAAAGAAACTGCAAATACACAAAGATCTAGCTCTTCATAGAGGCAAATGGTGAAAAAGAACTCATGTAGCCAACCCCACTTTGTTGGGACAAGGCTAGGATGATGATGATGATGAAATGGAATGCTACAAGTAAAACTTTTTATGAATTATTTATTATATCATAATTGATATCAAGGCAATATCTTGAAGATGTGCTCAAACTACTTGATTATTGGACATATTTAATATACTTTTATTTTTGGAAAAATGTTCGAGCTTATATTAATCCAAAAAAATTAAATGTACAAATGTACACCGTGGGCCATTGCCCCCCATCACTGAAAAGCCTCAGCCACATGACTGTGCTATGAGCACCCACGCGCCGTCACAACACAAACAGCAACCATCCCCCAAAGCCTAAGAATCAAACAAGAAGATTCAAAAAGTCCCAAAAGCCAAAAATAGGGCCCCTGCGAGATCCAGAAGATTCATTCATTTTCTCCCGTTCCCCACCCCACGCCCAAACAGGCCATGCATCCCCACCAAGGATGCATCCATACCCAAGCCACTACCCTCAGTGGAAAGAGCCCACAAAACCAACCCCCTAACCTCAGCCCCCACCGAGGTTTCCAGCATGGTTGTTGTAGTCGTCGTCTACTGAGCAACGACCCCTGGCCCAAGTGTGACCTAATTTTCAATGAAGAGCCGTGCCAAGCCCACGCGGTGCTTTGTGAGCACGGCCTCCATCCAACGAATGTCCTACAACCGTTCCATGTTCACCTCCCTATGGGCCTCCTACCGCAGTTCCTCCCAATGGAGTTGCCACCTCGTGCCCTCCTCCAACCATGCCTACTCAGCAGCCTTGCAGCACACCTCCATCAACGTTCTACTACGGGAGCACTCGCACCTAGCCCAAGCCTGCACCACGTCCACCATCGTGCCTGGAGTGGCCGCGCCACTAGACGACTAGCCCTATCTATCCAACAACGTCACCTAGGTAGTCGGCCTGTGACCCCTGCGCCATTGATAGACAATAGTCATAGCAAGGCGGGCAATTGGCATACCCCTACTCCATAGGGCAAGAATCACCCCAAGGTGCCATCCCGGCTACTGCCTCTGCAGGATTCACTAGGGAGCCCTGTCTAAGGTGCTTCAGAAAGATGAACTGCACCCCCACAAGTTTGTGGGGGTACCTAGATTGAACAAAGTACTGCTCCACCAGAAGGGCCGCATCCCTCCAAACACCCTATAACCCAGACCGTCAGATGTAACCATTGGCAAACTTGGGGATAGGCCCAAGAAAGAATTCCGTGGCATTCGTTTGCACCTTGCAACAAGCGCAACAACTTCTCCTTTCGCTGCCACCCCCAGCACATCAGCAAGCACCTATACAATGACTTCAATCCATCTACCTTTGTACAGCGTGGTGTCCCCCACCCAATTATCATAAAATTGTTGTGTGCGTAAATTCAGTTCTCCTTCTAACAGTTTGAGCATTTTTGCCCATCCCACCCATTCCACTAGCATCCATAGTTTAGGCAAGCTGGCAAAGACAGTCCATGGTGGCTCAAACAGCAACCGTTGCTCCATGGCCACAGTTGCTTCGTTCCACAAAAGTCTTGCCTCACGGACCACCACGAACACCATAGGGAGTTGTTGTCCCTGAAATACTAGTGAATTCCAACGTTTCTAGAGGATCCGCAATGTGGCAAGTTTTGCAAAATCCCCGTGGATCCCAATAGCATGGGAATGATCTGCCTGCCACACAGCCTGAGAAAACAGACACTCATTCATAAAATGATGAAGCATTTTGGGGGCCATGTGGCATCGTGGACAGCTATCATCAATCTACAGCCCCCACTCCCTCAATGTGGCCCTCACTGGCAATGCTCTGTGCATGAGGAGCCACCCAAAGGCCTTGACCTTCTCTGGGAGACGACCTTTCCAAAGCACCGCCCAGCCCTCCTCCAACAGATAAAGGAATTTTATGAGCTCCTTCGGGGGTTGTCCTAGTAAGCCTATCGGTTCAACCGTGCCTACAAATCAGCAAAGATTTTTCCAAAGTGGTGAGCTGGCTGACGAGGACTCCCATATGCAATATTTCTATTGTAATATACTTTGAAAACACTAATACTAAAGTATTTTTCACAAATTGATTGGTCTAATAGATCCTATTTCGTCTATACAGACATAATAAAATTAATTTCAATTTTAGTTTCAACATATTTCCTTTGACTAATTAATTTTATTGTTTTAAATAGCAACTTTGCTAGTTGCAATATCAATTTCGCTAACATGAATACCATTTTTGTTTTATGCTCACACCAATTTGGCTTTTCCTTCAAACCAATTTCACTATTTTATTAAGGTGGTAGAAAACTAATGAAAAAGATGAACACCAACAACATCCAAAGTATGTTAGTGCCATCATGGCCGACGCGGCCAGGGCTCGGCAGCAGGACATCATGGCCGACGCGGCCAGGGCTCGGCTCATCGACGAAATCAGAGCCTAGGTAAGGGAGGAGCTTGCGCAGGAGGCTGAGTCCCAGAGACAGCGGCAGCAAGCGGAACAGGAGGAGCAGGCCCGGCTCAGGGAGGAGGAAGAGCAGCGACAACGGCAGCTGGACCGCGCCCACGAGCATAATGCCAGACAGTGGCTGCGGGCGGGGCGATGCCCAGACCTCACGTTAAGTATCAGCAGCGAAAGTTCCTGGGGAAATCTTCGCCGACACATCCGACGAACCTCGGAACACTGCCACCCCGACGCGGGTACCCCCAATGACGACAGGAACAGAAGGCAGGCGGCCATGGAGGGACTCCAACAGGCAGCCAGTTTTATGGACACGGAAGAGCACCGAAATACTCTGGATCTCCTGCATGAGCTGATTCGCCCCTACTGTGCCTGCAGACAGCTCTCTAAGAACCCCTAAAGGGGTGTGGAGTCTTCGGCCTTCGGGGGGGTGCCCCCCCCCCCTTAAATTTTTGTTTAAGGGCGGGGGGGGCGCCCCCCCCCCACTTTTCAGTTTTGGTTTTTGGCTTCCCTCAGGTGGGGCGGCGCCCCCCCCTCTTTTTGGGAATCCGTGTTTTCCTTTTCGATGACCTTTGTGGCTCTCGGCCGCCGGCCGGACGGGTGCAGCGAGTTGCCGGCATCGGTCGGGGGATCTCTCCCCCCAGAGGGGCCACCGCTGGTGACCCCTATTGTAATATCCTGTAACTATTTTTTTGATCTTTTCCATAATAGAATCCCGAATACTTTCTCATAAAAAAAAAAGTATGTTAGTGTCACCATGAATTTTAAGCATTAATGGTCTACTAGCCTTTGCATGAATTTGATTTTCAACTTTAGTGAAATTGGTTTTGCCTAACAAAATTTAGAAACCTGAATGCGAAATAACTCCCCAAAAAAGTGAAATTAGTGTGCCCTTTGCTAAAATCTATTGGTCAAAAGGATATTTACTAAACATCATTCATCAATCATAATGAAAAGTGAGTGTAAGCGGAAACAAAAGTACGCTAATATTGCATATATACTTTAACTCTGAAGCCAAGACATATGTTGAAAATAGATGGAGCCAAATTTATAAGTGACTTTCATGAAAGCTTCCTTTCAGTTGCTTTATATGACTGGCTAATAATTTATTTAGTTCAATTTATTAACAAATGAACAACTAGTAAGATACCTTTTGGACAACTAAATGATAAAGCTAGAAGATAACTGGAAAGATTCTGAATCAAAGGTGAGGATAAGAAATAAGAGTAGAATTCAAGAGAATCCATATATTGCTTTTCCAAAACTATTTAAGGGATTTTTAGTTGTAAAAAAATATTTAATGAAGGAGGGAAAAACAAAGTTTTTATTGAATACGCTTTGACAGTCCTACCGATATGGACTTGAAGTAATCTTTAGAATTCTTTGTTACAGCTTGTACTTTGTGAAAAAAAAGTACTTGTGATTTAAAAAGTTACCTGATTATATTAGAATTTGATGTTGTAACTTTCAAATAAAAGACATAAAAATAAAAAAATTAGAAAATAAATAAAAACATTTAAAGTTGCAAAGGACATAAGAAATATTAAAAAGAATTTAAATACTTCAAAAAATGCAATATTTAAATAAAACAACAGAAAGCAGGTGCGGGAGCAGCGACCAAAACAGGAGTGGTGGTGGCAACAGGAACAGGAGCAGGAGCAGCGGCAAGAGGGGCCATAGAAACGGCTGTTGCAGGAGGGAGTAAGGGAGGGAGTAAGGGCAGGGCCGTGGATGGTCAAGAGAATGGGGTAGAGGGCGCACAAGCCTTAAGGGTTAGCATGTTCTCACAGGTGGGAAATGGTGCCAGTTTTGACACCTACACGCGGGATGGAGCGATCATACGGGGCAAGGTTGGGCGTCCGCCCGAGGAGGCTATGCAGGAACTGGAGCAGAGTCTACTAGGCAAATTTATCTCCGAGGGAGTAAGGCTGCATATGGATCTGATTCGAAAATGGGTCAAAGTGATGTGGGGGGTTGGAGGATGTCCGTGTTTGGGGGCTAGCAGACGATTGGCTGCTGTTCACGTTCTCAACGCTGGAAAACAGGGACAGGGTTCTGCTAGGGGGTCTGTGGTTCTATGAAGCCCATGGATTGGTCCTGGGTCCCTAGAGAGCTAGTGCACACTGTGAAAAAGGCCTCTTTGATCGGGCACCGGTCTGGATCCAGCTGTTCGACCTACTACTGGAGTACTGGGAACCAGGGCTTGAGAAGTCTCTAGCAGGGTTGTTTGGGGAATTTATTAAATTTGATGCATTTACACTATCCATGGACCGAATGGGCTATGCTCGTTTCTATGTGTGGAGGTCACTATGATCGAAGGATAGAATTGCAGAGGTCATGTTGGACACCGTTGGCAAGGAAGAAAAGATCCATGTGAAATTTGAAAACCTGCTGATGGTACACAAAGGAGGAGCACCAAGGGTGCAAGCTCTATGGGAAATGGCACTCTAAATCAGAGCGCTACCGAGGACCAATTGAGGCCACTCAGGGCTGGAGCCTTGTGGGCAAGAAGGGCCAAATTTGGAAGCAAGGGTCAAGTGCAACAAGAGATAGAGGACCACAAGTCAAACGCCCACATGCTCAAACTGCAGCAGGGAGGGGAGATGGACTGAGGCTGATGAAGGAAGATATACTGCCTTGGGTCAAGGAGGGTGTGGCAGATTCGCTGCAGGCAAGTGCATAACTGAGGGGTCATCCGCGGGTGAGGGGATGGAGGAGGTTCCTAGCTCTACCCGCACTCCACCAGTTCCAAGGAATGTTGCACAGCAAACTTCAACACTGGAATTACCCTCATTGGGGGAGTGGATTACAATGGGCTTGGGCTCTACCAAGCCAAAAATGTAGGACATCCAGCCCAGATAGGCAAAGGGATGGCTCAGAGCAATGGTGCTTAGGCCAGACAGCAAGATTGGGCGGCCCAATAAAACCACAACATGCAAGAAAGTCACGCAACAGGATCTGGACTTGGAGGTGCAATGAACACTGCAGGAGGTGTACCACCGACATGTGTTTACATCTCCATGAAGATCCTCGCTTGGATCTGCCGAGGACAAGGTACCCCATACAAAAGAAATACCCTACAATCAATGGTTAGGGAGGCAAGTTGCAAGGTGGTTTGTTTACAAGAAACCAAGGTCCAAAGGACTAAAAGGCAATTGTTGATCGAGAAGGGATGGACAACCCAGATGGTGCCTAGCAGGGGACACGCAGGACGTCTGGCCATTTTGGCCAAAATCCCAATCAATTTTGTAGATGATTCTAATTGGAGTCAAACTATCCACGTGCCACAAGCGGAGTCAAACTATCCACGTGCCACAAGCGGATCTCTGGATAACAAATTTTTATGGGGTGCAAAACTAGGAGACTCAGACACAGGAACTCAGACATGTGGCAGGGGTCATCCCAAATTCTGCCAGATGGATGTTGCTGGGGGATTTCAACCAACAGCTCTATTGTTGGGAGAAATCTAGAAATGACTACACTGATCCACCAGGGGCCGAGGCATGCATCGAGTTTCTTCGCCAATATGAGCTAATTGACCTAGAGATATTGGGGTGTAAATTCACTTGGAGTAACCGTCGAAGACACTGATCATGTCTAGTCCAAGATAGATCAAATATGGGTGAGTGAGTGCCTCATGCTAGAGTATGACAACACGGTGGAGGGAAAGGAGCGACAAGCTTCAAACCACCGATCCATTTTCTGCCAGCTCTGGTTGGATGAGAGTCAGGAGCCCAAACCCTTTAGATTTGAGCGGGCTTGGCTACACAAAGCCTAGCTGAAACCAATGGTGGCTGAAATTTGGGAAAATTATACTAGGGCACAGGAGCCCCAACAGTTCCTGAGGGATGGTCTATAGGCTCTGAAACATGGTATCAAGGCCAGAACATCGAATGACAAGTACAGCTTCCAGGGGTACAGACAATAGGTGCAGATGGAACTACGGGAGATTCAACGGTTGTAGGAAGTGGGGGCAGCTTGGGACATGGAAGAACAGGAGCTGCTTAGGGAACTCCAGGAGCTGGATAGGGCGGAAGAGAGCTACTGGCGACAACGATCGAGGGTGACATGGCTGTGGGAAGGAGACAAGCATAAATGATTCTTCTTTGCCACAGCCAAACAAAATAAGGCCCATAAGAACAAACTCTAATATCTGCTAGAGGGCATTGGTGGGGGAGGACCATAGAGCAGCAGGAAGGGGTTGGAAACCTTGCAAAAGTATTGGGGAGACATATGGAGATGGCAGGCCACAAAACTAATCTCCTTGCCAATCACAAGGGTCATGACAAGTGCTAATAACTCCAATTTACTATGTCCTTTCTCACAGGAGGAGTTGCGGTGGGCTTTGAAATCCATACAATCCAACAAGGCTTCAGGACCAAATGGATGGCCAATTGAATTTTTTAGGGAGTATGAGGATCTTGTGGAACCCAATTTGTTGGATACATACAACAATATGCTCAGTTGACAATAGGTTAGGAACGAAATCAATTGCTCAAGGGTGGTGCTACTTCCCAAGGTCCCTAACCCAACATCACCAGGGCATTTTAGACCCATTGGGGTCTACAACACGCTGCCACGGGTTTTCTCCAAACTACTGGTTGGGTGCCTTGTGCCAATAATGGGGAAGTTGGTTGGGGAGCATTAGGCAAGGTTCGTTAAGGGTCATTATCTGTAGGACCATGTGTTGCTCTTGCAAGAGATCTTGCACTTAGTTAAGGTGGCTAGATTTCCAAGCATGTGCATCAAACTGGACATAACCAAGGCCTATGACACTATGAGCTAGGCAACACTTAGGATGGTGATGATGGAAAAGGGGTTTGATGCAAGGTTTGTCAACCTATGCATTCAAATGCAACAAAGTGGCCGATATTCCCTTGACATTGACATGAGGCTATGTGGATTCACTAGAACATGATGTGGACTAAGGCAAGGTGATTCGTTGTCACTGCTCCTATTTATCATTGTCATGAACTTGTTTAAAGGCTATTGCCTTGCTGAAGGTGTTCAGGGACTACAAGTTGCTGGAGTGCACAGTGTGGCAGCTCATTATGTGGATGATACAATGGTGTTTTCCAGGGCTATGATTCCACAGGCCGTGGCCCTATTACGGGCAATGGAGAGGATGCAGCAAGAGGTAGGTCTCTAAGTCAATAAAGGAAAGTCAGCAATTTATTTTATTCACACGGATGGAAGGGTGCAGACCAAAATTATACAAATGTTGGGCATTCTACCAAGCCAAGCACATGACACTTATTTGGGAATGCCTATTTTTGATTGGAATAGGCAAAGGACTTGGCAGGGACTAATAGAGCAGGTCCAATAGAGGACCACACTTTGGACTGGCCGTTTTCTGTCCAAGAAAGGGAAGATGGTGCTCGCTGCAACAATCATGATGGCAATTGCTCGATTTACAACGTCGATGGCAACACCTCCAGCCACGGTGGTACAAAAGATTGATAGCATAGTCAAGAAGTTTGTATGGTTAGGAGGCAAAGGGGGCAAGAAGATGCACTTGGTGTCATGGATGGTCCCAACGCGGCCCAAACTAGCAGGGGACATTGGTATTCTGGGGTTCGATGATGAGATGGCTTTGGGCACACACTGTCTAATGAATAGGTACATGGGGCAAATTGAGGGGGCAATGTCGTGGGTGCATATGCTATGATAGAAATATCAAAGATGGGAGGTTCAATCAGAGTGCTCCCAACTCTGGAAAAATTTCTGCCACCATGTTGCTATGGTGGAGAAGCTCGGATTATTGGGGCAGCACCCAAAGGAACTAGTTAAATTCCAGTACCCGCAAGAAGAGGGCTAGCCAGCAATTTGGAAGGGTCGTCTCCAAGAAAAAGTCAAGGCATTCAGCTGGTTGCTAAAACATAGGGTGCTGCTGCCAATGAGGGACACATTGAGAGAGAGGGGGATTAGGTTGGAAGCCAGCTGTCCACACTGCTAGGAGGCGCCTAAAACATTGCATCATCTTAACTTTGGGTGTAGATTTTCTTAGGTGTGGCTGGCTGCAAATATCTCCCCCACCATAGGTTTCCATGGGGACTCTTTGCAACTTGCTATGTTGTGGGTTCTATGGAAACATAGGAATTTCCTGATTTTTCGAGGACAGCCACTACCTACAACCACGACAGTGGTTAGAGAAGCACATGGGCTATGGAAGGAGGCTACAGAGGCCATGGAGCAATGCATGCTTTTTGAACCATCATCGACAGAATTCTCTAGATTGCCCGAATTATGGACGCTGGTTGAAAGGATGGGGTGGGTGGAGATGCTCAAGCATATGGAGGGAGAACTGAACCTACCCACTCAACAGTTCTGCGACAACTAGGTGGGAGACACTACGCAATACAGTGGCAGGAGGATTGAAGTCATGATGTAGTTGTTGGCTGCTGCGCTGGGGGTGGAGGACGCAAGGGAAATCGTGGCACCAATTGCAAGGGCACATAATGACGCAAGGAAGTTCTTCATAGGACACATTCCTAGGATTGCTAGTGGGCACATCCGGGAGTCTGGATTACGGGGGTTTGGAGGGATGCGGCACTCCTGGTGGAGCAGTATTCTATGCAATCCAAGTACCCCCACAAACTGGTGGGGGTGTCTTTCACTTTTCTCAAGAATCTTCAGCAGGGCTCCCCAATTAACCTGCCCCATTTTTTGTTATAATCAGATCTGAAAAACACAGATCTGAAAACACACTACAAATGCTCTAGAGAAATTATTAAAAACCCTACAGATCTGAATAAATCATTAGAGGCAAAATATTGCACTGTAAGAAACACTATAAATCACTCTCAAAACATTCCAAACTCTAGCAAACATTGGCTGTGATAACAGAATGAAAGCATAATGAAAACAGTAAAAAGGAAATAGCACAAGAACACAGAGAGTTACGTGGTTCGGGCCCCTTTTACCCTACTTCCACAACAATGCTGATCTGCCTTCTATTCTTCTCAAATCTTAAGGACACAAGCCGTCCTTGCAACTTTTCAAACACACAATCTGTTATTTCAACAAATCTCAGATCAACACCAACAAGACTCACGTCTCCAAGGTAAAACCTTGATACAATGCTTTCACTTTGAAGCACACACTAAAGGCTACCCCAAGCCTTCTATTTATGAAGAAACATGAGGACCAAACCCCAATCCTAATACATGTGGGATAAAACACATCCCCACATTAAATGCAACATAAAAGGAAATACAACAATTAATGTATTTGTCTTCATTTTTCCAACATTTTTTCTAGGAGTCTCTACATAGGAAGCAACTGGGGTGGCACCCTGGGGTGATCCTTGCACTTTGGCACGAGGGTGTGCTAGGTGTGCTGATCGTTTAACTAGTGCCAATGATCATTTACCAAAGGCAACGGTGCCAAGGGCAATTTGCCAAGGTGCAAGCGTAGCGTAGCTGGGGCCCTAAGGTGGAGGGCACTGAAGCGGAAATGGCCACAGCCATGGAGTAGGCATAGGAATGGCTATGGGAAGAGTGCCACTTGGTGGCCGAGCAAACATGGCTTGAGGAGCGGGCATAGTGGCAACTCATGTGGGAGCACATGAGGCAGGAGGCCCAAAGACAAGCAAACAAGTCACACCTACAAGACCTAAGGTGGATGGAGGCAGTGATTTCAGAGCACTGGATGGGACTGGCGTAGCTTAGAGCACAGAACCAACACCTGGAACTTGGGCTGAGCTCGACAAGACAGTAGGCTGTGACTAGCACACATGCCTTAGAGACCTCAGCTACAGCTGAGAGTCTGGGGTCCAAGTCGCAGGTCGTCTAGACCGTGGGACGCAATGGTGTAGGGCCGAACGCGATCAAGTAGTGTTGCGATCCCATCAACAGGGGGGGTGTCCTAGGCATTTAGGGGTGTAATTTATTATGTATGTCCCTTGTCCTTCTGAGCAGGGGTTGAATCTCTGGGGTGAGGGCCCTGGGGTAGTGTGAGGGGGTTGTGCTATGCATACGCGTGGGTGATCATGATGTACATTGCAAGTGACCGTTGCATCACGTGGTTGGGTTGTGTCGACTCCTATTGGTGACTTTGGTGTACATTTGTACATTATTTTTTGGAATAAAATCGAGAACTAAACCAAAGTTAAATAAAAAAGGTTAACTAATTTTTTGAATAATTAGCAAGGAAGTTGAAATCGTTATCATAGGCTTGCTTTGAGCACTCTAATTTTTTAAAAGTAACAGCGCTGGAGCCGCAACTCAGCAAATTAAGACCAGGCCTGCATCTCTCATAAAAAGAATGAAGCAGTCAATGCAAACCAAATTGGTAGAACAACCACCCCATCCCAAGATCCAACTACAAGCTTTTTAAGTGCAACAACTTAAATATACGCTATTGGAGCTGGAATACCAAATGCTCAACTTTCTGGTAACTAAGCATACCAATGATGCCGCAAGAATAGTGAGTCGGTATAAGACCAGGATTTATAGTTTAGGAAGAAAAAAATATAACAGAAAAACTAATTGAAACAGATATAGCATAAAAGTATATCAGATAAAGAAGCACTAAATAATATTTAAAAATAAAGCATGAACAAAAACTAATTTACATTACTGTTGTACATATGGTCTTGCTTGAATTCAATATTTGATGGCTTAGCAACTAGTTACAACTCGTGATGAGTAGGCATGCATCAAAAATTGCTTTATTTGTTATATCATTTACTTATTTTTTATCTATTATATTATTATCCTATTATCTGTTTCAATTAGCTTCTCTGTTATATTATTTTGTTCGTAAATCATAACTCATGGTCTTTATATCAAAGCATGCTTGAAGAAAACTACTTGCAACTAGAAGTCATTGATTTTGTTTTGCCCTCTAACCTTTTCAATTGAATTTCTTTATATGTTTATACATACGAAGGCCACAAGAATGGTAAGCTTCAACTTTTTTATTCAACAGCTTCTTTTATTAAATTATGTTTTTGTAAAACCCCATTAAAAACTGGTTTAAATTTCTGCTACATTTATGGTCTTGTTTTATTCCAATATTTAATGACTTGGCAACTGGTCACAGCTTGTAACAACTAGTATGCAGCAACCTGACCTTAGGTCAGCCCAACTTATTTTAGTTTATGTTCCTTATATTATTGCATTTTTCATTCTAATATTTTTGGCAACTTTCACCATTTTCAAACTTTTCTCGACCTGATTTCCATGTTAAACTGAACATCTAAGCTATGCGTGCTGACACTTTGATTCTTCATTACTGCTTCAAAAAGTTAAGGTTAAAAGCGTAATAAAACTGGTGGAGCCTAGTGAAACATCAATGGGTCCTGACTTCTTTTGGTCTAGAACCTTCTAATTGTTAGTGAATCAACCTTTTTCATCTCACTTTCTAAAATTTCTTTCATATTTATAAATTGATGACATTGGAAGCCTGTGGAGTGTCTCAACCAAAACAAGTTTGTAATGCAGAGAATTTGGGTTGATGTTGTCTCTTTTGCCTGGTGAGGAAGACCACTTGTTGCTATCAACGTTCCTTCAGAATTTTATTTTCATCTCATGCTGCCATTAATTTAGCATTGCCACAGTTGCAGTTGCATTATTTTTAGGTTTTTTTCTGTTCTGCTATGTGAAAAATTGGTATCATATGGGATAATGATCATACATTTGTAATAATTTAAGTATGAAAGGGCAAAAATATTTAGAAGTTTGGCAGCACCATATGTAGCAGCTATGTGTTTGTAAATTATAAGTAAACCATATGTGCTATACTACTAACTTGCCTAAAGCAAATTATTAGATAGACTTTTCCTTTTAACTATTGCTTCAAAATAGTTTTGGTATCATTTTGTTACAAGGAAATAATGATTTTGGTAACAAAAAATTAGATAGAGTACATCCAAAAACTCTTTAGAACATTAAGAAAGAACTCTAGCTAATTAATATTGATTGGTTGCGCACAGTCTCACATAATGTATATACATAAGGACACATGTTAATGTATATATATTAAAAAAAAAACCCCCCAAATTCTTAAAGAACATATATGTTTCTTAGGTTCCTCTTTTTTAGCTGCTAAATTCTTAGATCTCTATATATGCTGTTTCTAAGAAAAATATTATTTATATTTTTGTGTGTTGGAAGGAATAGCTGGGAAATTTGGTAATGGTGTAGTATATTAATGATTTTCATTGCAATAGAATTGCTTGTAATATTGTTATACATACAAATTGCATTTGGTTTGCTAACTTTGAAATTTACTAATTGAGACTGAACCATTAAAATTCAAAAAACCTATCAAAATCCTCTCACAAAATTTGCAACACCTGTACATTTGCATTCTTTAAGCATTAAGAGAATGTACCTATCAGTTAGTTATCAACCAGGCAATCTAAAAGTATCGGGCTCTTTGTTAATCCTTGAGGTATAGAGTTACAGCGCACTTCCACAAAGTGTAACTATGCCAGATAGCGACAAGACCCATGCTCTGCACACCGAGGTTTGCATATGCAAAACTATATTGTTCTTAAATATAAGACTCTAAGCAATAGATGTAAAGGGTTGCACACAAAAGATTCTCGGGCTTGGTAGAAAAGGTAAATTGACAGCATAGTTTATTACCAAAAAAAATGAAAAGTATAAAAAGAGGAAAATTTAAGGATAGGCCACGTGAAATTCTAGATTAAAAGTCCAGGAAAATAAACCATAAAATCATAGCCATGTTATGAACTTTGTTTACATTATTAAATACTATAATAATTAAATAACTAACAAACAATATAACTGAACATAATTCACAATGAGATGTTAGCTTAGTGGCAAGAGTCTTAACATGAAACCCAAAGCCATAGGTTTGATACACAGTGGATAACCTTGAGTTATGTCCAAATTTTGTGAATGTGATTAAATAAAGTCAGTATTAGTTTGAATTCTTCAATTCTTTTTTTTTATTAAAAAAGCCTCTTTTTTTTCACTTGCCAAAAAAAATTCCTAAGATAGGACTTGCACAAAGATATACAACTCTTAACTGTCCAAAATAATATGCATGCTTGTTCACTAGGAAACATTACCAGTATCCATTGCAGTTATAACCCCATTACCATGTACCTGCCCTGTATAACAAGACTTCATATCCTGCAAATACAATTTACTAGAGTTACAGTAAGGCAAAACTAATAGATTTCCAAAGATGCAATCTCTCAATGTCATACACAATAGGTATTGAGAATATAAACTATATAGAAATATAAGGCAGACTAAAAATAATAAATAACTATTCTTACAGAAAACCAGCTTACCTTCGAAAAATATGAAGTAGTATTCTGTGTTTCATCTGCTGCAAGAGTACCATGTGATTTTTCCATTTCTATGAGTGACATATTGTTCTTACGATGCTGCTGATCAGCTGACATTTTTTTTCTTTCTCCTGTAGCTCCATTCGCTGGTTTCTGTTTGTTTCCAGGATCCCCATCAACTGATTTCTGTATAGAAAAGGAATTGTTAAGTACACAGAATTTTAAAAAATATCAGTAGATATATTTCCCCAAAATATTAATGGGGCATAAAAGGTAAAGAGATAAAAAAGAGAGAGCAAATATCTGCACATTCTAAATTAACAGGTACAAACACGTACAATCTATTTTGAGGAAAAAACTACTCTTTTCAATTTAACATTTAATTTTTAATACCTGTTTTTTCTTTATGATTTTAGTGTGGCACTTTTGAATGTAATGAATTAGATGGTAACGGGAATGCTTTGACTGTAATTCATCCCTTATCTCTGGATTATCAGTCAACCATTCATCTATCTGCTTTGTTTTTACAACTTCACGAACATCTAGTGATTCTAGCCATGTGTATACTGGCCTCCATTTGTCACTACGCTTGAAGCGTGCTGTTGGAGGCTCTAGCCATTCTGCAACCTCTGCCTGTCAAACGAACCAGAATATTAATTTTAATAGTACAAATTGAACTGAAAACCAAGATAACATGAATTTCCTGCTACATTTAAAAGATAAATATATTTTTCACCCAAAAAAATATCATTATTATTCCTATCATCTTGGCTGATCGTTAAGATCCTAAGACTAATCTCATTGTACTTCAAACCTCATTTTATTAAACATATTATCTTTTTACTGGTTCAGACAAAAAAGATCATTATTACATTATTTTTCTTCAGTAACCTCTTAGTCAATGCTGGTTTCCAAAGGCAATCGCTTTTCAATTAAATAATTTTATAATATTCACATTGCCAGCCATATATATTATGCGACCTACCCATCATCATCTTTACAGTACCTTTACTAAGAAGTGAAAACTCGTGAGGGCAATTCTGAACAAGGCCAAAGGCTGATCCTTTTCTTACCCTAGTGGAGAGGATTTTTAGAATTGGTTGTAAGGATGAAAACTTGCAAGGGCATCCCTAAAACCATTAGGTCTTTACTTTTCTTTGTTGTTTTTGGGGCTTTTTTGTTATTGATGGGATATGTTGATGTGCTCTGTCTATTTATTATTTTAATGTAATTTTATTTTTGGGGTCCAGCACCCTCCCTCCCTTTCACCCACCCTTATAAAGCTTGTATCCCATCTATATGGACTCACTATTAAAGGTAAGTGAAGGATTTGAAAATGATTTTGTATGACTGGTTGTTTACATAACTCCATAACCTAAACATATATTTTTATTGTGATCCTAA
Source organism: Gnetum montanum (assembly GCA_015680685.1). NCBI lineage: Eukaryota > Viridiplantae > Streptophyta > Gnetopsida > Gnetales > Gnetaceae > Gnetum > Gnetum montanum. Next base: position 63,108 of record MNCI01017621.1, read on the forward strand.
GTTGGCATGTTTCTTTGCATACCCCATTGGATCAAACTTGTGACTTGCAAATTATAAACCACATTCTTTAACCAAGTAAGCTATGTCTCACTAACTTATGCCACCTACCCCCCATCGTCATGGGGCCTTTATCCCATTTATATAGACTAACCACTAAGGTAGGTGAAAGATTTGATGATGATACCTGACCTCATAACCTGAACATATATTTTTAACATGCCCTCCAAGTTAGCACATGTCTCAACATAGCCCTTAGGATCAAACTTGTGACTTCTAAATTACAAGTTGCATGTTCTAACCAACTAAGCTATGCCTCACTAACTTATACTACCTATCCATGTATTTTTAAAATCAAAGTATAAAAGTAGATTCACCAAAAATAAACACAAGTTTTATACATTGCTGATGCATTGCTCACTTGGTTAGAGCATGTAGCTTATGGTCAACAAGTTATAGGTTTGCTTCCAAAGAGAATGCTAAAACATGCGCCACTTGGGAGCATCGCAAAAATATACATTTAAAAATTATGGCATTAAGTAAACAACCAGTGATAGTATGTCATAGTGAAATCCTTTGCCTACCTTAATTAATGGTCAGCCCATCATAGATGGGATAAAGGCACCAAGATGATGATGAAACACAGGCTATCTACATATGCTAGCTTAAATATACTAAACATGAATAATTAGGCATTAGCTTTGTGGTAAGACTCTTGATTTGGTAACTCTATGTTATGGGTATAAAGTTCTAATTGACTATATGTCTTGGAGGTAAATACTATTCCCCCTACTAAACATGAATAATTTAATTTACAAAGGAACATATGATAGACCTTAGAACATCTTTATTACTATGCTAACATGCCCAAGGGCTTCCTAGTGAGCATTATCTATACTTAGGAAATGGATGTACCATCATGCATCATACAAGAAAATAAAGTCAACAGATCATTTACATACATAAGCTCCACTAAAAGATAATTCAAATATAGATACACCTTAAGATATATAGCTAACATAATATATTAAAAGAATTATAGAATAATATACATATGCCTTGAGTAGGACTTGAATTGGTAACCTCTCATCTAACAAAACAATGTGCTAACCACTTAAGCCATCTTTCACAAACAAACTGGGAAAAGTATCACCCAACTTCATTATAGGTCAAAGTGAAAACTCTTATTGCCACATCTACCTTTTTAAAAGAATTTTAAAAACTTGAAAATTTCTGAGTATTTTGTTGATGGAAATTAAAAGTGTGTATAGATGAATATTGAAGACAATTGGGGTGAGTATAGACAAATGTGTCAAGACATAGCATATCCTGTCATGTATCTAGGGCAGGTTAACATGGGATGCACATGCATAAAAATAAAAATAAAAATAAAAACATGGATATGCATCTATTAAAACATGTAGGAGCATTTGAAATATTAATTTATCAAAAGACGATATAAAAAAGATAGCATAGTTTATACATAACCTTGGGGAATAACATGTAATGATTGTGTTAAACCTAAACCTGTGGGATACCACTTGTCAAAACCAACTTATGAAGGGCAAAGGTGATGACTTGACACACATTGCTCTAACGTGCTTGGACAGGTATTATCAAAAATGACCTATATCCTACCATAGAGGCTCTTAGGGGAATCTTTTTTTTGATACCAAAAGAGAAGGGATATTCAGCCCTTAACAAAAGAGATCAACATTGAGCAAGGTTGTTGGAACTAACATATTATTTTTAACAATACTTAACCCTAAGACATATAGTCAAATTAGAACCTTATAACTCAGTATCACCCACCAAAATTGAATCCATGAAATTACCAAATTAAGAATTTTACTACTAAGCTAACACTTCATTTTCTTCCCTAAATCTTGCAAGACCCTCAAGTTCTAAGTACTAAGGATAAACCATATAGTCACCCAAACTAAAGTGGATATATAGGTAACATCTAACCTTTGAGAGATGAGTATACACTTGAAACATTTATGTTAAGGATGCCCTTCATAGAGTTATGTACATGCCTTTTGTAAACAGACTCTTTTGCTCTTCTTTTTAATTTTATTATTATAATTTTCACTCCCTAATGAATAAAGCATAATACAAGTAACATCCTCATGCAAACGTATTCTTTACATATTTTTAAATTACTATGGCCGAAAACTTCAGATTATGCAAACTTCATTTCTTGAAAATTTATCACTGTAATATAAAAAACTCATATTCGAATTAAAATCCAATGATAATCTAAAATATCCTGGTAAATTGGTTGCAGTAAATTAGATTTGTTTTCTAAAATTTTTTCTATTATTTTAATTCAATTAATTAGTTCCCGGAAATTTCTTGCTGTGCATATCTATTATAACCTATATGTAGCTGAATTTAGCCATGCACTTTCCTAACAGCAACCATATACTTAATCCATAGGTTTTACATGTCGTATTCCCGAATACATACCTAGCCGCTTATCAATATTTCTCTCCCACAATCCTTCTTACAAATTTATCTACGTCTTCTTTTCATTCTTAAAGTTCATCCATAATTGTATATAGAAGTGCGGAGAACATATTTTCTAAAGAAAAGAAAACAAAAGTTGAGACTCAACGGCTACTATGTTATATTTCAATACTGAGTATGTAGCTCGCCCTTTGTTGAAATGCTACAGATTTCAAAGTTTTGCATATATAAGAATTGTCAGTAAAATCGTGAACATTGGGAAACGGCAGCAACGTTTGCAGAGAACATGAAAGTGGCCGACATTCCAGACAATTTGTTCGTTCAAACAGAAAACGAGGTTGATGATACCTGGCATTTGGGGGAGTCAGGCTGCTGATCAGCCTTGCGGATGAGCTTATGCTGGCTAACGAGGTATCGGTGGAGATGAGCGCGCGGCAGAGTCACGATATCCCTGGAAAGGCTATTCCTATTGTTCTTCAGCCACTCGTCAATCTCGTTAGCATCAACATTCCTGCGCCTAGGCAGAGTCATGAGCCACGCCCTGGCAGCTTCCCATCCATCTAACTTGCCGATATTGTTAGGGCTCATCTCAATCTCCATTGCGCTACCGCTTGCAGATGCCCCTTCAGGCTCCCCTGCAAACGGAACAATACTTCCGCTTTCAACAGATAACGGAGCAACAGCAGCAGCAGGAGTAGCAGGTTCTGTCTCAGGTCCGTTAGCGTCGCCATTGTCGTTGCTGTTGTTATTTGCTTCCTTTAAGGAAATTGCCATGGCCGAGTTATGCTCGAGCTTACGCAGAGCCTCTACTGCATTGGAAGCTCCAATTTCCTCGTCGTCCGGCATGTTTGCGACGAACGGAGTCGTGACTTCTTCGTTTTGCGGCATATCTATGTCGGTATCCATGGCGACTTCCGCAACTTGGTCGTTGTCAGGCATATTTATGTCCGAATCCATGGTAACTGCGTCGGCTTCTCCGTTTTGCTTATCATCGATCTCCATTGCTGTGCTCTGTTGCTCTCCCTTCCCCCCCATGTTCATGCTTGCTACTTACTGTAACACTGACTTCTCTAATTCTGCTCGCGGAAGAAAAAGGGGCAAAATTATGGTTTACGGACTCTCACAGTTTTTGGAATTTGTAAAAAACAGAAAGTTAGTATGAAAGCATTAAGGTCGCATGATAACAAACCAGAACTAAGAACTGACGATTACAGTAGCCTGCCCAGCTTTGTCTCCAGTACGTTGAGTCATATCAACGGCCCCAAACCTGCAGTCTACGCGTGAACAATTGAACCTGCAAATCTTGCGCAATGTTCATCAATGCCTCAAATCCAAAATGTAGCGCGCCGTGCTCCCAGAAATAATATTAATAACCAAAAACAGTAAAGCGTATGTAATTTTCCGATTTTCGAAATGTCCAAAATAGACTGCGGCATAATACCAGAAATAATTTTAACAAGTTAAAAGAATTAAAGGGTATAAACACTAACATCACAAACAAATTTTACTATGGAAGAGCCCAGGTAGCATGGTCTAGAGAAAACCATTCAAAGAATCCTTGCATCTGTGGTTAGTATGCAAAGTTAATCCCATCGAACATTGTGGCTTGTTGTAAGATGTTTTCTCCATAGTTCACTTTTGAATTGTTACAATTAATCTGGGAGTACCTTGCTTTGATACCACTTGAGGATTGAGAACTTAGAGGGGGGGTTAAATAAGTTTTAGCCAATTGTTGTCACATTTCTTACCATTTGATGGAACAGATTCTATGAAATAATGTCAAGTTGCTCAATTTAATCTCTATTGAAGATTGAAGGATTATAATTAGATTAAATATTTCAAAGGAGCAATGGGAGAAGGCATGACTAAAACATGAATAATTATGAGGGAAGAGCAATGAAAAGGCCTCAAATTGGAGAATAAGCAAGAAGTTATGGAATTAAACACACAACAAATAAGGAGGATGGTAATTTACTCCATAAAGGAGAATCTCATCCTCTATTTACTTGAGATTAAAATCTGCACTTAGTTGCATTTGTTCTAGCTTAGACCTTGGTTTAATTTAATTTTTAGAATTTCTTGTATTAATCCCGGATGTTACAAGAAAAAGAAAAAAATATATAAAGCCCTTGTTCTTAAGGAAATCAACTACATATTATCATCCAAAATAGATATGCCCTAGTTTACAACTCTAGCAGTACATGGTTGAAAGTGTAATCATTTGGTTCACTGTGTTTTCTTGCATATCTACAAAGATTTCCAAAGCCTTTGATCTTGAGCTAATCCCAAGATAATTGCATCCCATGGCTCATAGTTTTAACATGTATTATCTTGAAAATGAATAGAACATCCTTAATTAAGCCATAATTTGCATACATGTTTAGGAGTAAACTTTTGAAGGAAAGGAAAAAAAAAACATTTTAGTTCTACACCTAAATTTGCAGCATGAATATATGGTCATTTCTCCTTTCCTGGTAAAACCAAACAAAGCTTTCCAAGAGTTATGATGTCTCCATGAATCCAGGTTTTACCATTAACTTACAAACTTTCTTTACTTTGCTAGTTCTGCAAACTGGTTCTAAGGAATCCAAGTATTGTTGCAACATTTCCCCAAATAGTTGGTGTGGATCATGGTAGCTATCTTTATGTGAACATCCTAAGACAAGTTGAATAAGCCAATACATTTCATCAAAAAAAAAAAGGAAAGGTGCAAAGAGTTTATCACTTTGTTGAAAAGAAAAAGAGAGAAGAAAAAGAAAATGGAAAAACAAAAAAGGATTCCAAACATTGTTGGCTATTGCTACTATGGTAGGAGGATTATGTTTTGATGGGATTCTCATTAAGGTTCAACATGGTGACAATGGGTCATCGAGGCATTGCGGTGGTGTCCATCTACATGCCATAACAAGAGTAGAAACAACATGCATAGGCATCTATCAACAAGAGGCATGCTAAGTTTTGTTTAATGGCAGTTGGGATAAGGGTTAAGAGCTCCACATGTTCCTAATGGTGGAAAAATTGATCATACAAAAACAAGAACCTACCTTTGCCTATGAATGCACCATATGGATCTCATCCATTGAATCTTGCCATCATTTTCACAACATCGAAGTGCAATAGTTGTGGCGTTAATGGCAAGTATTCTACAAGTGGCGAGCTCTAGGCAAGGAGGACAAATGATGGACATCTGCAAAGCCACAAGCTCAAAGACATTAGAGGTAGCAATGACACTAACACTAAGAGTTGTTGCATCCTCAACATCACAAGTGGAAGCTGAGGATCGTTGAACTTAGAAGGTGGGGGGAGATGAATAAGTTTCCCAAATCAAACCTTTATAAAACAAAGCACACACACAAATTTATGTGGTTCCCCAACTTGGGTACTGATGAGTCGCCATTTAGTTCACTGCGATATCGCAGCCTCACCGCGATGTCGCGTACGCGATATTGCAACCTATCTCCTCATCTATAAATAAGAGGTAAACAGTTTTGATAGTTAGTTTTTTGTCAGTTTTAGTTTAAGTGTTAAAGTTTTAGTTCTTGCTTTCTTCTCAACCCTTTTCCTCCCAGTGTATGCCCACAATATGGTGAATGTAATTGTACAACATCCTTTATTCAAGTGTGATATACTTGGACACAACTAGCAATAAAGATCGAGATTACTTCATCATTGTAGCATTCACTTAGATTAATTATTTATTTACTTATTATTTACCGCTTTCCTAGTTAATCTCTCTCTCACCCTTAAACTCCTATTAAATGCGGAATGAGTACGACTTGATTACAAGCATTTAAGTGTGACTACTTGGTAACCCAGTAGCGTACCTAGGATCTGTGCTTAGTAATCCCAGTGGTAGTCGTGCACGAAGTCCAAGATGTATACGGATGATTGAGGAACAGATGCTCATCGCACTTAGGCTAACTTAGATTCTCTCTCACCCTTTCTCTCTTAGCTTAGATAATATTACCTTCCATTGCCTTCAAGAGTAGCATTAGGTTAGAACACATCATACACCTCACTCTGACTAAACCATACATGACAAAGCTAATACTAATCCAGATGGGAAGACAACGAACTATGACCTAAGGCTAATTATCTAGATACCACAACTAGTCCGTCTGCGGAGTTCAACCGGATCGCACATGTAACACTCGTGTTCGTATGGTTGAGTGTAGGGGTACCTCGCCACTCATCATTGGTTCAGTTGCCAGGGACGGTGCTAGTTATCTAGATTAGTTATATCATACAAGGTCGCTGTATAGGAATTAACGATATAACTTTTAGAAAGAAGTAATTATAAAAGTCACATATAAATTCACACACAATTGCACAACCATGCCTCTCCTACACGATTACAATAATGCCACACTTAGTGAGGAAGTTCATTGGAGAACCAACGAACTATATGACAATAAAGATTGGAGTACACAACCTGAAGTGGGGTTTCTTATAAACATAAACGAAAGCAATGTCATCCTAATGCACGAAAGCATAACTTATGTGATGATGATGAACCCCTATTAGCCATTACAAGCCTAACGCAAATACAAGAGGTTGTTTGAATCTCCCGTAAGCATCGTAAAGAGAGCCATCTACCTAGGCTCGATTTAAACAACTTCCCTAATTTTTCAGGAGGCTATGACTTAGATCCGCATCAACATTTACAAGCCTTCTATGATGCCCGTATGTGGAACAACATTGATAACGGTTGGCAAAAACTCAAGCTCTTTCCTATGACACTCGTTGGCCAAGCAAAAGTATGGTATAAATCATTAAAACCAAATTCAATACGATGCTGGCCAACAATGGTAGAACTCTTTAGCGAAAGATATCAAACCTACGCAAGAGTGTCAGCCTTGAGGAAACAAATCCAAGAGTGGAAACAAGCACAACATGAACCCTTGGACATGACCTTAGAAAGATATTATGCACTGTTAAATAACTGTCTAGGCCATAGGTTCTCCAAGGAAAGGCTAATGTACCATATCATTGATGGGCTTCGTGATGCAACAAGAGAAACCTTAGGGATGTATGCCCGAGGTCAACTATATGAACTACAAACCCATCAAGCCCAAGAGCTTATTAAGCGGGTAGCAAAAGAAGAAGGAGAAATGGCTAGATGGGAGAGTGTTGAAAAACATCACTGGGGCCAGAATCCCAACTTAACAAAGGTCCATGATCTTACAAAGGAGAAATCAACCTATCACAAGGAGAAATAACCATCTTTGCCAGTACAACAATCACTAGAAGAAGTTGAGGCAAAGATTAATAAGATGTTGGAATGGATGTATAAAAAGTGTGGAGAATATATCAATATCATTGGAGATAGAGTTTTGACAACCCGAGAAGCAAGACAAAGTATCATTGGACAATTGGAAAGAAGGGATAAAGAAAATAAGAGCTCAACTGCCAATCACACATATGAATGCAACATTTGCCTGTACGATCACCCCAAGGGCCAATGTCCAATCTTGTTACATTTATATGAGCACTACGGAAGCACATTACATCCAGAGTTCGTACAGAAATACTGTGTTCGATCACAGTGGCAACAATCCCAGTTGTGGGGGAAACCACCCCTAAACTGGAGACACCCTTCGTATCATCCGAACCAAAATGCTTATCTAGTTCAACATCCCGTTTTCCCAATTGGGTCAACATACTCTACCTTGCCGCATTACTATTCTCCTCAATACTATCAGCCCATGTTCTCAACACAACCACCGCCTTGTGTACCACACACTCTTAATTTTCAACATTCTCATCCTTTCTCTCCTTCTACATTGCCACCAACTGTTCCTAAGGTATCTGCACCATAGCAACAACTCGCAAACGTTACTTGTGCTACTATTGCCAATAGTAGCGAGAGGCCTCAGCAACATTGAAGGCGTCCCTTCTTTAGAAATGACCCTAGGAAGGGACAACACAATTCTAAGGCCACTGCATCCTCTAACTCAGCACAAGTCCAATCCTGTGATGCACCCTTATCTTCAAACCCAGTGCCTCATGTTACTTCATTACGGCCACCAATTAACACTCCAACAACCATACGGCCCAATGAATACAACCATGGAGGGCGACATCCCGATCCTTGCATACCATCTTATGGTCTCAATTATCATAGTGGGTCAACTCGTTATCTGAAAACTACATCTTATAAAGTGCCCCACTATGCTTACTATAATTAGGTGTGTGAACCTCAATGGGGTAAGTATGACCAGGTCCCAATATTTCCAACATGTAAGGATCCTCATCTTCCATTTATTAATTTTTGCCATCCTCAACCGTTTAGTTATGGGGGATATCCCCCATTCTAGTAACAAGTAGGATTAATAACCACTTTTTATTTTCTTTAATTTTACAAGTTTTTGTTTTCTAGTTTTTCATTTTTCAAATTTTTTGTTTTATCTTTTACGTTTTTATAAGTGATCTCATCTATGAATAAAACACTCATGCGGCTCATTAGTTGGGGTGTGTTCTATGTTATCGAGTTGCAAGTGGTCAATTATTTGGACAATGAGCCCATTACACCCACTCATCCATTCTACAAATAAGAGGTTCTGTTTGAGTGTACAGTGATATTCTTGACATTCTTAAAACTTAAAATTAATTTTGTGTTAATTGTACCCAGAATGAAGAAGGATGGACCAAGAGGGAATGATTAGGATGTGACATCAAGGGGACTTGTGGATTCTCTTTGGTGATGTCTGTGAGAGTTATCATGCAATGGGGTTGTACTAAAATCCTTGTAGATCTAACGAAAAATGGAGTAAGAGTAATCAAAAGGGCACTTAAAAATCCAATGTTGTTATAGGGGATCCCACTGGAAAGACATGCACCCATGCCTGAAGGTTGGCGGCTTCTTTGGATTTAGTAAAAAAATAAAAAATAAACAAAGGAGGTACCACAAAATAAAAAATCACTCCTCCCTTGAACAAAATGTCAAGTGATTGTATGCCTTGTTGTTTTTGTACTCTTATAGTTGCTCATAATGGGATGAAATAATGAGGTGTCACTGATCAGAGGAATGGACTTGGCCCTGATCTTCGAATGACGGGTTAATGACACATTAATCATGTTTTACACGCAGGATTCACTGTGCCCTAGGTCAGTTACCTCATGTCCCAATCTTTACAATCCCTTTTATAGTTCATCTCATCTCATTGTTCGTGTAATTGTAGCTTGTGTCTCGTATAGCATAGAATTCTTACCTCATCCCGATGATATTTACATGTGTGTGTTTTGCGGAATTAGTGCAGATTACCCTTAACCCTTTTAGTGCCCACGTACACTTTTAAGTATGGTTACACAAGGGCATTATAGGTTGGAACCTGCTTTGGGGAGGATCCACTTATGTAATTTTTCTGATTTGCACTCATTTTCCACACACCATTTATTACCCTTAGCAATTTTCTTTCCCTTATTACCATCCCTCTAAATAATAATGTTCCAATGTACCATCACATAGCCTTTTTCTCTACCACCTGAGGTTTTATTGGTCAATTACACCATACCTAATTATTCGTGCCTTCGAAATGAATTAATTTACCCTAAAACCTTTAACATGTGCCACATGTCCTCAATTTCCACTTTTCATTCCAGAAAAACCTTACAAATTTGGTTTTTTCCCTCAAGCCTAAACATCATTAGGCCACGATATCACGTATGCGATGTATCATACGCGATATCATGTTCCATCCGCTATAAAAAGGGATGATCCCCACAACACTTAACCTTATTTTCACATTTCACATGAGGGAGTTTTCGAATTTTTCTCTGTGACTTGCGATTGTGTGACCCTTGCTTTCATATCCATATCTCGCTCGCTGGTACTCCAATTTTAATTTCATCTGAACCTACTTGAACTCGGAGTGTTCAACTTAGTCATGGAGGAGGGACATACGCCAAATAGCGCATAACTTTTTTGGAATTTTTCATCGCCCAAAGGACATCATTAGGAGTAATTAATTATAATAATAAGGATAATTGTGCTGAAAATCATTTTATCCCTAGGTATATCGGGAAACTAAAATTGGAAACCACCTAAAGTAATAGGACTCACTATTATAATAATTTGAGAAACATCACACAGAGATAAAATAAATTAAATTAGTTAAGGCAAGCAGTAAGGTATAACTTAACTCCAGTAACAACCTTACTAATGCTTGGCCCCGTGCGATTGCAGATGGCCCTGAAACGAGAACAACGGAAAGGTCCTGCTCAAGGTGGAAGCAAATGACCTAGGAGAGGAGAAGAACAAGCCCCTATTTGACAACATGTGGAGCAGGAGGAATAATCATTTAGAATTCATCAAGAGGACCCTCCTAGTATACAGTCTGGGTAGGCAGAAGGAGGAGCTGCTGCAATGCTTGAATAGGGACAACATCTCACGTTGCCCCAGGATTGTGTTCAGGCTATCCATGAAAGGTCCACATTCGCTACGGTGATTGTGGAATTAAACTTTGAATCTTTCACAGAGTTCACTCCTGAGGCTGTTAGGGACCACTTCACAGGGTCTCCCTTATGGCCTATCCTCTCTACAAGTGGTGCTTGGTACCTAGGGGAAATGTACTAGTTTTGGCACAATAAAGAACAAGGCACCACCGTTAATATTTGTGGTGTGACAGTCGATTTCTCCACATAGGCCATTTCGAAAGTATTAAACCTTCCAAATACAGGGCCAAAAGTTGCTCAGTTATCTACTCGTTCAAACCCTGACATACGACGAGTTTGGTTGGAGAGGGCATATGGTAAAGAAAAGGCATTTGGAGAGTTGATGATGGAAGAGAGGATCTATTTCAAAATGGGAACTTATCACCTCTTCCCCAAAAAGGGCCTAAAAAGGATCTCAACATATGCAACAAGGGGATGTGCAGGGCTGATGGGAAAGGTTAATGCTAACCTGCCCCATCTATACCTTACGAAGATCCTGAGGCGGTTCGAGGAACGGAAGACAGGGAAGATGGTGTTGCCCTTTCCTTGCCTTATCAGGAAGCTATGCCAATGTGCTGGTATTAGAGGATACACTAATGATGTCCTCCAAAAAGCCCAAAATGCTTCATATGTTGAACTGTTAAAGCCACCAGCCGCAAGGAAAATCACTAGTGAGATGCTAGGACCAAAACCAGAAAAAGAACAGATGGTTGAACCAACTGCAACTCAACTTGCAGGACCTAGCCAACTGCCAAGTACGGGACCTAGCCAATAATAGGAAGTAAGGCCTAGCATGGGCTAGGATAAACCACTACCACCGCAAGATTACAGACTGTCGATGAGCCATCTCAGGGCCATCACTAAGACGGTTAGTTGGGGAAGTCGTGATGACACAAATCTCTTCCACATCATTGACGATGCGATACAGCCCACGGTTTCTTTGGATTGTACAAGGGGTGATGTGTCTATCCATACAGAAGAAGGGGAAAGTACTTGGTTACAATAAATCTTAGGAAACGTGGCATCTTTCCAAGTGCAATTAGAAACTGGTGAAGGGGCCACTGCGGTGGTCATGCAACACTAGGATGCTGCGGGAGTTGCAGAAGTGGCTATAGACCACATCAAAGAATCATTCAATGTACCTGTTGTGCCACCGGCAGATCTCACAGGAGCATGGGATGCTCAAACTTTGGTCAGAACCTTAATGACTCCTACAGAACATGAGGATGCACTTGATCGATTGCTCCAAATAGGACAAGTAATGATGTCCTTGTTTGACATCCCTCAAGATGTTACAACAATTCAATCAAACCTCATTTCCACTAAGAGGAAGCTGGTCTTGATAGGGGTGAGGGCCGAGCATGCTGAAGCCGAGGTGCAGAAATTGCAAGAACAGCTCGTGGTCCTACAAGCAGCACAACATGACCCTTTGCAATTTGTTCTCGTAGACTAGCTGGATAGCTTCAGAATTGAGCAACTAACCAAGCTACTAATGGAGAATAAAAAGGTGGCTGAAGAAAAAGTGAAGGCTATTTGGGATGCCTCTACAACACAGGCGCAAACTCATGGGCATATCAAGGCACTCAATGCCTTATAGGAGGAAAATAAACAGTTTGTTGCCAACAACCTTCAGTTGACTGCTGTGGAAAAGCAAAAGAATGTTCTCGAAGAACATTTCCATCAGTTGCGAGAACAGTTCATCCGGGTCAACCAAGACATGAGCCGTTTAGTTAGGAAGAACCGAACCCTCTCAATGGAGGAGGTACGTGCAATTTGTCAAAAGACAACCATCGAAATAAGAACCTTGCAAAATGAGGCTAAATGACATGAAAAGCTAAAGGAGCACTTTCGAGACTAGGTGGGGATGTACAAATAGATCCTTGAGAAGGAGATCCATATGGCCAAGGCCCACATCAACGCTATTAGTGCTCAACACATTGACTGGTGGGCCATATTGGACACTTATGCATTTGCCCACCATGCGGAAGTTAAGAACCATGACCTGCAGATCCAAGATCTTACAGAATACATGGAGTTGGCAAACTTGCGGTATGCCAACCTTGCCATGTTAACAGCAGGGCACCCGAGAATAGAGCTCGAGCAATAGATAGCTACCACCTATGTCAAATATGAAACAGAGTTTGTAGAACGCAAGAAGATATTGCAAAAATTGGAGATTGGAAATTCTTAACTTGAGGTGGTGAAGGCAATCTACCAAGGCCAAAAAGGTGTCACAGCAGATTTGGCTCGACAACTTGCAGATTTTCAAGAGTACAGAGACAAAGCCAGAGCCTATGAGGAGGAACGACGGGTATTTGCGACTTGGTATGTCAAAGCCAACTAAATGTTTCCACAACTACCCTACCCATGGGAGGTGCCGACTCTATCAAACATCAGAACATTAACATGAATGGCACAGGATCCCCGGACCAAAGAGGAGAAACTCCAAGCCATATTTCAACGCCATCAAGCCTCAAGACCTAGAGCACAAGACAAGGGAAAAGCACCTATGGAGGAGCCACTGCCACCAGGAACTACATGAGTTCCAAAAATTTTGTAGCTATAGAACGTTTTTTGTGTTGTGTCTTAATTTTTTTTTGATTCCACACTGCGGCATAAATCCACTCTCACCATTTAATAATCCCATACCTATCCACTGTGTAATCAATGGCGCTTGTTCTTACTATAACTCAAGGACGAGTTTTCATTCAATCGTGGGGGTATGATGAGTCACCATTTAGTTCACTGCGATATCATGTACGTGATATCGTAGCCTGTCTCCTCATCTATAAATAAGAGGTAGACAGTTCCGATAGTTAGCTTTTTGTCAATTTTAGTTTAAGTGTTAAAGTTTTAGTTATTGCTTTTCTTATCAACCCTTTTCCTCCCAATGTATGCTCGCAGTGTGGTGAATGTAATTGTACGGCATCCTTCATTCGAGCGTGATGTACTTTGACATGCACATGACTGGTAATAAAGATCGAGATTACTTCATCATTGCAGCAATCACTTAGATTAATTATTTATTTACTTTTTATTTATTGCTTTCCTAGTTAATCTCTCTCTCACCCTTAAACTCCTATTAAACATGGAATGAGTATGACTTGATTACAAGCATATTTAAGTGTGACTACTTGGTAACCCAGTAGCGTACCTGATGAGCAGCAAGGTATCCCTACGCCCAACCATATGAATACGAGCATTCACGCACGATCCGATAGAACTCTACCGAAAGGCTAGTTGTGGTATCTAGATAGTTACACGTTGATCGCAGTTCGCTGTCTTCCCACCTAGACTAGTATTTGCTTTATCACGTATGGTTTAGTCCAGAGTGAGGCATATGATGTGATCCTAAATTAATGCTACTCCTAGAGACAATGGAAGATAATATTAATTAAACTAATGAGCAATAGGAAATGAAGTCTAAGCTAGCCTAACTGCGATGAGTATCCGTTCCTTAATCATCTGTACACATCTTGGACCTCGTGCACGACTACTATTGGGATTACTAAGCGTAGATCCTAGGTACGCTATTGGGTTACCAAGTAGTCATACTTAAATGCTCATGATTAAGCCGTACTCATTTCGCATTTAACAACAGGAATAGTAAATGATGATAAATAAATATTAACTAAGAAAGCAATAAATGACCAAAATAATTAACAATAACAATTAAACAATTAAATAATTAAAACTAAGTGAATGTTGCAATGATGAAGTAATATTGATCTTTATTTCTGGTCATGTGTGCATCCAAGTACGTCACACTCGAATAAAGGTGCCGTACAATTACAAGCATCACACTGCAGGCATGCACTTGGGAAAAATAATCTAACTCCTACGGAAACAAAATGCAAGAGCATCGCTACCACTACTAAAAAGATGCCTAAATGAGGAGGAGGGTCCTTTTATTTATAGGCTAGGATAGGTGGCTGCATAAACGGAGCCCCATCGACGTTGCGTTGCTACGTCGACGGGGCCGTGTCAACGTGGCCGCATATACAGGGCCGTGTATACGTGGCCCAGTCGATGCATCGACTGATGAGCGCTTCATCATACCCCCACGACTGAATAATAACTCGTCCTTGAGTTAAAGAAAGTGAGGAACAAGCTCAATGGAATACACAGTGGATAGGTATGGGATTATTGACTAACTAGAAATTTATTCATGTCGCAGTGGAGAATTAAACAAAATTCAGACATAGACACAAAAGACAAAACTTGCAGAACTCATGGGGTTCTCGGTAGTGGTGGCTCCTCCATGGTGCCTTTCCTTTGTCCTGTGCATCAGGCTTCTGAGATTGATACCATTGAAGAAGCCCCTAACGTTTCTCCTCTTCTATCTGAGGATTATGAGCTGTTCATGTTGATGTTCCAATGGTTGATGGAGTTGACACTTTGCATGAACACGACAGCTACAGGAACACTTGATTGGCCTTGACATGCCATGTCGCAAATAGCCTTCATCCCTCTTCATAGGCTGCCTTGACCTCTCCTCCCTTTGCTTGAATAGATTATGCAGTAACCGAAGTTTCATGATGGATGTTGAATGATTGCCCTCTGCTCTGCATGTTCTGCACAAGGTCCATGGCCTTTGCCTCCCCTAGGTCATTCGGGTGCACCTTGAGAAGGTCCTCCTTGTTGTCTTCTTTTAGGGGCTAGCTATAATCACACAAAGATCAATTGTTAGTAAGGTTATTGAAAAAAGTTCAATGATTTCATACCTTAGTCACTGCCTTTAATAAATGTTGAATTCTTTGCTTAGTGTGATTTTAGAGTTAGAAATGTTTTCGAGGAAGTTGCCCTAAAATTTTAATGTCAGACTTGGTTTTGAGGAACATTTGATAAAATAATGACAAAGGAAAGAATAGGTTTGGCAATGAAATGCTTGGAGGGTATAAGATGATGTGGTGGTGTGTAACAAATACAAATTACAAAAGTCACGCAAGTGGGTCCTCCCCAAAGTAGGTTCCAACCTATATGCCCTTGCATAACCACACCTTAAGATGTCTGTAGACATTAGAAGGGTTAAATGAAATCTATACCAATGCAACAAAACACACACATGTTAATACCACCATGATGAGATATGAATTCAATGTTATACAAGACACGAGTCACAAATACATGAACAATGAGATGGAATGAATCGGAGAAGGGATTGTAGAGATTGGGACGTGAGGTAACTAACTTAGGGCATAATGAATCTTGCATGTAAAGCATGATTAAGGTGTCATTAACCCATCGTTCCAAGATCAAGACCAAGTCCATTCCTCTAATCAGTGACACCGCATTGTTTCATCCTATGATGAAAAACTATGAGAGTACCAAAACAACAAGGCGTATGATCACTTGGCATTTTGTTCAAGGGAGGAGTGATTTTTTGTTTTATGGCACTTTGTTTTTCTTCTTTTCTCATTCTTTTTTTTCTTTTTTCCTTTCTTTTCTTTTCTTTTTTTCTTTTTGAAAACTGAATCCAGAGAAGCCGCCAACCTTCAGGCATGGATGTATGTCTTTCCAATAGGACCCCCTAGAACAACATTATCTTTTTGAGTGCCCTTTTGATTACTCTTACTTCCATTTTTCATTAGATCTACAAGGATCTTAGTACAACCACGTTGCATGATAACTTCCATAGATGTTACCAAGGAGAATCCGCAAATCCCCTTGATGTCACACCCTAATCATTCCCTCTTGGTCCATCCTTCTTCATTCTGAGTACAATGAACATAAGATTAATTTTAAGTTTTAAAATGTCAAGAATATCACTGTACCCTCGAACAGAACCTCTTATTTGTAGAGTGGATGCGTGGGTGTAGTGGGCTCACTGTCCACATAATTGATCATCGAGACTTGATAGCACAGAATAACACCTCAACCAACGAGCCACATGAGTATTTTATTCATGGATGAGATTACTTATAAAAAGATAAAAAGACAAAAAAGATAAAACAATAAATTAAAAGGTGAAAAACTAGAAAACAAAAAGTTGAAAAATTAAAGAAACAGAAAAATATTTATTAATTATATGATGTTAGAATGGAGGATAGCCCCCATAACTAAACGGTTGAGCATGGCTAGAATTAATAAATGGAAGGTGGGGATCCTTGCATGTTGAAAATATTGAGACCTGGTCATACTTACCCCATTGGAGTTCACACACTTGATTAGAGTTGACATAGTGGGACATGTTATAAGATGTGGTTAATTTATAAGGAGTTGACCCACTATGGTACTTGTGACTGTAAGATGGTATGTAAAGATCAACATGTCTCCCCATGTGGCAATATTCATTGGGCCCCATGGTTGTTAGATGATTGGTGGCCCAGATAGAGTAACATGAGGCATTGGGTTCGAAGAGGAAGATGCACCACAATGTTGAATTTGTGTTGAGTTGGCGTTTGCAGTGGTTTCTGAACTGTAGTGTCCCTTTTGATGGTCACGTCTAAATAAGGGATGCCTTTGATGTTGTGAAGGACCTCCACTACTATTGATAGTAGTAGCACAAGTAATGTTTGTGGGTTGGTGCTGTGGTGCAAAATCTTCTAGCATAGCTGGCAGTGATGTAGAAGGGGGTGAAGTATGAGAATGTTGAGGTTGAGAGAAGTGTAAGGCACATGAGGTGGTGATCTTGGTGGAGAGGACATGGGTGTATAGTACTCGGGAGAATGATAATGATGAGGTGAGGTAGAGGATGCTAATTTTGTTGGAGAAATAGGGTTTTGAACATAATAAGCATTTGGTGTTGGGACATACGAAGGGTATGGTCTAGTTGGCAGTGGCCTCCCCCACGACTGAGGTTTTTGCCACTGTGGTTGAACACGGTATTTTTGTACCAACTCTGGATGTAACATTCCTCCCCAATGCTCATGTAAATGTGACAAGATTGGACATTGACCTTTGAGGTGATCGTACAAGAAAATATTACATTGATACGAATGTTTGGTAGTTGAGTTCTTATCCTTATTATCTTCTACCCTTTGTTTCGATTGTCGCGTGGTGTCCTGTCCTATTTCTCGATTTGGCATAGCTTTTCCTCTCATAATGTTGGCATATTCTCCACATCTTTCATGTGCCCAGTCCGTCATCTTATTAATATTTGCCTCAATTTCATCTAGTGATTGTAGGATTGGCAAAGATGATTTCACCTCCTTGAAGTGAGTTGATTTCTCCTCTTCATGATCATGGACCCTTGTTAAGTTAAGATTTTGGTCTTGTTGAGAACTTTCAACATTCTCCCATTTGGCTATTTCTCCTTCGTCTTTTTCTATCTGCTTAATAAGCTCTTGGAGTTAATGGGTTCGTAGCTCATATAGTTGACCTTGGGTGTACATCCCTAGGGTCTCCCTTGTTTCATTACGGAGCCCATCTATGATATGGTACATTAGCCTTTCCTCAGAGAACCCATGGCTTGGGTAGTTGTTTAACAGTGCATAATATCTTTCTAAGGCCATGTCCAAGGGTTCATGTTGTGCTTGTTTCCATTCTTGGATTTGTCTCCTCAAGGCTGACACTCTCGCATAGGTTTGATATCTTTCATTGAAAAGTTCTACCATTGTTGGCCAACGTCGAATTGATTTCGGTTTTAATGACCTATACCATACTTTTTCTTGGTCAACAAGTGTCAGAGGAAAGAGCTTAAGTTTTTTGCCACCCATTATCAATATTGTTCCATGTACAGGCATCGTAGAAGGCTTGTAAATGTTGTTGCGGATTTGAATCATAGCCTCCTGAAAAGTTGGGAAAGTTATTTAAATCAAGCATAGGTAGACAACTTTCCTTATGATGCCTACGGGCTATTCGAACAGCCTCATGTATTTTCGTTAAGCTTGTAGTGGCCAGTAGGGGTTCATCATCATCGGGTAAGTTATGCTTTCATGTGTTGGGACAATGTTGTCTTTGTTTATGTTTATAAGAAACCCCCACCTCAGGTTGCGTACTCCAATCTTCATTGTCATAATATTCGTTGGTTCTCCAATGAATTGCCTTACAAGATGTGGCATTATTATAGTCTTGTAGGAGAGACATGGTTGTGAAATTGTGTGTGAATTTATATGTGACTTTCTGTAAATTTTTTCTTCCTAAGGGATATATTGTTAATTCCTTATACAGCGATCTTGTATGATATAACTAATCTAAATAACTAGCACCATCCTCGACAACGGTGCCAATGATGAGTGATGGGGCCTCGTTTACATAGCCACCTATCTCGGCCTATAAATAAGAGGGTCCTCTGCCTCACTTAGAATCCTTTTGTCATTTGTAGCTAGACTCTTTCAGTTTGTTTCCATAGGAGTTAGAATATTTTCCCAGTGCATGCCCATAGTGTGATGCTTGTAATTGTATGGAACCTTTATTCGAGTGTGACGTACTTGGACACGCACATGATCGACAATAAAGATCGAGATTACTTCATCATTGCAACATTAACTTAGTTTTAATTATTTAATTGTTTAATTGTTATTGTTAATT
>MNCI01017621.1:82761-133652 GCA_015680685.1 Gnetum montanum
GTCCAAGATGTGTACGGATGATTGAGGAATGGATGCTCATTGCACTTAGGCTAGCTTAGATTCTCTCTCACCCTTTCTCTCTTATCTTAGATAATATTACCTTCCATTGCCTTCAGGAGTAGCATTAGGCTAGAAACACATCATACACCTCACTCTGGACTAAACCATACGTGACAAAGCTAATACTAGTCCAAATGGGAAGACAACGAACTGCAACCTAAGGCTAACTGTCTAGATACCATAACTAGTCCATCTGTGGAGTTCAATCGGATTGCGCGTGTAACATTTGTATTCATATGGTTGAGTGTAGGGGGTACCTCGCCACTCATCAGGTACTCCACACTTAGAGGATAGATTGCAAGCACACCTCTAGACTTTGTTGTTCTCATAATGTGGTTGAAGGGACCACACCCTATATATTTATCAAGCCCCACTCTAGAGTGTTGTACCGCAGCACCAATCACTCAACCCTGCAAGGTCCCATTAGGCTTGAAAATGTGGGTTCAAGGCTTCCACAACCTCTATAATATTAAGCTCTACAACGAAGTGTTGTACCGCAACACCAACAACTTAATCTTGTAGGATCCCAACAAGCTCAGGCATATCAACCTCACAGGGCAACAAGAATAAAAATTACAAGGGAGAATTATTACTTAGTTTTCTAATCCTTGTACAGTTAGGTACAACACACTTTACAATGCCAAAATGAGAAACCAATGAGGAGTAATAGAGAATTCAATGATTACAAATGATTGTACAATGAATACAACAAGGCTTGCACATTTCTCAATGCACATCAAATCTTCTTATAGCTACTGTGTTACTGAATCCTTCTTAAAACTTGTGTAGGGACTTGCTAATTATCACTAACGATCATGGGAGATGTCTTTCTTGTATCTAAGACGTCTCTTTGAATTTGTCTTCAATTTTGGGAAGACATCTTTTTGTATTCGGTCTACATTCTGTAAAGATGTCTTGCTATTTTTGAAGACATCTTTTTGAATCTTTTTTGAATTCATCCTAATTCTACAAAGACATCTGCTTCTTCCTAGAGACATCTTTCTTCATCTTCCTTTGCATGATGAATCCTTCATTTCTTGTCTTGCAAACACAACAATCACATAGACAAGCAAACAAACTTGTTTTCCATTTTTCTTAATGTTTTGACATACCAAAACCATAAGGTCCATAGAAACAACAAGTTGCAAATCCTAGTACCCATACCACATGGTAGGCAATGAACCTCATTTTTGCAATGGGCTAGACAAAATCGTGTTTCATCCTTGGTGTTAAAATTTGAATTGGAACATAATAAAATTATGTATATTAGTATGGCTGACATGAAGCTATTAAAAAAAAGGGGTAAAAGTAATACATATGCACATGGGAAGATTACGATTTGGGAAAAGGAAATCTATAATTTTTTAAAAATTTCCCATGAATATTATACAAAGGCATAATTAAATCTCCTGGATATTTGCATTTTACATAACACTTGTCAAATTATGGTAAATTATATCATAAACTTTCCATGGAAGTTACAACTTCTTATGGAAGTTATAAATTAATTCCCTAGATATTTATGAGGGACCTTGATGTTTTATGATGATTGTAACCACCTAAAAGCCACTATAAAAAGAGGCTTTATGAGTGGATTTAAAAAAAAAAAAACCTGGGGGGGGGGGGGGGGGGTGGTGGTTGGGGTTGGTTGGGGGAGGATTTTTGGAGGAAGTAATTTGGAAGAACTTGGAAGAATTTTTGCAAAGCATGGCTTACTACAGGCATCAATTCATCTTCCTTGTTTTAATCCTATGAGTTCATTTCTTCCCATTTTGTTTTAATTACTTAGCTAATAGTTTAGATAATATCATGCCTAGCATTTATTTTTGGGATTTTTTCTCAGTTTTTAAGTAATATTAAACTTCTATTAAGATTTTCCATAAAAGAGCTTATGTTGTTGAAAAGCCTCTAGAGTAATTTAATAGTAATGTCTTGACAAATTTGCCTATTTTGAGCATAGAGGATCTAGGCAAATCTTTGATATTTTGAGACGACTAAAATAGCTTCATTATTTTAAAGTGTATTGCCTTAGTATTTCAATCCTGAAATTGTCAAATTTTTTGAAGGCTCTATTAAATGCAATTCTCAACAACTATTAACTAGCCAAACTAGAGACTTATACTTTGTCCTTTACACAAAATTTTTGGTAGTATAATAAGATTCTCTTTTATGAAATTTCTTGTTGAGCTAAAAGTATTTGGATAATTTGTAGTTAGATTGAATTGTAATAGCTTTATTGTGAAGTGTTTCCTTGTGTCAATTTATCTTGCTTAAATATTCGAGATTTCACACAAGTCTACTTTCTTTTCTTTCTCTTTCCAAGTCCATTGAATTTCACTCTATTTCTTGTTTTCTTATGGAACTTTTTCTCTAGGGGAATCAAGAGTAGATTGGCAGAATTGTGCTCAAATGTTTTTGGAAAATTTTATCTGTTACAAGTAACGTACTATAAGGACTATATAGACTAAGTGATTGGACAAAATAGGAATCTTCAACAACTCACATTATTTGACAAAGTTAGCTAAATTTATTTTATGATAGCCAAATATAGTTTCATACACAACCCAATCATTTCAACATTCACAATAGTAAACACATACTCACGATTACTCATGTTTCATAACCAATGAGTCTATTTGGAGGTATTTAAGCCTTGGTGTTGCCAAATACTAGTAAGCAGCTAAACCCTATTTGAAGAATACCTTTGATCTTATGATCCCCAAAGGTTGTGAAATCAGAGGCCCCCAACATTGGCGGTCCCAAATGGTCACCGACAGTTCTTTTGGCACTAGAAGGATGGCTTGAAAATTTGTCCTCTAAGTTCATAACCTTGATAGTCGTAGCACATCAACAGTTCTTTGTTGCTAGTAGGGCTTAAAAATTAGATACTATTTCAAGTTTATGACCAAATAGATTGATAGTTTGGAAGATTTTAAAGGTTTCAAAGAAATTCTTAATTTTAAGATTAATTATTCATCTAAAGAAGAATAGAAGAAGGTTCTTGAGTTTGGGACAAGTAGTGGAGTAAAAACTAGAAGGATAAAAAGATCACCTCTTCTATTTGGTTTGTTAGTTTATAAGAGAAAGTCAAAGAAACATAAAAGTTCAATGATCAAAAGGAATTCTAATAGGATGACGAATCCTTAGCAAAGAGTTACACCATTAGGATTTCAAAATTACAATGATATTCCTAAGGTAGTTTACAAATATCTGCGTGAGCCTTTCATTCCTAGAAAAGCTTACTTGGCTGAAGAATACATCCACTTATTTGAGTTAGCTTTAGCTGATGCAACTATACAACCCCAAGATCAAGCTTGTAGGTTGTTTGTAGCAAATTTAAAGGATATTGCTCAAATTTGGTATTCAAACTTGCCAAGCAACAATATCACAAGTTGGTACGATATAAAAAGTCTTTTTTTGGCCCAATTTGGCAATCAATTGGATCAACAACTATACTATGGGTTAGTACAAGCTAAGCAAGGAGTTAAAGAACTTGTTAGAGATTTTAATATCAAGTTTCAACAAATTTGTGGACTCTTTCAAAGACAATATAGGCCATTAGATGAAATGCATAGAGATACTTATCTTAAGGCTATAAATCCTAATATTTCAATCTACTTCAGAAGAACTCCAAACTTGTTAACATTGAATGACTACTTTAGTGAAGCTATAAAGTTAGAAAAATAATTAAACTTGAATCATGAAGAAATTATCATAACTCAAAAAAGAGAAGAGAAAATGAAGATTGCTATGTAAGATTTTGCTCAACTTAAGTATTACCAAGGCCATCTTGTGTTAAGATAGAGCAAGAGTTAGAAAGCAAAGAATCTAAAAAAGAACAGTTAATGAGAGACTTGATTAACAATGTAGTGAAACTAGAAAAGAAACATATAAAGTATAAGCATTAAGATACTAAGTTAGTAGAAGACAAGGTTGAAAATGATCTTGTTATGTCTAAATTTCTTAATATTGAATTAGATAATAAGCTATCTAGTGTTCATTATGCAAGCAAATCTTCTAACAATGGATCTAGTGATACTTCTTCTCTATCAAGTTCTAAAGAGGATATGCCATCAGATGAAGAGTGTAATAACAATGAGGAAAATATGTATAATCTTCGATCAAAGAAAAGATTAACTACTTCTAGGCCTCCAAACATTGTATCTAATCCATCTACTAAGAGAAAGGTCTTTGAGCCAAGTAAAAGAGAGAGAAATAAAAGTAAAGAAGATCAACTAGATTAAACTATTCAAAATAAAACTCTTAATAAATGGATGAAGAAACTAAACTTTTATGGAGATGGAAAATATGATTTGATTGAAGACCTTCAACATGTCAAGGTAAATATTAGCATATATTAATTGTTAGAGCTAGGAGATCATCAAAGATAAGCTTTGGAATCCATTAAAGCTAGAAAGAGAGTTGAAGAATTAGAGTTAAGCTATGTATCTAACATTGGTAAGACAACAAAAACTAGCTATGATTGTACTCTTGATAAAGAAGCTATTCCTATTCTTTTAACAATGAAATTTAGGGATAAATATATTCACAATTGTTTGGTTGATTTTGGAGCTACATCTACCATCATGCCATTGACTATATGCAAAAACTTAGTTTGATTCCTAAGCAATCCAATAAAAAGATTATTCAAGTGGACAAAAGTAGAGTAAAGATTGTGGATCAATTGCCAAATGTTCTATTAGAAATTACTTCTAAAGCCTGTATCAAAATTATAGTAACTATTGAAGTGGTAAATATCTTAGATTCACATAGTCTTTTGTTGAGTAGAAGTTGAAGTAAGAATTTCTCTAGTTACATATCAACAGATTATTCTCTTATGTAAATACATTGAAAAAGGAAGCTGAATCAAATATGCATATACACTAAACCTTTGATGAATGAAAATGTTGGCACATTTGGCCATTTTATGGAACAGCAAAAGTAGATACTAGAAAAAGGCAACGGTAGAGAACATGATAAAAATTATTCNGAAAAGTTATAAAAATATTATACCTCAGACTTACTTAACAATACACCGTGATAAATACAAGTAAGTCTGGGAAGACAATGAATAATTAACCTTAAGTGTTCCATGAGGCATGTAGGCACTTAGTCTATGGAGTTCGACCGTATCGTGTGTGTTACGCTCGTATTCGTATGGTTGAGTGTAGGGGTACCTCGCCACTCATCATTGGCTTGCTGGGGACTAAGTGTTTGTGTGCTAAGTAGAACATAGGAGATCACTCACATCGTTGGGAGCTTAAACGAACCCTTAGGGTTAATTAAACAAAAAAATTATATAACGGTTAAGCAGCACACCGAATAATAAACATGTCTTCTTCTTCAAACAAAAGCAATTCACCACCTAGGGATCATACTAGAAACAGTCGGCGGTCTAAAACACATAACCAAAATTAGCTAATTCCTCAACAATATAGGGTGGTGTATACTCATCTCGATGAGTATATACCTAATTTTACCTTTATCCTCCATCAGGATGAACAGATGCGCTAGAGAGACTTGCAAGGTAACATAGTGTTACCTCTAGATCGGGCAGTCCCTAACATGCTCCTCCGTGCCCTGGCACAAATAAGCATGACAGAATTATACATTGAATACATTACGGCATACTTTGACACAAAGGATTACCATCCCATAGAAGTAGAATGTCTAAGGGACTCAAGGTAGGAGAGCCACCATACATTGTTGAAGGGCAAAGGGGTCCTGCACGTCCTAAGTGAAATTGGAGATGGTGAACCACTTATAATGGGTTCTCCATCAAATGATGTTCCCTCTCCTAATAATAGTGAGGAGGTGGGGTATTAGAACCTGCACTCCATGATACACAACCTTGGTTCTAATCATCGTGAATGCCAACTGTTCATCGAGGGAACAACAACACATGATAAGGACGGGCACTCAAATTGTCATCACAATCGGGGCCGAAGCCATCGAAGAGAAGGTAAGAAACATTGTCATGGTGATGGTTCTCCTTCTTCTTCCCCTTCATCACATCATTCACCCTCTCCTTCCACATCAGGGCGTAGTCACTAAGAGCATAACGGTGAGGATAGAGGTAGGTAAAATGAAAGACCTCGACGAGAGAGTCGAGAGCGAGAACAAGAGCATGAACGAATGGAAAGTAGGGAACAATGTAGACATCATAGACGTCATGAAAGAGATGATCATGACAAGCCCCTACTTGCCACTCGGAGTATGCTAGATATAATGGAGGTAGTGAGAATACCAACAAGGCATCAAAAAGATAGTCAGATCAAGCGCTTAGATATGAACAATATCCCACGCTTTGAAGGGGGATACAACGTGGATCCGAAAAATCATTTATAGGAATTTCATAATGCCTGTGCCTTACAAAACATAGAAAACAAGTGGCAAAAATTGAAGTTGTTTCCCAAGACACTCATAAAGGAAGCAGAGAGTTGGTATTGGTCCTTAGAATTGGAAACCATTAGGAGGTGGATTACGATGTTAGAATTCTTCAACGCTAAATATCAAATGTACTCTAGAGTGTCTAACTTGCGTAAGCAAATCCAAGGATGGAAGCAAGGTACTCATGAACCCTTGGATGCTGCCATGGGCTGCTACTATGCATTGGATGAGTGAGATTCTACGATGAAGTGGATGAGTCACCACTCAAAGAGTTGGTGAATAGGAAAACCTTGCCGCTTCAAAAGCTAACAACGGAAGTATTGACTAAGGTAGATGAAGTATGGAGCTCCTTAGATAGTAAAATTGAAACTGTCGTAAAGATTGTAGAGGAGTATAAGGAGGAATGAAGTAGTGACAAGGACAAGAAAAAGCGGAGAGATTCAGGCCCTGCATGTGACAAGGGTAAGGGGAAAATAACTATCTCCAATGAGGTTGTGGATTCATACATAAACAATGATGGTGGATGTGAGATCTACCAATATGACCATTCCAAGGGATGTTGTCCAATCATCTCACATCTACAAGAGTCTGGGGTGTATGAACTTAACCCGAGACTCAATAGACGGCAGACACCCCGAAGGTTACCTTATCCCCAAGGTATCCCAAGACAGTTCCACCAACTGTTGATGTACTATCCAAGTGGAACTCCACCACAACCCATCAGACAACATCAGCAGTGGCAATACCCACAGTCATGGTGGATGCCATTGCCTAAACATCAATACCCTTACCAACAACCCGATCTTTATGGCTACTACGTGCAGCAACCAATTTCTCCAAGTGACTCCATGGGTCACACAACTCCCCAATGTCACTACCAAGTTCGGGAGTACTTTAGAAGGACTCCTTCTCCTTCGGGAGATGCTCTGCATCCATACCATCCTCCAAATCCATCTGCCTCTCTTCCATTGGTAGTTCCCATACCACCCACTCCAACAATGCAAGGGGAACTCTCCACTCAACTGCAGCAAGGTAACGCTACGAGAGCCATGACCATTCAACCTGCTATTGGTTCTAACAACCGCAAAAAGAGAAGACCTTTCTTCAAAACCAAAAGCCCAAACAAGCTCTCACAACCACAAGCGGTTGAGTCTAGGTATGCTTCTCCAACACATAAGGCTTCGAAGCACCCTTCAGTCCAACAACAGAGCTTAACGCATACGGTTATGTTAACACATATCGTAACCGTCTGGATCAAGGTAGGCCACTTTCCTAGGAAACTGTCTAACCCTGGAAGTCCCTTACTGTACCTCCAAGTTGCCGGGAATGAACCTGATAAGGCTCTTCTTGACTCAGGTTCCAGAGTCAACTTAATATCACGAGAAATGTATCAAGCCTAGAACTTGCCCCAACTTAAGAAGAGCAACATTCAACTAGAGCTGGTAGACCAGTCCATCACCATTCCCTTGGGATTGGTGGAGGACATTGTCACCACTGTGTGTGGTTGGTCATACCTAGCTAATTTCCTAGTGATAGAAGTTAACAACAACAAAGGGGACTTCCCAATTATAATGGGAAGGGCATGGCTAAGCACAATAGATGCATGCCTAGGGATTCACGATCTTTCCTTGGAGATATCTAAGGTAAATATTTATGGAAAGATCGAGAAGAAGANATCCTACATGCAACTGATGTGCCCTAGAAACTATGAGACAAAGATGCTTGTATGTAGCAACCACACAACAAGTGGACACCCTGTGGTTGACAACTAGTCGAAAGAGCAAACCAACATGCATGGAACGAACTGGGGGAATAACTCATGCCCACAACGAAGGCATAGATACATTGGAGTATGAGCATCGTCGATTTTCACCCCTTAATCTACGAACATCAATGGGGAGAAGTTGGGCACTTCTAAGAAATTCAAACAAACGCTCATTATTTTGGATCTCTCCCTTGTAATTCAGTCATGGGGGAGATGGCCACCTATGCCAATCATTTGGGGCCTCAGTTCTTTTTAAGTTTTTTTTTTACACGTTTTTATTTTACAAATTTCTTTAACTTTTCTTGTTTTTGTTTTACACATTTTTTTACATGTTTTTGTTTTACACATTTTTTTCTTACACATTTTTGTCTTACACATTTTTTTACACATTTTTGGCTTACACATTTTTGTTTTACACGTTTTTGTCTTACACATTTTTGTTTTACATATTTTTGTTGTACACGTTTTTGTTTTACACATTTTTGTTGTACACGTTTTTGTTTTACACATTTTTGTTTTACACATTTTTGGCTTACACATTTTTGTTTTACACGTTTTTGTCTTACACGTTTTTGTTTTACANTTGCACATTTTTTTTTGGACATTTTTGTTTTACGAATTTCTTTAACTTTTCTTGTTTTTGTCTTACAACATCGTTATACTTTTTCATTTTGTGTGTGTGTGTGTGTGTGTGTGTGATCCATCTTGTAAGTTTTTCATTTAATAAGTGTTCTTAATGATGGTATGAACTGTGTTTTTATATTGATTGCTAATGTTTGGTTTTTACCTTTAAGTTATGATGTTGATACTAAGGTATGTTTCTTTTGATATAGTAGGCAATGAGTCCACTTCATCCATACATCCACAACTTTCTATGGTCTCTCTCGGCTTGGAAATGTACAGTCCCTTTCTAAACAAGAACTATATTGAATCGGTGACTGGGCATTTCTCAAACTAAGGAAGGACTTAAGGATTGAAAAGGGTGTGACTTCAAGGGAACTTGATGCATTGTGTTGGCAATTCTCTTGGGTGCTTGGATGTTTTCTTCTTGAGTTTTCTTACCATTTCGATGTTACCCAATTATCGGGAAGGTGAGCAAATAAAAATAACAAAGGCTTTGCATGGTGTGGTTCTCACGCATAAACATATAAAAAACAAAAAAAATAGTGAGAATTCAAAGCACACCCCTTAGACGAAATAATCATTTGGGCTACAAGCACTGGTTATGGAACTAAAATAAAATGTTCCCTCTAACTAAGGCCCTTCTCACTTCCCATTCTCTTCTCCTTGTTTCGTCGGAATGGTGCTGGCTCTTAGGTTAAGGCATTCTTGTTACTTTAAGTGGATGGATTAGCTGAATGCATTAATGCGAAGTCACTAGATGTGGTTTTTTTGAGGCCGGACTTGGAATGGGATCTACTAAGTCACATTAACCATGCAATACTCAAGGGGTTGTACACCACCTTATTCTTGGGATTCCATTCCATTCTCTTCTCTTCACCCTTCTCTCCATTATTCACCTCATTGTCGGTTGTATCATTAGTGTATATTTTGGTTGATGCATTGTTTTGTTTTTGGTAAATTCTTGCGGTTAAGACTTTAACTCTTGTTCCAAATGACATTCCCAGAGCCTACGGACTCTTTGAATGTGGGTTTGTCAGGGCATTAAGGGCATGAGCCTGCTTTGGAGAGGACCCATTGATGTTTCTATTTGGTGCACTAGTTAAATTCTTTCCCCTAACATTTTTGCAATCTATTTTATTTTGTTCATTTCCATCTTAACATCCATCTCATCGACATTACAGTTATCTCTTTTTCTCCATCTTTCTTGTTCTTTATTCTTTCTACATTCTATCACTACCGAAGGTTTGCTCTTAGTCATGGGGGTCCAGACCCAAATTTTTTCAATTTTCTTCTAACCCCTACACCTTCAGTAGTCACCACTATGATATCTCCAGATTTGTATTAGCCATACCACAACTCAGCCAATGGACCTTTCATCGAAGCAAGGTATCAATTGCATTGAAATTCATTTACCCTTGCTAATATAAGACTGTGTTGTGTGTGTAGATGGCAATCATGTAACCAGGAATTGGATCTGGAGAGAACACTTGAAATGGAGTAGAGCTGAAGCAGCTATGCAAGGAGCAAGATCAATGGTGTGCTTATGGATAGACAATGAAAGGCGTAATCTTGGCATTGGCAGCAACAAAACTTCTCTCTATCTCTCTCTCTCAGCTGCCAAATGAGGCCTGATGTCAAATGTATAAAATGTTCACTCTTATTGTCATGAACACTAGTTTTGTCTTGTCTTGTAATGATGATCCGTTCACATGTCATCCCATTAGTTCCATTTTGAGTCAATAATCGCATACCGTCCCAATATTTTGTAAGGAACTCGAGGACAAGTTTTTATTCAGTCATGGGGGTATGATGGGATGTGATATCGCATGGGCCACAATATCGCTTCTGCCACGATATCGCATCCCCCGTGATATCGTGTCGTACGCGATATCATAGTGCACCGTCAAATCTATAAATAAGAGGTGGCTCTCCCTTGTTTCTCATTCTAAGCCTAGACCGTAGTGAAACTCTGGTAGTTTGATCCCTCTAGAGATAGAATATTTTCTATGTGCCCACAGTAGGAGCTCCAAAGTGAATGGATCTTTATTTGAGCAAATATTGTACCTGAACACATGTTTGTGTACGGAAATAAAGAGGAACTTCTTGGATAAACCTTGCAGTGCATGGAATTGGCTAATTAGGACTTTATTTATTGTATTTACTATTTATCATATAATTGCTTTATTAGTCATTAAATATCTCTCAACCCTTCTCTCCTAGTTAAGTGCCTCAGTATGACCACTTCGAGCATGTGCGTTACTCTTGGTGATCCTAGCAACGATTAGCGTTTGGTAACCAAGGTTGCATCGGTTCAGGGTGTGAACGGTAAGTGGGAATAGATACTGATGCTAGGTTAATTCAGGCTTAGTTAGTTAAAGTTAGTCAATTAGTCTCTTTACCTTCCACCTTATCAGCATAGGAGATAAAAATCAAAAAGCTATAAAAATCATATACCTCAGACTTACTTAACAATACACCGTGACAAATACAAGTAAGTCTAGGAAGATAACAAATAATTAACCTTAAGTGTTCCATGAGGCGTGTAGGCACTTAGTCTGTGGAGTTCGACCAAATCGCGTGTGTTACACTCGTATTTGTATGGTTGAGTGTAGGGGTACCTCGCCACTCATCAAAAAGTATAGTAACTATTCAAGTGGTAAATATCTTGGATTCACATAGTCTTTTGTTGAGTAGAAGTTGAAGTAAGAATTTCTCTAGTTACATATCAATAGACTATTCTCATATGTAATTACCTTGGAAAAGGAAGCCGAATGAAATATACTTGTACACTAAACCTTTGATGAATGAAAACATTACTTTGAAAGGAAATAATAAATTCATTGAAACAAGAGCTTTTGAAACTAGAATTTAATGCTTGAAGAAGTTGATAACTTTGAAAAAAAAGGAATTTCAAGGTGATAGCAAGTGGGAACTATACTTTGATGGTCCTTGTAACTCCAAAGGTGTAGGAGCTGGAGTAGTTCTAGTAAAAGATAATTCCCTAAAAATATTCAAGGTAATTCATTTATCATTCCCTTGTATAAATAACAAGGCTAAACACGAAGCTCTAAGTATTGGAAAAAGGAATTAAGATAATCACTATAAAAGGAGACTCAAGATTATTTTGTGAACAAATTAATGGTAATTATGTAGTTAAAAGCTCATTCTTATGGCCTTATAAACAACTTATCTACAAAATGCTGAATCAATTTCCTCACTACTGAATATAACATATAGGTAGAGAAGAGAATTATATAGCAGATGATTTAGTGAAGGCAGCTTCAACATTAGATGTAAAAAAGATAGAAGGATACGAAGGAGTAATGATTGAAAAAGAACATTAGCCATCAGTACTAGATAACATAAAGCATTTACAAGTATTTGAAGATGATGATCAATTGCTTAGATTCTTAAGGAATAAATAAGAATTCAAAAGCCAAATCATACCTAAAACAATGTCAAGGTTTAAGATGAATTCCATTCCCAAAAAGGTGATTGATTATGAACATGAGTTTAGCAAACATTTGCTTACCAGAAAAGATATACAAAATCTAGATGATCAAACTTATGAAGCAATGAATTTTGGATCTATTGAGGTACCAAAGATGCTAAATGTTACAAAGGAAAAGCATTCAATATTCAAGCAAAATTTATTATTACTCCTAAAAAATAATTTAGAAAATTTTTCTTGGTCTTACGATGATCTTAAAACTTTTNATGGTATTCAACATGGCTTGCTAGCCTTGTTCTAGTAAGAAAGAAGAATGATGATATTAGGCTTTGTGTAGATTTCAGAAATTTGAATGAAGCCTCAAATAAAGATAAATATGCACTTCTTAAAATTGATGAAATGTTGATCAAAGTATCAAGTTGTCAAGTATATTCTTTCCTAGATGGTTTTTTAGGCTATAGGTAAATCATGGTAGATGAGGGAGATAGATATAAAACAACATTTATCACCAAATGGGGAACTTTGCTTACCAAAGAATGCCATTTAGATTGTCAAATGTTGGAGCTACTTTAAAAAGAGCAAGGGATTTAGCCTTTAAAGGTCTAATAAACAAGTTTGTTATGGTTTATTTAGATGATATTACCATCTATTCAAAAAGAAAGGAATATCTTATTGGTCATCTTCAACAAGTTTTTAATAGATGCCATAAGTATGGTATTTCATTAAATCCTAAGAAATATATCTTTAGGATTTAATCTAGAAGTTTACTAGGCCATGTAATTTGTCAAGAAGGAATTGCTATAGATAACTCCCAAATTCAAGCAATACAAAATATTGAGCATCCTACAAGTAGAAAGTCACTTAGATCCTTCTTTGGAAAGATAAATTTTGTCAAGAAATTTATTTAATAATTCACTAAAATTACTAAACCTTTGACACATATGTTAAAGAAAGATGTCCTAGCAGAGAAAACACCAGAATTAGAGAGAGCCTTAGTAGAAATCAAAAGGGCTATTCAACTCCTTACTTGATAAAACCAAAATTGAAAGAAGATTTTTGGTTATATGCTTTTTCTTCAAATGATTCAATTGCTATTGTTTTAACTCAAAAAGATGAAGGTCAAGATGAATCAATTGGATTCTTTGGCTATCAATTGAAAGGTTCAAAGTTAAATTATTTAGACTTGGAGAAACAAGCATTTGCAGTCATTAAGGCACTTCAACATTTCAAATATTACTAGGAAAGATCATTAGTTCACATTATGCTAATAGAGCCTATGGTTAATTAATTCTTAGCTTAGAATGAAATTGGATTAAAAGAGGGAAATGGCTCATAAAGCTTTAAGGTTTTCATTGGAAATATGCAAAACCATTAAAAGAATGAGATTAGGTATGTTAATTACTAGAGAAAATGAAGTATGTGTGCTTAAGACTCATGAAGGGAATTGGTATGATCAAATTCTAGAATTCCTTGATACATAAAAGGTTTCAAATAATTTAAGTACTAGTTAAGAGAGAGCTTTCTTCAAAAGAGAAAATAAATTTGTGGTTAAAGATGGAATCTTATATAGAAAGGATTTCATAGGGGTTTTGTTAAAATATGTTCACAAGGATTGTATAAAATCCATTTTAGAATAGTTCCATGATCATTCTAATTTGTTTTATGAGATCCCTAAGTCTACTATGCAACATATACTTTGCTATGATTTTTATTGGCCTAGTATATACCAAGATATTAGTTCAAGGATTCAAAAAATGTTACAAATGTTAAATTCATGGACTAAAAATAAAAAAG
Source organism: Gnetum montanum (assembly GCA_015680685.1). NCBI lineage: Eukaryota > Viridiplantae > Streptophyta > Gnetopsida > Gnetales > Gnetaceae > Gnetum > Gnetum montanum. The sequence goes on from MNCI01017621.1 coordinate 96,846, forward strand.
GCTAGAGCTCCCTTAAAATTAATAATTGCAGATAGACCATTTCAGCAATGGGGCTTAGATTTTATTGACATAATTACCTCTTTCAGAGTTGGATGTAAGTTTATTCTCATAGTTACTAATTACTTTACCAAATGGTCTAAAGTAAAGGCTCTAGGGAAAAGTTTAGCATTAGACATGATTAAGTTCTTAAAAGATTAGATTCTAAGTCATTTTGGTCTACCTAAAGTGTTGGTACTTGATAATGGACCTGCTTTTGAACTTGATAAAGGGCATTGGAAAAATCCATCTTTCTATTTTCTTCTTCAAATTATTATTCTCAAGGGAATGGTTTATCTAAATCTTTAAACAAAAAGCTTATTTCGTACATTAAAAAGTCAATCGATGGGAATATAGGAAATTGGATTAATTATTTGCAATTTGCATTATGAGTCAATCATATCAAATTTAAGAAGGCTATTGGAATGTTAAATTCTAACTTAGTCTATGGTGTACCTACAAAAATTACAAACAAGATTTTAAGTTTGGCATAAGATTTTGTACAAAAATATAGTTAAAAAATTGATAAAGATAGAAGTTTCATTATCCCTCATTGACGAGGCCTTGTTTACATGGTGTTGCCTCGTCGTTGGGGCCGCATTGACGTAGCATTTGCTATATTAATGGGGCCCCATCGACCTAGCCCTAGAGCAAAAACTATAAATATGAGCTCCTAGCTATGTTTATGGGCATTAAATTCATAGTAGTAGTAGAGCTCTTGCAATTTGTCTATTTAAAAGTTAGAATGTTTTTTCCAGGTGCCCATAGCAGGAGTCATTAAGTGTACAGATCTTTATTCGAGCATCTTTGTACTTAAGCATGATAGTCTGTACAACAATAAAGATGAGCATTCTAGATAGCTTAGATATTTCATTCATGCATTTAATGCTTTCAGTTATTTATTTAATGTTTTCCAGTAATTAAGCTAATTAAGTAATTAATCAAGATAAGCTAGATAGATTAAATACATAAGTACGATCACTTTAAGTGTAACATGTATTTGCTTGGTAATCCCAGTAGCATTATTGCTTGGTATGCCTAGTAATGTAGTGCTTGGTAACCTAGCAGTGGATACTAGGGTTCAAGACATGTATTGAAAGTTGAACTGGATGCTTATGTTAGGACTAGCTAGAGACCAGTTAGCTAGTTAAATTAAACTAGTCACTAAATTACTTCATCTCTCTCTTTTAGCATCAAAACCATAAAACACAAAATGATAAAAATCAGATGCCTCAATTACACTTAACCATACCATTATGCTTCACAAGTGTAATCAGGAAGACAATGAATGACCTATAGGGTAAGATTCACTTCTTAGAAGACTAGTGCATTAGAAACTAGAGAGTCCATGGAATTTGATCGAATTGCACATGAGTGCTCTATGATTTGTATGGTTGGACGTAGGGGTACCCTTCATCGCTCATCATTGGCACCATTGCTGGGAACTTTGTTTATCAAAATGTGTTCTATTTAGTTTTAGTGGATATTATTAATATTGTTGGACAAACCCCAAGGTCAATATCATTTCTAAATAATATAACTACAAGAGCACACTGATATTCTATTATTTTGAAAATGTCTTCTTCTCATAGGCAAAATGATATGAAACTACTAGTTCCATAAGAGTGCAAAGTGGTATATACTCATCTAGATAAGTTTGTGCCTGATTTCACCTTTATCCTACATTAGGATGAGCAACTATGATGGCATGATATGGAAGGCAACATTATATTTCCCTTCGATTGATCTGTGCCTAGGATGCTACTTCAAACTCTTAAGAAGTTAGGCATCTCACATCTTCAAGAGGAATACATTGTGAATGTTTATGATACTCGGGACTACCGTCCCACTGACACACAATGTAAGCGAGAGGCATCATGAGGATGCTAAGGAGAAACGGTTCACTAATCCCTTGTTCCTATGAAACCAAGATGACAATGAGGGTCCTACCTATGAGGACTCTCAACATGAAGATTCTCTACCCTTTGTTACTAGTGATGAGGGTGTGTCCTTGAATCTATAGTCTACAATTCATAATTCAGGTTCAAGGAAAGGTGGTAGTCAAAGCAAGGGATCAAATAAGCATCAAAATGATAGGAAATTCGATGAACATGGTTGTGATAGCCAAGGGAGAATTGGTAGATTTCATGATGAAGGTAGTCCTTCTCCCTCTTCCCCCTCTTCATCTACATCTGCTCCTTCTTCCTCTTTTGATTCTAAAAGATGCCATAGAAGGAACAACCATGATGGAGGTGAGCATAGAGGCAATAATACTAATTGCTATGCCCATAATAATCAAAGGGGTAACATGGGACATCATTGACGACAACGGAATCATGATGATGATGAGCCTTTGTTAGCAACTCAAAGCATGTGTAACATTGTAGAGGTAGTTAAGATTCCAACTAGGCATGTGAAGGATAGTCAAATTAAGTGCTTAAACATGAATAGTATCCCAAGATTTTAGGGGGGATATAACTTTGATCTGAAAATACATCTACAAGATTTCCATAATGCCTATGCCTTTCAGAACATTGAAAATGATTGGAAAAAACTCAAACTCTTCCCCAGGATACTTATCAAGGAAGGAGAAAGTTGGTATTGGTCTTTAGAGCTAGAATTTATGCATAGATGGAGTACTATGCTGGAGCTATTCAATGATAAATATCAAACATTCTCCAGAGTGTCCAATCTAAGAAGGAAAATCCAAGGCTAGAAATAGGGAACATATGAACCCTTAGATGCCACCATGCGTAGATACTATTCTCTCTTACATCAATGCCCTAGCCATGGTTATTTTCAGAGGAAATAACTCTGCCAATCGTAGATGGGCTTAAAGCAGAAACCAGAAGAACTCTTGGTGTTTATGCCCAAGGGAGATTTTCTAAACTAAGAACTCATCAGATACAAAGGCTAATAGAGAAGGTAGCAAAAGAAGAAGGTGAGTTGCAAAAAGGAAAAGTGTAGAAGAATATAATAGGGACCCTTCTATTAGGAATCAAGAGGTCCTGTTCTGTGATGAGGAGTCACCACTTGATGAAGTGATGAATTGGAAAACCTTGCTTGTACAAAAATATGTTTCTAATGTTTTGGCAAAGGTTGAAAAATTATGGGACTCTTTGGATGAAAAATTCCAAATGACTATGAAGATTGCTAAAGAATCTAAAGAACAAAATAGTAATCATAACTACAAGAGGTAGAAAGAAGCTAAACGTGTCTACCAAAGAGGTAAGGGCAAAATTGCTATAGTAGAAGAAGTTGTGGAGACAAACTCTAATGATGACATTGGTTATGACATTTTTAAATATAAATATCCTAAAGGATGTTGCCTTGTGGTGTCACACTTAGAAGAGTTTGGAATGTATACATTGAATCCTTAACTAGCATAGAGGCAAGCACTGAGACAATTGCCTTATCCTCAAGGTAATCCAAGGCACTTCCACTAGCAACAACAAGCTTACTATCCAAGTGGAGCTCCATCACAACCATATGAACAATATCAACAATGGCACCAACCACAGTTGTGGGAAATGCCATCGCCAAGGTAGTAGTACCCTTATAGGCAACTAGATTCATATGGGTACTATGTTCAGCAACCCATCTCTCTAAGAAGTTTTGCTAGCCATGCATCATTCCAAAATGACAATTACTCTCCAGGGTACCATTGAACTCATTCACCATCTACTTGAGGGAAGAGTCCATATCCTTATCATGCTCCATATCTGTTTGCACACATCCCTTTACCTTGAACCCAATTACCTCCTGTTTCATCCATGCAGGAAAAAATTCCTCCATAGCCACATTAACAACATGCTACGAGGATTGTACATTCACAACTGGCTTTCTAGCTGAGTGGTTCAAATAATTGATCTAGGAAATGATCCTTTTTTTGATCCAATAGTCCTCCTAAACCCTCAAACCTAATGTGGTTGGTCGCCTTGTATCTCCAACACCCTCATCCTCTGGATAAAATACATTTGAGTACCCTTCAAACCAAATGTCACCTCAGATTTGCACTATGATGTTAACTCATGTTGTTTCTTATTCGATTAAGGTTGGCAAGCTTTCCATAAAAAGATTTGACTCAGGAAGTCCATTGATTTACTTACAAATCACTGAACATGAGCCATGCAAGGCTCTTCTTGATTCTAGTTTTGGTGTCAATCTCATCTCCCATGACATGTACAAGGCCTAGAACCTACCGCCTCTCAAGAAGAGCAACATTTGTTTAGAATTGGTAGATCAATTAATCACTATCCCTTTGGGATTAGTGGAGGACATTGTGACCATAGTTTGCGAGTGGTCCTATCCTACCGATTTTCTGGTGATCAAAGTGAAAAATTGCAAAGGTGACTTCCCCATCATTATGGGAAGGGCATGGTTAAGCATAGTAGATGCATGTATGGGCATAAGGGACCTTTCCTTAGAAATCTCTAAGGGAAATGAATTTGGACATTTAGAGAAGAAGCATGTTCCATGCATCTCGTATAACGATAATGGGTGTAATTGCATGCAAGAGATCTAGTCCATCAAGAGTACATTCATTACAACATATAATTAGTGTGCATAAAAAATAGATATTCAAAGGTGTCTATATGCAATAGCCATAAAGCGTGGCTAACAACTAACTTTGACAGTAGTACATCATGCATGGAACCTACTAAGAGCCTGACATATGTTTATGTCAAAAGCATGGATGAACTTGAGCAAGTTCATTGCCAACTCTTCGACGATGAAGATGATGATACCTATTGGAAAGAGATGGAAATCCTTGATAATTTTAACTAGGAGCCCCTAGAGTTAAAAACTCTATTAACCAACATAGAGTACACATTTTTAAATAATGGCAAGCTATTCATAATCAATGCAAATCTTACTCTTGAACAAAAACATAAGTTGTTGCAGGTCATCAACAAATGGTCAATAGCCTTTGCTTAGTCATATTTCAAACTAATAGGAATCGATCCAAGGATATGCCAGTATCGCATCTACATGGACCTAGACATGAAGCTAAGAAGGCAATCATAAAGGTGGCTGAACCCTAAGTTGAAGTAGATTGTCAAGGAGGAAATAAAATAACCCCTCAAGGTGGGGTTCATCTATTCCATCGCAAATAGTGAGTGGGTTAGCTCACTTGTAATTGTGCCAAAGAAAGATGGGAAGTGGTGGGTTTGCATCAACTTCAGGTTGTTGAACATGGCAACATTTAAAGATTATTTTCCATTGCCATTTATGGATCAAGTGTTGGACACCATCTCCAAGCATTGTTATTATAGCTTCTTGGATGGTTATAGTAGCTATAACCAAGTCCAAATTGTGCCAAAAGATCAGGCCAAGACAACATTCACAAGTTCTTGGGGAAATTTTGCATATTGTAAGATATAATTTGGTCTATGTAATGCCCTTGCAACATTTCAATGCCTAGTCCTCAACATTTTCCAAAAGTAGATTGGTAGTGGGGTAGAAGTATTTATGGATGAGTTCTGTACCTATGGGGCTATATTTGAGCAAGCCTTGGACCACCTTGAGTAGGTTTTGAAAAGATGTGTCAATACCAACCTTAGGTTTAATTGGTAGAAAAGCCATTTAATGGTCTAGGAAGGCATAGTACTAAGGCAAGGATTAAGATAGACCCTGAAAAGATAAGGGTCATCCAAGAAATCACATGCCAACCAGAGACAATTAAAGATGTTCGATCATTCCTTGGACATATTGGCTACTATCGACGATTTAGAGAGAATTTCTCTAAGATTGTAAAGTCATTGGTCAAGCTTACGAAGAAAAATGCTTCGTTCATCTAAACTGAGTGTGAACATGCATTCCAACTGCTAAAGGAGAAACTCATAAAAACTGCAATTCTATGGGTACCAAACTAGACTAGACCATTTCATATAATGATAGATGTGTCTAATTATACCTTGGGAGCCATGCTTATGCAGTTGGAAAATAAGAAACATCCATATTACATCCATTGCATGAGTTGAAGAGTTGTGGGTGCACAATTGAATTACACCACAACTGAGAAAGAATTGATGGCAATGGTGTATGCTGTTGAAACGTTTAGGTACTATGTGCTTGGTTATAAAGTATTTGTGCACACAAACCATAGTGTCATCTACTTCTTGATGAACAAGCCGATAGTGAGTCCTTGTATCATACGGTGACTTGTGATCTTGCAGATATTTGATCTTATAATGGTAGATCGAAAAGGGACTAAGAATGTGGTTGTTGACCACCTCTCTTAGTTAAGATGGGATAATAAAAAGGAGGAGAGTCCACTCTTTGATCAATTTCTAGATGAACTCCTCTTTATAGGAGCAATAAATGACCAAGTGCTAATTGAACTAAAATGGTATGATGGCATTCTCACTTACCTACTCACTCAGGAGATGCCACAAGATCTAGACTTTAGGAAGAAGCAACAGTTTTTTCATTAGGCAAAGTACTTCATGGAAATCAATGAACACCTTTACAAGGTGTGTGTTGATGGCATGGTTCATTGGTGTGTCCTTAATATGGATCAACTACATGTTCTCTAGGATGCTCACAAAGGCCCTTGCAAAGGCCACTATGCAAGGAGACGCACGACCATAAAAATCCTAATGGCAAGATACTATTGGCCTACAGTCTTTAGGGATGATTACCAATTTCTTTGATCTTGTGAACATTGTTAAAGAGATGGTGGGACGACTGCATGAATGGAGGATTCTCAATAGTGGATTCAACCATTAGAGTCCTTTGACATATGGGGCATTAACTTCATGGGTCCCATCACACCCATGTTCAATGGAAAGGCATATATCATCATGGCAATTGACTATTGCACCAAATGGGCAAAAGCAACAACTATCACTAATTGTACATCATTCATTGCTGCTAGATTTGTACAACAAAATGTTGTAAATAGGTTTGGGGTGCCATGTGCATGAATTTCTGACAATGGAACTAATTTTACAGGTGTCACTTTTCAAAAACTTATGCAACACTTGGAGGTTGAAAATAAATTAACAACACCTTATCACCCCCAAGGTAATGGTTAAGTAGAGGTAACTAACTAGGATATCACAAAGATCCTAACAAGGACCATAAGCAAATATAGGAGAGATTGGAGCACAAAACTTAATGATGCCTTATGGGCCTACTGCTCAACATGGAAACTCCCTATTGGCTACTCTCCCTATGAGTGAGTGTACGGAAAACTTTTAATGCTCCTAATTCAATTCAAGTTCCGTACACTCTCAACAGCCTACAATCTAAATCTTGACCTAAGCTTAGCACAAAGAGAAAGATTGATAAACCTAAACATGCTAGATGAAATCCAATTGGTGCTCCTATCCTTTAAAGAAGTACATAAGGCATTCAACAAACAATGACATGACCTTAGAATATGGAAAGTGAAATTTCAACTCGGAGATAAAGTTTTTTATTGGAATCCCACACATGTACCTTAGAAAACCAAATTCCAAACATTATGGAAAGGACCTTATGTAATTGCTGAAATCTTTCCTTTTTGGGCCATGATCATACACAAGCCTGAGAGCCCAAATAAAAAGTAGTTGGTCAACATTCAAGAAGTAAAACATTTCCATGAGCCCAAGCAAGCCAGTGCAATAACTACCTCAATAGATGGACAACCACGCTAAATTTTTTGAATCTCCTCCTTCCAACTTAGTCGTGGGGAAGATGGCCATCCGTGCTAAATCATCCATATGGCTCCTTAGTTTTTCTATTTTTTGTTTTTCAAATTTTTGATTTTGTAATTTATTTAATTTACAACTTTTTAATTTTCAAAATTTTTCCTATTTTTACACCATCGTTAGTATGTTCAAATCTTTATTGGATATTTTACACTTATATATTCTACTTTGTTTTGTTTGAGTGTGATTTTTAAATATAGAAGTGCTTTATTGCCAACAAGACATAGTGGTGTTATGGCTATTACTAATAGTGGTTTGTGCTTTATAATTTTTTTATAATGTCTAGTTTTTATTTTTGAATTTTTATATCGATGACTCAACCATGGTTTCTTCTTCATGGAATAGGTAGTGACTCCACATCATTCACCCATCCACAAGCTTTATGGTTTTTCTTGTTCTGAAAGTTTGAGGTTCCTTTCATTAAAGAAACTTTTAATAAATTTGTGTCCTTGGTAGTTTTGGGAATTGGGAAGGATTCAAAGGTTTGAAAAAGATGTGACTTTAAGGGGACTCAATACTCTTTGTACTCTTCTACTTACTTGAGTGCTTGAGTGTTTTTCATAGACTTCTTACCATTCCATTTCAACCACAAATAGGAAGTCAAATAAGGTCTTTGCATGGTATGGTTCACATCCAAAAATCCAAATAAAAAAAATCTAAAAAAAAAAAACATGATGGAAATTCAAAGCACACCCCTTAGACAAATAAACAGGCTACAAGCACTAGTTATGGGACTAGAAAGACATGCACCCATGCCTAAAGGTCCCCTCTAACTAAGGCCCTCTCTCACTTTCTACCTCTCTTTTCTTCTCTTTATGGAATGGTGGTTATTTTGTGGGTGCACTCTTGTGTCTCGAGGAGGTGGATGGGTCTTGGAGTGGTGATGCAAAGTCATTGAAAGAGGTTGGTTTTGGTCTGGACTAAGGATGGATCTTCTTTGGTCATTTTAAACATGAACTTCAAAAGGGACTTCTTATGACCTCAATTTGGAATTCCATTCCATCTTCTCCATCATCCATTTATGCTGTCCATAACTCACCTTACTGCCAGTGTCCATGTTCTTGATTTCGTGTCTTGGTTTAACATATTTGAATTCCTAGGTAGAATCTTCTGGGTTTTGGCTCTTAACTTCCATTAACCATTAGTTATGTAGGGGTCCATGAACTCCTTAGGTTGAGGTTATACAAGGACAAAAAGGACATGTGCTTGCTATAAGGAGGACCCACTTGCATAACCTTTGGTGATGTTTGTTAAGCATCTTATCCTTAGGCATTCTTGCAAGCATAATCTTTTGTACATCCATCTTCCACATCAGACCATGTGCCCCTTTACATATTTTGTTCATTAAATACATTCTCCATCAATTTTTTTTTTAAATTTTAAGCTTTCAAAGATCCTCTTCAATGATTTTATCATATTCTTGACTTTTCTGGGATTCCATAGACCCCAAATTCATTGAAAAATTCCTTATATTTCTTGAGATATTCAAATTTCAAAATTTTGGTTGATGGGCCTAGTATACGGGGCCCTGTCGATAGAGCAAACCCATATATGAGGCCCCATATACAGGGCTCCATTGACATAAGGGAAAAATGCTATAAATATCTACGATTCCACTTAGAAAATTTTACATTTTCTCACAAATGCCAAAGGAGTTTTTCAATTTTTCAGACCCTAGAACCTTCCCAAACCCATAACTTACAAACCATTTATCAAAATCACTTTGTTCTTTGACCCTGTAGCTACTAGAGGTAAGCTCTTCATTATGGGGACCACAAATATGCCATTTTTGATAGAAAAATTTTCACAATTTTTTCTAACTCCCACAAAGGTTTAATTGAAAAATCAATTAGTAAACACTAAATTACAAGAGTCAAAACTTTCCAACAAGCTATGGTGACAATTATAATAAATAAATAATAAATAATAATAAAATAATCAATCTACCATGGTCCAACCTTAGCCAAATTGTAACTAACTAACTAATAAGAAAGGGTACTTAAAACTTTAAAGTTACACATTACATCTACTAATTCATGGATGTGTTGTGACCACAGATGGCACCAAAAGGAAAGCACACATAGGAAGCAGGACCATTCCAAATAAGGGAGAAATAGCCCAAAATGAGAAGAGGCCAAGAACATCCCCAAGAAGAACCACTCGCAACCCAGGCCATAGGTCCTTTCAGGGAAGAGGTAGAAGTGAAATCTATCAGACATATTTTAATACTAGCAGTAGCAGCAACAGAACACTTCCATCAGGATGATGCACCAACACAATAAGCCAATCTCATGGTGACCTTAATAGAAGCTTATCTAAATTAGATCAAATTAAGGGATATCTAAAAATTGATGCTCTAGGAATTATATTTTGGTCCTTTCCTAGAGCATGCATCAAGAGAAGTGTAGTACTAGCTAAAGGCCTCTTCCATGTGGCCAATCATCACTTCCATCAAGGAGTGGTACATGGGAGAGACATTCCTATTCTAGAATAATAGGCAACCTAAAGCAACAGTGAAGATTAAGGACATCTTAGTGTCTTACTTGGCGCAGGCCATTGCTATAGTGCTTAGGTTGCCCAAAATAGGGGTGAACCTTACTAAGATCCCAATGCAAGTGGATCGTAGTATCAAGAAAGAATGGGTGCAATAGTGCTATGGCATCGACCATAAGGAGTTTGGTGTGCTCACACCAATAGAGAGGATCCATTATAAGATTACAACCTTCCACCTCAATCCCACAATGAGGCCAAGCAAAACCATTGCCTTCTTTGCTTGAGCATGTGTCACTTTGAGTGGGAGATTCTCGATCAACCTTCCATAGTTGATCTATCTAGAGATGGAGAAGTGGTTTACAGAAAATGAACATGGAAGGAAGGCACTCCCCTTTTCATGACTCATCGAGAAACTTTGTTGAATGAGAGGAATAGTCTATTACACCAACGACATAGTTAGAACTGTTCTGGCTCAAATTGGGTGGGAATGATGAAGGATAAGATAACTGCGATCATAATTCATGAAGAGGAGTAGCAACCCCCACCTCCACTTGGCAGTCAAGCAATGATTCCAAACATCATTGCAACCACCCAACAGTTGTAAGAATATAGAGAATGACTCTTGAGTGAACAAGAGCAATGAGTAGGCACAAGTGATTGGAATCCTTCTGTATATAGACTAGCCATGAGTTACCTTAATGAGGTGGCTTGAATGATCAACTTGATGGGTGAGGGTGGAGTCATTTTCTCAGCCCAAAGAACACAACTACCCTTGAGGTTGAATTTGAGTACTAAAGAGGTCATAGTATCTTTTGTACAATAATAGTTACTCCTAGAAATCTCTAGGAATGTTGCAACCTTCTTGGTGTGCTTGGAGGAGGGTGAAGGGGCAATTGTATTGATGATGCAGCACCAAGGGTAGGAGATTGTAGTAGAAGTGGTTGCTAACCATATTGTTGAAACACTCAATGCAGCTGCAACATCTATACTAGACAGCACTACACTTAAGGATGTGCAAACATCTATAGGAATCACAAGCTACGGAATAAATACAACACAACATGAAGAATTGCTGGACCAATTGGTGGGAACTGAGCAACCACTTCCAGATGTCTTTGACCTTTTAGACACTATCACTGTAATCCAGTTGAAGTTGCTACAGGAAAGGGGAAAAAACATCATATTTGATGGATAACTTGAAACAACCAAGGAGTAGAATGAATGCTTGGTTGCAGAAGTTGCTGAACTAAGAGCCTAGATTAACAATCCTACATTTCTCAACCTGCATTGATAAGAGATGAGGCTATGAAATAGCTTCACACCAAACTTAAAAGGGTTGAGGGTGCAATGGAAATGGTGGTGTTCTATTGATCCTTGGAAGAGGCCACTTAGCACAAGATTTAGAAGGCCTTGGATTAGACCCGCTAGGAGAATGTCCAATTAACCATAGAAAATCATTTCTTGCAGAATGTTGATGCCCCTAAGAAACAGTTAATAGATTTCATCCATCAACAATAGGAGTAACTGGCTAGAGCAAACATAGAACTTAGGAGATTGGTAGCAAAAAATAGAAATCTCTCCATAGAGGAAGTTTGTGCCCTTCACCAGAAAACTACAATTGAGGTAACCACCTAGAAATCAGAGGCACTGAAGTTTAAGAGAGTCAATTACCATTACAAAGAGCAAGTTAGTCTACAAAAAGAAGTAAACGAGAAGCACATCCAGTTGGTGAAGACAAAGGTAAATGAGATGCTCTAGTAACTCTAGTAAGGAAAAGAGTTATGACAACCCACTATTGATGGGATAGATGCTGACGCAAAAGTGGAAATTTGCATGAAGGAGCTGCAGATCAAGAAGATGGCAGAGTACATAGAGCTTGCCAATCTATTTTATGCAAATTTGGCCATGTTGATTATTAGATGGCTGTGGTTGGAGTTAGAGAAGTAGGTTTCCAGCTCATACTTCTTGTATGAGGCTGAGTTCCAGTGCCATAAGGACACCAAGGACAAGCTTGTGGTGGTCAATGTTGAACTTGAAGCTCTTAAGGCATGATTCATGGATCAATGATCAATTGCTGAGAACCTGGCCAAGAGGATGAATGACTACCAGGAACTACAAAATGTAGTTAGGGTGTTTGACATCAAATGCAAATAGTTCACTACCTAGTTTGTCAACATAAAAGAAATGTTCCTGATAATGCTATGTCCATGGGATGCCCCCCATTTTGGTTGACATTAGTGATGCCACATGGACCGTGAATGATCCCCAGAGTAAGGAGGAGAAAATGAAGGCATTGCTTGATGCCTTTCACCTTCCACCGAAGGTTGCAACCATAGTAGGATAGCCACAGCTACCTCAACTACCACATGTGCCTAAAGCTGGTGAAGGTCCCTTAGAACTTTAAGAGCGACCACTGCTTAGGACTAATTGATCTTCTCCACTACCTTCATATCATCAAAGGAAGTGTTGTTCAATTCTTTTTGTGTAGTTATGTCATGGTGTTCAATTTTGTGTCATGAACACCACAATATTTGTAATGTGTTGATCTGTACACTCAAGCACTCATTTTTATCAAGTTAGTTTGTATTATTTTATTAAGAGTTAATCAATAATCACATACCTTCCTAATTTTGTAAAAGAACTCAAGGATGAGTTTTCGTTCAATTTTGAAGGTATGATAAGTATCAAAGTGCTGCATTGATGGGCCCTCGTTGATGTGGCCTTATCAATGGGACCCCATTTAGGTGGTGTTCCGTGTCGATGGGGCCACATCAACATAGCGTTTGCTATGTTGATGGGGTCCCATTGACACAGCCCAAGAACAAAAACTATAAATATGAGCTCCCAACCATGTTTATGGTCATCAAATTCATAATAGTAGTAGAGCTCTTTCAGTTTGTCTATTTGAAAGTTAGAATATTTTTCCCAAGTGCCTACAGCAGGAGTCATTGAATGTTTTTCAGTAATTAAGGTCATTAAGTAATTAGGCAAGATAACATAGATAGATTAAATACATAAGTACGACTACTTCGAAGATAACACATATTTGCTTAGTAATCCCAGCAGCGTTATTACTTGGTATGCCCAGTAGCGTAGCACTTGGCAACCTAGCAATGGATACATGGGTTCAAGACATATACGAAAAGTGGGACTAGATGCTCGTGCTAGGATGAGCTAGAAACCAAATAGCTAGTTAAATTAAATTAGTCATTAAATTACTTCATCTCTCTCTTTCAGTATCAAAACCATAAAACAAAAAATAATAAAAATCATATGCCTTGATTACACTTAATAATACCATTATGCTTCATAAGTGTAATCGGGAAGATAATGAACGACTTATAGGGCAAGATTCACTTCCTGGAAGACTAGTGCATTGGAAACTAGAGAGTTCATAGAATTCATCTAGATCACGCGTTAGTGCTCTATGATTTGTCTACTTGGGTGTAGGGATGTAATAACCAAAAACGTTAGTGGCTAGAACACTGAGGTTCATGGATGCACAACCAAACCCCGAGTCCGCATGAGGGCCTGCTGGAGGTAGAGATGGGGCACCCTAAACAGACTTGTTGATTGAATAGGGACTTATTGGATGCAACCAAGGTGTAGTGTGGTTAGTTGCAATGTTGATGCAAGATAGTGTTTAAGTGTGTAGGTCGTGTTAATGGTGTTAACAATGTCAAACGTAGTTAACAGTTTGAACAAAAATGAGGGTGTTAACATGCAAAGACTACTGCCAAGCATAGTTTTAAGCATAGCTATGCAGTGAAATAGCGGAAAATGCAAATAAAATGCTAAAAATGTAGAGAGAGAGAGAGAGAGAAAGAGAGAGAGAGAGAGAGAAGCAGAACACTGCTCCAAATGAGGTTGAGCATAGTTAACACCAAAAGGGGTTAGAAGGTATACCATGTACAACAAGCATAGTGGACAATGTAGTGATAGTCTTGCGGGTGCCTGGCTACAAAGACTGGCATTCTGTTGAGGTGTCTATGTATACTAGGTTGGCTATTGTGATGTATGATTGGGTACGATGTTCTAGTGGACTGCGGTGATCTATAACTTCACCGATATGCCTTTGGGTTTCTCCTAAGCACTCCTTAGGTTTGTCAAGTCTCTAGTTTGCTAGTTTGTGAATGTTGAAATTTGCCAACCCTAAAAATGTTGAAGGCATTGGTATTTATAAGCCTAGGGTTACTGCAAAATGCAGGATGGCTGCCACATGGCAAAGGGGACAGTTGGGACTATGCTATCACCCAACTACACTCTCCATTGGGTTGGTAGTGTTGTGCTTTGCTATGCTTTGCTAGACTCTGCAAGATTGCGAGACTATGATTACATTGCCAACTAGATGTGTGTGTTAAGAAGACCCTAAGGTACCTAAAAGAAAATGCAATTTTGGAGACTACACTTCAAGACTATACTCCCGACTATTTTGCATGGGGTTGAGCGTAGTTACAATTTTGGAGCAGAGAGGGAATACAAAAAGATGCATTTTTCTTGCTACACTTGTCAAAGATGAGTTTGAGCTAAGCTAAGCATTAGTGCTGCGTTGTGAAAGCTGCTGGAGACTATTTTGGTTGACTATGCTTGACTACACTCTGGACTAGGAAAGAGCGTAGTCTCCTACTTAGAAACATTTGCAAAAAATAGCTATGTGCTGACTACGCTCTCCACTGGAGGTTGACTACAGTCCCAACTGGGGGTGAGCGTAGTCTCAGCACTTGTCAAAACTTGTGGAAACTAGCTTTTAGTTGACTACACTCTCCACGAGAGGCTAACTATGCTTTAGGGCAGTGAAGAGCATAGTCCTGACACTTAGAAAAATCTGCAAAAACTAGCTTTCAGGCTAACTATGCTCTTCATAAGAGGCTAACTACACTCTCATCTGGGGTTGAAAGTAGTCTCAATACTTAGCCAAAACTATGAGAAAATCACCTTTCATGTTGACCATGCCCTTTATGAGAGGTTGATTACACTCTAAGGTAGTGGAGAGCATAGTCCTAGCACTTAGAAAAATTTGCAGTGATGGGCTTCGTGTTGACACTTAGACAAAATTGCAAAACTAGCCTTCGTGTTGAGTATGCTTTCCACTAGAGGTTGACTACACTATAGGGTAGTGGAGAGTGTAGTCTTAGCAGTTAGAAAAATTTGCAATCAAGATGTTGTAGTTCGAATTTGGTGGTGTTTCATTGGCCCCTCTTTGTTGACGTTTGGAGGAGTGGCCTAAGACACATCAACAAAGAACAACAAAATATGATAGTAGGCTTGGCACCAATATTGCTCTTCCATGTGTGGTTGGATGTCACTACACCATGCTTAAAGAGTGCTATGGATGAGGGCATGCTAGATGGTAGGTGAAAAGTGAGGGAAGGCATAGGTGATGTGCTGGGGAGAAAAAGGGGAAGATAAGGTGCAAACAAGGTATTATGACACCACAGCTAATGGTGACCATGGCACAAGAGTGGCTTGCCCTTGAAAACATTGACCTCTCATCGAAGTGCTCATGAGAGAGTCAAGGTGTAGGTTCAAGGATGGATCAGCTGCGAAACTGCTTTGCCACTTGATTACTTGGCAAGATGCTTCCCTCCATTTTTTTGTGGCGTGAGCCTTCCTTGCACTTTGCATCTTACTGAATGCTTACTGTGAAGTGAAATTTTTCCCATCAAGTGAATTGCATGTCACTAGATGGGCTTCCCTTCATCATTGATGAAATGACATGGTGTTTGTACGATAGGTGTTTCCTCCCTGGGATGACTTATGTTACATTGGCTTGGGCTTTGATCGACCAATAGAGGCTTCCCATGGGATGACTTATGTTACGTCTACCTTGGAAAGCTTGATGTTTAATGAGATATGTGAAGAGGGTGCTATGTGTTCATAGCACGTGAGAGTCAAAAGGGTTTGCCAGCTTTTCTACATGGAGAATGGAAGGGTATTTGGATATAGGAGTAGGTGTGAATAGGCTATAACAAGATGAGGGGGATGTGCATTCTTGAGAGGCTTAGCTAGTCCAATCATGCACATCATAGTGATGTGGTGAATTGCTGCTACGATGAGAGGAACCTTTGCACAATGACTCGGGGCTTCATCTTGCAAACAGAACTTTGAAAAGACAAAAAAACCAAACTAGACAAAAAAGTCCAAAAATTGTAGGGGGTGAAGATGTTGCAAGTGCTCCAAAGGCTACCTGTATTGCAAGTGCTCAAAAAGGTAGCAAAATTGTGGGGGCCTAATATGTTGCAAGTGCTCCAAAGTTTGCCCTCATTGAAAGTGCTAAAAAAGCTAGTAGAATTGTAGGGAGCCAAGATGTTGTAAGTGCTCTAAAGGCTACCCCCATTGCAAGTGCTCCATTCTGGGATTGCGACATGCTTGTCCGCATGGTGTAGAAGGGAGGCAAGGGTTATGCTCACTTACTTACTTACATGAGGATGGAAGGAATTATTAGTGGCGTATTGTGAACCTAGTTTAAGGTCTTGGTAGATCATGGCCTTACTTGTTTAAGGTCCTAGTAGATCATGAACCCAATTTACGGTCTTGATAGACCATGCTATACTAGTTTATAGTCCTAGCAGACTTATGTGTGCTAGTTTAACATTGTAGTAGACATGCTGTGCCACTTTAAAGTCATGGTGGACTACTAGTTTATAGTCATAGTGGATGTGTTGTGCCAGTTTAATGTTGTGACCCAAGGACAAGCTGTGCGAGTTTAATGTCATAGTGGACGAATGCTATGCCAGTTTAACATCATAGTAGATGAATGTTATGCTAGTTTAGCATCATAGTGGATGAATGCTGTGCCAGTTGAGCATCATAGTGGACGAGTTGTGCTAGTTTAATGTTAGAGCAATGAGTTGTGCTAGTTTAATGTCATAGCAGATGAATTGCGTGTGTGCTAGTTTAGCATCATAGCAGACAAATGCTTTACTAGTTTAGTATCATAGCACATAAGCTATGCTAGTTTAACATCATAGTAAATGAGTTGTGCTAGTTTAACATTATAGTGGATGATTTTCTCACCTTGTTTGTTGATATATGATGTTGCATGCTAGATGTAATACAGCTTCAAGTACGAATGGTTCACTAGATTGGCAAATTAGTTTCCATCTTGATCAGCAAGCTTGAATGCCCCATTGTCATAGGCCTTAGTGACTAGGAAAGGCCCTTCCCAGTTGGCTGAGAATTTATCCATAGGTTTGTAAACAACCTTGAGAACTAGGTCCCCTTTCTTGATCGGACGTTGATGCTGGTTGTGACAATGCTTTTTTCATTGATTTTCTTAATACCATTCAATGTAATCAAGCATGCACATATGCTCATCCTCTATTGATTCAAGGTCTATTGTTCTCAACTTGTTATTCAAACCTTTATCGATGAAGTTCAAGAGGATTACCCAAAGCGATGGAACCTGCAGTTCAAATGGAAAAGTTGCTTTAGACCCATAGACAAGGCTATAAGGCATCGTACCTATTATTGTTCAGCATGTTGTGTGGTAAGCCCAAAGTGCATAGAGTAGTTGCTCATGCCATTGTCATTTGCTGTTGCTTAGCATTTTCTTAAGAAGCTTGACAATGACCTTGTTAGTGGCCTTCACTTGGCCATTTGCCTAAGCGTAGTATGACAATGGAAAGAAATGTTTAATGCCAAAGCACTCATAAAAGGCCTTGGTTTTGGCATTGCTAAATTATGGCCCGTTGTCGATTTCTATGGTCATGGGCAAGCTAAAACAAGTCCCTATGTTATCTAACATAAATTTGCAAGCTTGCTACAATGTCGTCTTCCTAAGGGGAATAGCCTCAACCCATTTGGTAAAATACTCAATCATGGTTATTATGAAGCTATGCATTATCGAGGACTTAGGCATTATAGGTCTAATGATGTCTAAGCCCTAATGTTGGAATGGCCACATGATTTGCATTGTGTGTAATTAAGTTGGTGGCACATGCATTAAGTTACCATGCTGTTGACAAGTGTTGCACATTTTGACCTTCGAGATGCAAGCACTCTCCATGTAAGGCCAATAATAGCCTAGTTGTCTAATTTTTGCTACCATTGCCATAAGTGCTATGTGGCCTCTACATAGTCCCTTGTGGACTTGCTCAATGATCATTCATGCTTCGTTATTGCTTATGTAGGTTAACAGTATGCCATCATAGGACTTGTGACATAACGTATTCTCACCTATGATGACATATTGTCCTGAATGTTTGTGGACTACATCTTTTTGGGAAGTAGTTAAATGTTGCAGAGGCTCACCATGTAGAAGGTACGCCTTGATGTCATTGTACCACTCTCTTGTGTGGGTGGTGTTAACTATGACTATGGATGTATCTTTGATGATTTGCGTGATAGGTGTGGTACAATTTTCCATCGAGGTGAGTAATGCATCAAACATGTTAGGCACGATGTTAAGGGCTAACATGGATAATGTGTCGGCAATGACATTTTCATTTTGGGGAATATGTTGGACATCAATAGTTGCAAAGTGTTGAATTAGGTGCTTTGCCAAGTCATAGTAATGCTGTAAATGTTGTGCCTTGTAGGTGTAAACCTCTATTACCTAGTTAACCACTAATTATGACGTACCTGGGTTCACTATGTGTTGGATCCCTAGGTCGCATACTACAAGGATATCTCGGAGGAGACCCTCGTACTCCATCACATTATTGGTGCAAAGAAATGTGAAATGATATGTGATGAATTGGATCTCTCTAGAGGGAAACATGATAATAGCAGTGGCGCTACCCCCTCAAGAGGTTGAAGCTTTGTCAAAATGCAAGAGTACCTCATAGTTGTCGGGCACTTGGCTAATGCTATTAACATGCTTGTCTAGGAATTCAAGGTCTATGGTTACTTGATCATTTATGTTAGAAGTCGTGAGTTGTGAAACTATAGCTTAACCTTTTGTTGAGGCTTGCACAATGTAATGTAGGTAAAAATCCATTATTATTACTTTCCACCATGCAATGCGACTACTTTCATAGAAATCATAGATATTTGTCGTTATGGCTCGGAGTATGTTGTTTTTGCAAATGATATTAACTTAAATACAAAAGAGGTAATGTCTCCACTTCTTCAGTAAGAAGACTAAAGTGAGGTAGTGCTTTTTCACATTGTTGTATTTCACCTAATGGGCTACTAATGCATGGCTTAGGTAGTAAACTAGGACCTCTACACCATCATCTCACTTTTGGCAAAGTAAAGAAGCGATGGACATGTTAGAAGTGGCAAGGTAGATGTAAAAAGGTTTATCTTCATGTGGAGGGCGAACTATAGGCAATTGTGCTAACTCTTGCTTAAGGCTATCAAATGCTTGTTGGCACTGAGCGATCCACTCAAAGTGGGCTCCCTTCTTAAGAAGATGTTGCATTGGCTATAGCTGGTTGGTTAATCGAGCAACAAACCTACATATGAATTATAACATACCTTGTAACCCTCACAGCCCCTTAAGGTTGATTGATGATGCTAAGTTGGTTATGGCCTTAACCTTATAGGGGTCTATGCATATTCTTGCTTCGAATACTACAAAGTTGAGCATCCGACATGTTCTAATTCCAAAAGCACTAGGTCTAGATCATTTGCGTGGTTGTTGGCCACTTTGGACTTAACAGCAATGTCATTGATGTAGTCATTGAGCAAACTTAGCATGTAATTGCTAAAGATATATGTCATCATGCATTGATACATTGCTTCTACATTCTTGATTCCAAAAGGCATCATGGTATAGCAAAACGTACCCTAGGGGGTCATGAAGGTTATACTAAGTTGATGCTCAGGGTTAATCCTAATCTGGTTGTAGCCTAAGAACCTATCCATAAAGGAAAACAAGGCATTTCCAATTGTGGTATCAATCAATTGATCAATACTAGGCAATGGGAAGTCATATTTGATGGTCACCTTGTTTAGATCCTAGAAGTCTATGCAATTGCGTATACTTTTATTTTTCTTAGATACAAGTACAATGTTGGAGACCCAGTTTGCATAGTTAATAGCCTAGATGAAACTAGCCTTGTAAAGCTTGGTGATTTCATTATGGACTGCCAACACCACCTTAGGTCTAACCTTGTGCACTTTCTGCTTTACTGGCTTGATGCAAAGATCAAGGATAATGTTGTGCTAGAATAGTTGGGGATTTAGGCCTAGGATGTCCTCGTATGATCATGTAAATGCTTTGATGTTATAGGTAAACACCTTGGCAATGTCTTGAGCATGTTGGGGATCTAGCGAGAAACCTAGTTTTAGCGTCATCACCTTACTGTTAGGTGTAGCCATAGGGATTTTGACAAGGGGATCCTCTATGACATCCCCTGCCTCTAGATTGAGAGCCTTAACTAGATGGTCGGGTCAATCTAGTGGTGCTTCTATGGACACTATAGACTCGTTGTAGGCGATAGGCTCGAGGTCTAGGCAATGAGGGTTGATGCATCACTTGATGTCACCATAAGGTCCCATGAGGATAAAAGGCAAGATGATTTGCTCCTCCATGGCCATGTTGTGTTCCTACAAAAGTAAACTAGAAAATGTTAAGTGGCACTTGTTTGACCTAGTTATTATGCACAAATAAGAGAAAGTAATTGAGTAAAAATTTGCCTAAGTATGCAAGTAAATATTAATAAAAGGTAAACATGTTGGTGTTAATTTTAGGTCTTACAGACCATAGATGTGCCAAACATGCCATTTTTGGGAGGGTTGGCCATGCTCGAGGAGTGGAATTGACTTGCATGTTGGTAGAGTAATGAAAAATCATGATTTCGGGCTAAGTATGGCTAAGTACACTCTCACCCAACTACATTCCCATCCAACTACACTCTCCATGGGACTTTTGGTGTGGAGCATAGTCCTAGGTTGGTGGATTATTAAATGATCCCAAAAGGGTATATAGGTGCTTTTTCATCATAGTAAGTTGTCATTTAGCCATTTTCTACCGCAACGTTAAGAGCCTAGTCTACTATTGCTTATACCATCACTATTAGTGAAGAGTGTAGTTGGGGGAAAGATGATGCACTGGAGTGGATGTCTTCACCCAAAGTTGTCGAACATTGCCAAGGGGAAGAGGGCATAGAGTTTCTTATCATAGACACATGTGAAGGAGAGGAGGCCATCAGCATCGGCTAGGTAGGTTGACTACACTCTCCCCATTTATTCCATTTTTCGTTTCATTTTTTCATTGTGGGATCTACTAGGAGTGAATCTTTGCATGCCCTACCATAGTAGTGACGATCACGATTGTGCATCATTTTTGGCACGGTGATGGGGAGGATGCATTGGTAGGGAGGATTTTATCTTTTTTTTTTTTTACAATAGTAAGGGTTTGGGGGTGTATCCTTATGCATTGCTTTGCATGCCTTGCCATGGTAGCGACTACTACTATTGTGCACTACCGTGGCATGGTGTAGTGACTAAAAGAGCTCTATCATTACTTGGGCTTTGGGGATCGTTTAGGTTATGATGATGTGGGGTTTGTTGTTTGGACCTTTGGGGCTACATAGGTTTGGGTTGTGTGCTAGGTTTATCATCCACATGGCATTTTGAGGATTGTGAGGCTTAGGACCTTGCATGTTGTGTGTTGTGGTGTAGTCATAGGGATTGTGATTACCATCATGAGATGTTGTGACGTGATTGGAGGGAGTAGCAGCCACCATGGCACACTATTGCCTTTTTTTTGTCATGTTTTTTATTTTTTTTTTAAGGGGTTAGGGTTCCATGGCCAGGGTTGAGGCTCCGTGGTTGCGGTTGTAGTCTTATGTAGGGCTAGGGCAGTGGCTGCCATCACACACTATGTTGCTATCCCCCCTTTTTTATTAAAAAAAAAACTTTTTCATGGGCCTACACATTATGCATTGCAATATAGTTGTAGGGGCCGTGGTTGTCATTGTATGCCACAACACGGCATAGTTGCGACTAGTGTCGGAGCTTTAGTAGTGGCAGGGTTGGGCAAGGCAAAGTGGGAATTTGTCTTCATGTCGTGGTCATGATTTAAAGTTTTACGAGGCCACAAGTATGATAAGCGTAGTGACGTGGCTAACATGGCAGCACGACAGGTGCGACAACATGTGGAAACTATGCTCTCTATGGCCATAGTTGAGACTACTCTCTCCACTAACATGAGGGTAGTTGTAAGTGTTTGCCAAATTTCAATTTTCTGAATTACACCCTCTACTGAGGTAGCCCAAAATTAGAAAAATTTTGCAGTTTTTGGACTACGCTCTCCATTGAGGTGTCTAGAGTTAGTAAAAATTTTGCCAAAATATTGTTAACTATGCATGATGCTAAATTTGAAAAATGTAGTGCTAGGCCTATAAAAACGTGCTAAACCCTAGTGAGTGCCAGGTGCATCGAATGAGTTAAGCGATGTCCTACACTCATGAGGCCCGAGGGTGCATTGCCAAAATTGCATTTCTACTAGCATATGTTAATAATTTAACATGTATATCAAAATTTTTCCTTTATGCATGTATACTAATGCTTTGCCTATTGCTTGTTAATTGTAGGATGTTTCTGAAGCTTATTTTGATAGTGGTTGAGCTTGTAGGCATCCTATGTTACATGAGTGAACCTGGTCTTAACACGCTTGCATCAAATATGCAAGTGGACCATCAGGTAGTGTCGTTCTAGGTAGGGGCTTGGAAGTTCTAGAATACCTATTATAGCAATTCAATGTGATCATGTGGTCACACTTAGTGGTGGAGGTTGCTAGTGCTATCACTAAGATGTTACTACCTGGGTCTAACTAGGGCATCCTGAAGTTTATCTTAGATGAGTCCACCACCAATGTTAATAGGGCATGTGGTTTGGATAGAGGTCCTAGGAGTGCTTGACAGTCATTTAGGGTATGGCGCATGATGGGGTTTGCTTGTTATAACAAGTTCAACACTTTTTGTATCGTGTAGCGATTGCATACCCTATTTTAGAACCCACCTGAAACTATCTACTATGTTGGAGGGTAAGTGCTTTTATGGCTCTCGCAGTGTTTCTCACTACTAGCTCATGTTAAATGGCTAACAGCTTGTGGTTAATGCCAAGATTAGAGTTGATGAGGAAGGCCTACATGATGAAGCGGACGCTCTAGCCTTAACCCACATTGCCTTGGAGGTGTTCTCATCATGCACAAATGTTTGGGTAGCCATGATTGAGTAGGTGGGACACAATCTGGAGGCCTACCTCTCTTGATACCTAAAGGCATATGAGTGATGCAAGATCCATGGCTAGTTGGATGAGAAGTGGGCTGCTAGTGAGATTAACATTGAGGAGATGCTTTTAGTGCCACCCCCATCTCACACCTCATTTGTACCACATATGTATCTATGTTTTGGCTCAGATGGTTGCTCATGTATGCCTTTCAATTTGCCTCATTTGCATAATGCTAACATTTTTTTGCTTTGTGTTGTAGCGATGATTACCTTAATCGAGTGATGGTGATTACCACTAGTTGCATGGAGGCCACCCTCATCCTAAAATATGGTGATGTGAAGGGTGTGCAACATTGGTTGTGCCACAAGACACTAGATGCACTGATGGCTTGGATTACACATGTTAGGTTAATGGACCTATTCTTAGCCCTTAGCCTAAGTATCCTAGTGGCCAAAATGATCACCATCATCGACTCCTTTAGTAGCAACGTCAGGCAGTTTATCACCCAAGTGTGTGATGTGATAGTAGTGTTGGACCTCAGTGAGGCCTTCTTTGCTGTTCTCTTTAGCATCCCTGTTGATGGCCCAATGATTGTCGATAAGGCCAGTAGGGAGGTGGACTGTAGAGAAGAGATCGAGGACTAGTTGGAGGCCACTTGATCCCACAAGGGCATACTAATCAAAGATGGGCTAGTGCCTGAGGTGTAGGAGCTCTACCCTCTGTTCCATGCTCATGCCTTTCCAAAGCTACTTTTCCAAGGAAAGATCCTAGGGGTGGAATAGGCATGAGTGAGGAAGGAGGTGCTACTAGAGGGTATGAGGTTCAACTGGGTTGCGTACATAGCCACCAGTCTACATGAAAATTTTTTTAGGCTTCAATTTAACCTTCAGGTGAGGTCTCACATCCATCTCGCATTCTTCGTAGGATACTTGCAAAGGTTCGTAGAGATTTTAGTTGTGAAAGATGATGGACGATGGATGGTGCAGGACCATGAGTAGCTATCTAAGCCATGGATCAATCACATGCATACAGGACCCCCCAAAGGAGATCGATGAGTCATTATCAATAATGACCAAGGGTCTCGTGGGACACTTGCATTATTTGTGCTATAGCATGGAAAAGGGTCCTTCAATTTACACTAGGGATGTGAGTAAGGTAGATCATTACATAGTTGAGATGGTGGGGTCATCTAGGGTCAAGATCAAGAGGCTGCATCCTTAAGAGGAAGTTGCCCCTAAGATTAGGAAGCCAAGCATCAAAAGGATCTGCATCAAGCTTCAAAGCTTGCATGCAAATGTTGTAGGTAAGCACGTGTAACTTCTTGGATGCCTTAGTTGCATTCATGCATATAGTACTATTTTTTATATTTTTCTTTTATGCTACATTGTTAGTTAGTTAATGATGTTCTATGCATACTAATGTGCTATATGTGTATGTGTGTTAATCATAAAGAAAAAAGAGAGGGCTGTAAGAGCAACAACCGAAGTAATAATGGAGGAAGCATCTCCTAAGGTCAAGGAGGAAAATGCTCAAGGAGATGAGCCTCACAAGGTGGTAGAGGCTCTTCAAAAATTGGAGAAAGAGGGATTCCACTACTCCAATGGAGGTGATTTTGATAGTTTGTTTCATATTATATAGTTGGGTGAACCTCCTACACTCACGCTTGAGGGCTTGATGGGTAATCAACTTGTACTACCATATGTCTTCCCTTGTTTACTCTAGTATCTTTAGTTGTTAAGCCATATGCTAAGTGCATCATCATATTACAGCATCAGATATTCCCACCAGAAATCCCACATCTACCTACCACATGGAGCCATGGGTAGATATGCCAAATAAATTTTCCTTCATGGAAGACGTCATTGAGGATATGGTGGACTACTTGTGACAAGTGGACCCTAAGCTCGGTATGTGTGCAATGTTGTTTGCTTTGTGCTATCTTGCTCATTGCTCAAAAGCTTGGGTGCTAATATGTGTGCAACACCTATAGGTCCTAAGTTGTAGTGGGATCCAAGCAAGGTGGCCAAAGTGGACACTTTGCTCAACCTTCCCCCCAAAGTTTATCAAGTACCTCGTCACATGTATGAGACATCAAACAAGCATGCACTTTCCTATGCAAAGGCATTATGGGTTTGTAGGTGCTTGAATAAGCACATGTGGAAACACATGCACGAACTGCAGGAGAGGATGACTAGCCAAGATGAGAAGATCAAGGATATTCAATCCAAATATGATTTCATAGTGGCTAGCTCGTAGGGAGATGGAACTTGGCGTACGTTTAAGATTGAGTATGCCAGATATTGGATAGCTCTTAGGGGTAAGAATGAGGCCATGTGAGAGTTGATAAAGTAGTGACTCTAGATAGATTTGCTCACCTAGAAGAACTAGGGTTGGAAGAATTATAGCACTAAGGTTTATCGATGGGGATAGATGCAAAAAAGTCATAAGCATTAGTATAAGTGAGAGCATGACATGTACTTGTGATGGTACAAGGAAGAGTCTACTAAATGTTGCCGCCTCGAGATGTTTCTTAAGGCAATTGGTGGGAAGTAGCCATATGACATGTTCATGTAGAGTATGGTCATGAGTGACTCTCTTATGAGATGGATTGTCACCCCCTCTGGAGAGGCCTCTTCTACCACGTTTTCTATGGAGCTACTTGCATGGACCACCATGGACAAAGGCAAGACCTTTTCAGGTGTTGACTTTGTCCAGGAGTTTTGGGCACAACTTTTTGAAGCCAAGATCCTTTGTCACTTGGAGGTTGGCCTTGGAAAGTTAACCCTAGAACTCACCGATGTGGGATCCTCTCAAGTTAGCTAGTTTTTATGTTTTTCATGTTTTAAGTTAGCTCATATAGTGCATGTTTGCTTACTAATTGTGAATGTTTGTTAATGGTTGTGACAGGTACTAGGTGATGTTGTAGGTCCTAGTGACATGGTGGAGGAAGAAGAACTTCCATCTCCACCTAGCACCATTGGTTGAACATGACTAGATGTACCTCCTATTGGGCTTTTTTACTATGTTTTTGCCATGTGATGTTATTCATGCTATGTATTGCTATGCATATTACATTTGCTATGGATGATTATCTACCAAATATAATGTGTAAACTTTTATCCCTATGTAATGATTTTATTGCATTATGAGTATGCGAGTTTGGGCCATTGTTGGCCATGGCAAGTTTGTTGTTTATTTAAAGCCTTGATGGGCCCCACACCAGTTTAAGGCCATAGTGGAAGGGCCAACGCCAGTTTTTGGCCATTTCAGGCTATGGCGATAGTTTAAGGCCATTTTGGACCACAACTAGAGGGTTAAAAGTGATAGTTTAAGGCTATTCTAGGCCACATATCCTTAGTTTAAGGCCATTCTAGACCACAGTGATAATGGTAGTTTAGGGCCATTCCAGGCCTCTGTGAAGGAATTAAAAGTGATAGTTTTAGGCCATTCTAGGCTATTGGGTTGCTAGTTTAAGGTCATATTAGGTTGAGGTGGTAGTTTAAGGCCATTTTGGTCGCAGCAATGGAGATCAAGAGCGATAGTTTAAGGTTGTTCTGGGCCACAATGTTGCTAGTTTAAGGCCATGGTGGGCTAGGTATTGCTATCTCCCTTTTTGAAATTTTGGATTTTATGGTTTTTATGCATTTTGATGTTTTTAAAGTGATAATTATAGAAGTGTAAACTAACAAGAAAATGTGTAAAAAGAGTGGATGAATGTGAGAACCAAGCAAATAAATATGTAATCTAAGCAATTAGGCTAAATGCAAATAACATGCTACCATGCTTACCTAATGCAACACGAATGCAATAGAAGTAGAAAATAGGATACAGGGCATGCAGAAGAAAATAGTGGGTAAGCATCAAGTGTGCTTTGGACTAAGGGGATACCTTAATCACACAGTTGCTTCATAACCCAGTGTGGGTTACAAGGTGCATAGGGCCTAGATTGCACTATTTGGTATTCTTCTTGATCCTCACTTACTACGTTAAAGGGAAACTCTACCGAAAGGGCATCCTCTGGGAGGTCATTGGCTTCTTCTATCTTTTCAAATGTGTTTACCTCATGCATGTCATTGTCTACCACAGGTGCATTATTAGGAATTTCAACCTCTGACCCTTGCTCCATATCTATGTTGTTGATGGCTAGAGGAGTAATGTTATCAACATGGATGATAACTTCACCACCTTCATCTAGAAGATGGATCACTTGATGAATCAAAGAGGAGACGACATGTAACTAGGCTAGCCAAGGCCTACCCAATATTAGGTTAAAGCCTAGCATCTCCTCTATGATAATAAATTTGGTAGTGGTGGGGAATTGATCCCCTGCTATGAAAGCTATGTTGACTATGCCCCTAACAATGACACATAACCCATTGAAGGATTTTAGACATGTGGTTTTTGTTGGCTTAACCTGGTCTATGAGCCCTAGCTTGTTGACAATAGTGTATGAAATTACGTTTGTTGCTGCCCAGTCATCAACATGCACCCGACGAATCTTGCATTGCCCAACATGTATGGTGATGAACATGGGAGTTGTTATGGCCTCATCCCTCTCAAGATTGACCTTGATTGCCTCATCATGAAATGCTAGTGATGTGGAACTTGATTCCTAGGGTGTAAGAGGCAACATCACTGTGTGGATGAAGTTCTCATCTGCAGGGATGTCCTCTATGATAGGAATGCAGGTCAACATCTACATTAGTGCTTTGTGATGGATACATAAGGTTATGATTAGGTCATACAAGATCAGTGTTGTATTTTTTTGCTTGAGCACCTACTTGACTTGGGCTAATGCATCCATGAAGTCATTGCTATTGGCCATTTTTTTTGTTGGCTTTGACTTCCTTCATGCATCCTAAGAGGTGGATTTCTTGTGAAGGTGACTTAGGATTTGTTGGCTTGGCCCACGTAGGGTCCTCAATGCTTGGTTGCAATTTGCTAGTTGTGGCCTCATCAATTTTTTTGGCCATGGGAATCACAAATATAAGGGCTAGCTTAGGTGGACTGAGTGCTCTTTGGTCTTGACATTACCTAATCATCCTATTTGCAAGACACTCATTGGGTCTCTTAGGTTGTGCCACCTAGAGAGTTTGTTGATGTTACCAACAAGATCGGCCGTTGGATGGGAAGGGACCAATGCATTGGCTATCATTGGGCTTTAGAAAGGTGAAGGGTTAGCATGTTGTGGCACCTTGACAATGAAGGGCGGTTGAACTATTGTTTTTGTAACATGCTATGGGTTCCTAACCACAAAGGGCATTGTGGGTGCTTGAGGTGGTACTCTAACGACAAAAGGAGGCCTCAAACCCATAGGGGTTGAGGAGACCCTTACACTACCAGAGGGCACGTGGACCAAAAATGGTCATTGCACTAGTTCTAGGTTGTCATCAATGATGATAGCGTTTAGGACATAACCAACATCGTCTACATTTAGAGTGTCCTTGTGCACCCTCATAGATTGATTCTGAGGCCTAACTAGGTTTGTAGCATCAAGGACCAGCACACCTCTATCGATCATCTTTTGTAGGTCATCTTGTAGGACTAGGCAGAAGTCTATACTATGACTGAACAACTGGTGGTAATGGCAGAACTGATCTAGCTTGAAATGTTTTGGGACCAAGGGCTCATTTAGTGTAGCTGAAGCAGGGTTTTTGAGCAACTTGCAGTATTTGTCATGTCTTTTGCAGACATCCTTAGACATTTGCTTATATTGGATGCGCTCAGCTTTTAAAAGTTGTTCCAATAGCTCTGAGGGCTTTGGTGGCAATGGGGTGTACTTGGAGTGATCATTGCACTCGAAGTTAGGCTTTTGACTAACTTGCATTGTGGCAATTGCAGATGTAGGTGGGTTGGTTACCTTGGCACTAGGGTTGGTAGCTTTGTTGTCAGTTGGGCCTTTAGGTGGCTTGGTCATCAACCCCCAGTTGGTTGCCTTGGCCTCTTTGGCTACCACTACCATCATTGTAGTTCGCTTTCCCTTATCCCTATTTCTTTGTGCGTGCTAGTTCTTGTAGGACATGTAGGCCAGGTCCTTACTGGCTTGCTCTTGGTTTGGGTGAAGGCCTAGCTTGGGGATTGCAAGCCTAAGTAGCATAACTTTGACTTTATAAAATCATTAATGATGCCCTTGAAAATAGCTAAGAGATGTGCGTTGGCTATGGACTCTTGTATTTTGTTTAATGAGGCACTCAATCATTGGATGAATTTTTGCATAGGCTCTAAGTGGCCCTGCTTGAGTTGCATTAGTTGGTCCAAGGTTGCTTCAAGCTTTAGGTTGTACTTGAAACATGTCACGAACTAGCTTAAGAGATCTTCTAGAGAGAGGATAGAGCCTTTAGGTAGCATGTGGTACCAGTTTAACACTTTGCCAGTCAATAACATGGTGAATACACACGTGATGGCATGCGGCCATGCCTACAGTAGCAGGCACTCAGACTTGAATGTGACTAGATATGCATTCGGGTCTCCTTCATCGTTATTTGGTGAATTGAGGTAGTGGGACCCTAGCTAGTAGAGTTAAAGGTGTGATGGTAGGACTTATAGGGTTGTCTTGGTAGAAGTCCATCACTTTGACAATTTCAAAGGAGGCAGCTTTGAGTTGCTTCACCTCTTCTGTCAAGGTTTGGATTAGTTGAAATGGCTGGTCTAAATTTTCAAATGCTCTAGTTGGCTGTGTTGGTTGTGCTATCTAATGTGCTAGTTGTGTGGCCCATGATTTGATTGTAGGTTGTAGAACCATGCGAGGTGTTTGATGCATTGATTGTGTTATAGGAATAGTGATTGGGGCAAGCCACACATGCGTGGGTTGCACTAATGTTGAAGGCACTAATAAAATAGGTGGGATGTATGGTACTTGAGTCATTTGGGGCCTAGAGATGGGTCCTATGTGAACATATGGCTAAGCTAGTGTGATTATTGCTAGTAAAGATAGCTATGCAGGTTGAGATGATGTCACAAAGGGTAAGTTAAAGGAAGTTGTTGCAACATAATGCATGTATTGCATCTAATGGGTTGCCACTATAGACGTAGATCTAAGCTTGAGAGAGTGGGAAGGAAATGCCAGTGTTATGATCATCTTAGGGAGGATGGGTGAACTAAACTAAGGGGGGGCTAGACTAGGGATTACTTGTTGGAAGATGGTGTGAAAGAGGACCTCATGTTCAGAGTGAGCTTCAAACTTGTCCTCTTCTTTCTGTAAGGCTTCCTTGTAGTCAGTTCCCATGTTGCACTCACCTACTCAAATGAGCTGGGATAATAATAGTGGTGGGACTCTGTGAGTAGGATGATGTCAAATGAGGAAATGATATACTTCCATCCATATCGATGGATTAGTTCAAAGTCCCATTTTGCCTCCATGTCAAGGTAATCTATAGGTAACCCTGCTTGGACCTTTGCACATATAAAGTTGTATTACTCATTGTTGAGCGTAGTGTACTCTAGGTTTTGGACACATAGCCTAAGAGATTGCCTTGGCCTGGCCATCATAAGATTCACAGGGTTGCCAATCTCGATCTCTTGTTGAATAGGCAAGATATCAAGTACATTTGAAACTAACACCAAAGGTTGATCTAGGTTCATGATTGCATATCAAGTTGCAAAGGGAAACTGCGGAGGTTGCTTGTTATAAAATATAGTGGACCAAGTTGAAACTAACTCTATTTTGACTAATACCACTGACTACGCTCTTCACTGCGAACAGCTAACTATGATATCTATGCTGACTATGTTCTCCACTATGAAGAATCGACTATGGTCTCCATGACAAAGAGTTGACTACGTTGTTGACATTGGAGATGACTACACTCAAACTGAGGACAATGAGAACTTAGCAAAAAAATGGAGAAAATTGCAGTTTGGGGTTGCTACATGGGGTCTCGAGGGGATCAAATATAGGGTCAAATCTACGTTGATAAGTTAATGGACAACTATGGTGCAGAGAGCTCACGAAACAACCTCAACGGAGGTTGAAAAAAGGGGTTCCACCCTCCTTCTAGCACCAAAAATTGTAACAACCAAAAACATCAGTGGCTGGAATACCGAGGTTCATAGGTGCACAACCTAACCTTGAGTTTATGTGAGGGCTTGTTGGAGGTGGAGATGGAATGCCCTGAATGGTCTTGTTGATCGGACAAGGACTTACTAGGTGCAATAGGGGTGCAACATGGTTAGCTACTATGCTAATGTGAGATAGTATTTAAGTGTGCAAGCGGTGTCAACAATGTTAATGGTGTCTAGAGTAGTTAAGAGTTTCTGCAAAAATGAGGATGCCAACGTGCGAAGACTATTGCCCAAGCATAGTTTTAGGTGCAGCTATGGGATGAAATAGTGGAAAATACAAATAAAATGCTAAAAATGCAAAGAGAGAAAGAGAGAGAGAAGCAGAACACCACCCTAAATGGGGTTGAGCGTAATTAACATCAAAAGGGGTTAGGTGGTACACAGTGTACAATAGGCATAGTGGATAGCGTAGTCATAGTCTTGGGGGTGTCTGGTTGTGAAGACTGGCATTCTGTCGAGGTGTCTCCATTTGCTGGGTTGGTTGTAACGTTTTGGTTAACTACAGTGTCTACGATGGTTTGCAACTTTGCTGATATGGTTTTGGCTCTCTCCCAAGTGCTCCTTAGGTTTGCCAAGTCTTTGGTTTGCTAGTTTGTGAACACTAAAATTTGCCAACCCTAAAAATGTTGAGGGCACTAGTATTTATAGGCCTAGGGTTAGCGCGAAATGTAGGATGGCTACCACATGGTAGAGGGGATGGTTGGGACTATGCTATCACCCAACTATGCTCTCCACTAGGCTAGTTGTGTTGTGCTTTGCTGTGCTCTGCTAGAATTTGCAAGATTGTGACTACATTGCTAACTGCATGTGTATGCTAATAAGACTGCTAGGTACCTAAAAGAAAATGCAATTTTAGAGACTACACTCTCCACTATCTTACATGGGATTAAGTGTAGTTACAATTTTAGGATAAAAAGGATGTACAAAAAGATGCATTTTGCTAGCTATGCTTGCTGAAGATGAGTTGGAGTTGAGTTGAGTACCAATGCTATGTTGTGGAGGCCACTAGAGACTGTTTTGGTTAACTATGATTGACTACACTTAGGATTGGGGGAGAGTGTAGTTTCATACTTAAACAAATTTGCAAAAAATGGTTGTGTGCCGACTACCCTATCTATTGGAGGCTGATTGTGCTCTCAACTGGGGATGAGCATAGTCTCAGCACTTTTCAAAACTTGTGGAAACTAGCTTTTGGTTGACTATGCTCTCCACAAGAGGCTGACTATGCTTTGGGGCAGTGGAGAGCATAGTCCCCACACTTAGAAAAATTTGCAAAAATTGGCTTTTGTGTTGACTACACTATCCATGAGAGGTGGACTATGCTCCCATTTGGGGTTGAGCGTAGGCTCAACACTTAGCCAAAACTACGAGAAAATGGCCTTTCATGTTGACTATGCTTTCTACG
Source organism: Gnetum montanum (assembly GCA_015680685.1). NCBI lineage: Eukaryota > Viridiplantae > Streptophyta > Gnetopsida > Gnetales > Gnetaceae > Gnetum > Gnetum montanum. The sequence continues at coordinate 129,666 of MNCI01017621.1, forward strand.
AGAAGCTAACTATGCTTCGAGGCAATGAAGTGCGTAGTCCCAATAGTTAGAAAGATTTGTAGTGACTAGCTTTGTGTTGATACTTAGACAAAATTCCAAAATTGCCCTTTGTGTTGACTACGCTTTGCATTAGAGGTTGACTATGCTTTGGGATAGTGGAGAGTGTAGTCCCAACACAGAAAAATTTGTAGTTGAGATGTTATAGTCTAAATTTGGTGGTGTTTCAAGGGGTACCCTTGATTGCTCATCAACCTTGCTCATCAAAAGAGAAGTCAAAATGGATAGGACTAAAGATAATTTATTAAAGAATGCTTATCAAGTTAAAAGGTGGATCAATAGAAAGGCTTTGAAAAGAACTTTAAAATTCGGTGATCTAGTATTATTATGGAATATGAAGAAGCCAAATAAGTTTTCAACAATATGGGCTATCCAGTTCAAATCAAGAAACAATTATCGGAGGACACATACAAGTTATCAACATTAATTGGGATAGAATTGTAGTTTCCATATAATGTTTTACATATAAAACATTATTTTGGACAATTGCCCACAACTTAAATATACATATATAAATTAATATATGTATATAATATAGTAATATATATATGTATATAACTATAAAAATATTCAGTATACATAGTAGTAAGTAATAAAATTTTATATATATGCTTAATAGTAATATATATAATAAATGGTATATATATATAAACTCATATAATATTTAACCATAACATATATATCCCGTACATATGCTTAGATAAGTCTACATAATATAATAAAAACATGTATATGTTAAGAATAATAATTTAAATAATAGTTAATTTAAAGTGTTAGTTTAATTATTAAATTTATATTATCTCAAGTAATCATTGCTTGTGATTAGTTTAAGTGTGAATGATGGTTGGATAACTACATAGTGGTGAATTAATTTCAACAACCAAATATTCGAATTTAAATTAGCCAATTGTATGATGATGGAAATATAATAAATTTTGGCTAAGTGGTAAAGTTGGTTAATGGAATTGGTGAGAATTTCAAATTTACCTTACACTATATAAAGAGATGTGAATTGCTTTTAAATACATCATTTCTTAATTCAACGCTTGAGTGAGAAAAGTAAGTAAAGTGTTTAATTGTGAGGTAGAAAAATGATTCTTATTGAGATGGAAACAAGAAGGCTTTTTATCCCATATGTAACGGGATGTTGCTTGTAGCATGTCTTGAGAGCCTATTGTAAGGCAATAGCCCATGGAGCATCTAGTGAAAGCCCTTTCTTACTTTGGATTTCAGATGAGTTTAGGTTTCTCATTGGTGGACTTTCTATACATTTTAATGTTTGGGGTAGCTTTCATGAATGCACCACCAAAGCTTAATACCAAGGAGAGTCCAATAAAGATGATTCTTTGGGAGACAGTTTTATGTCTCAAGACACTAAAGCAACTAGTTGGGAAGAACCTTAAAAATCAATAGCTAAAGAGTTGAATTTAAAAGAGGTAAAGATAATTGTTAAAGATAAGGGTGAAGACCAAGTTGAGGCTTCAACTAGACAAGAAGAGAAAAGAAGAGCATTCATCACTACTAAAATCACATATGAGAGGATTCACAATATAAGAATAACTAAAAGAGTTACTTTAATTATTCTCTTCCCACCTAAAGATTAGTTTGTATAAAGCTTTATTTGTACAATTTCTTAAGTTTTATTAGGAGTGAGGTTTTTATTCCATCAAACCTTAAGTTTGATGGAAGTTTTCCTCAAAAAAAAAAAAAGATTTATTATTTTCTTTGTAAAAAGGGAAAAATATGTTCCTANATCAATGGGATCTTGTTGATGTGATCCCATCAATGTAGGGTTTAATCCATTGATGTGTACCTATCAATGGGACATCCTATTTTTGCCAATAAATGTGTGCTTAACCACTACGTTTATGGCAATCATTTCATAGTTGTAGTGAAACACTTGTAGTTTTTCCATTTAAGAGTTAGAATATTTTTTGAGTGCCTGCAGTAGGAGTCAAAGAGTGGACAAATCTTTATTCAAGTATTGTTGTACCTGAGCACTTCAGTGTGGATGGTAATAAAGATGAGCTTTTTTGATAAACCTTGCAACACTTGGACTAGATTAATTGTTTACTTAAGCATTTAATATTCATGTAGTTTTCTTTAATGTTTTGAAGTAATTAATTCATATTGGTTAAATAGCATACATAAGTGTGACCACTTTGAGCATACACTTAGCACTTGGTAATCCTAGTAACACTTAACGTTTGGTAACCTAGTAGTGTTATCATATGTTTAGGATGTGTATGACAAGTGGGAATGCATGCTTATGTTAGGATTTATTGGATATTATCTAGTAATTGGATTAGTTAAGTAATTAATAACTTTATTCTTTATTATTGTTGATTAAGCAACTTAATTCATAAAAGATAAAATGATAAAAATCATATGCCTTAGTTACACTTAACCATACCCTTGTACTTCACAAGTGGAATTGGGAAGACAATGATTAGATTAACCTCCTAGAACTAGTGTACTTAGAAACCTAAAGTCTTTGGAATTCGACCAAATCACTGAGTGAACGCTAGTGATTCATATGGTGGGTGTAGGGTATACTCATTGCTCATCATTAGCACCGTTATTGGGGACTTTTAGTTAGCTACGTGTGCTATCTAGGACTTAATGAAAATTATTCAACATCATTGGAGTGAACCTTAAAGTTGCAATCATTCTAATCATAGTACTTGTAAAAAGGCACACTAGTATTTTCTTTTAATCTACAATGTCTTCTTCTCACAAGGATGATTCTCCACCAAAATTTGAGCACACATCCAATCAAAGGGATGAACGATCGAGTCAACCAATGCCCCAACAATGTCGAGTGGTATATAATCATCCTGATGAGTATGTGCCTAACTTCATCTTCATCCTACATCAAGATGAAGAGATGTAGTGGAGGGACATGGAGGGAAATGTTATGTTGTTGCTTGATTGATTAGTTCCTATGATGCTCCAATAAACTCTTATGAGTTTGGGCATTTAGGAGCTCCATGCTGAATACGTTGTGCAAGATCACAACTCCAGGGATTACCATCCCATTGAAGCACAATGTAAAATTGATTAGCAGCATGAGAGGCACTATGAAGTTGTGAAGGAAAAATGGTTCAATAACCCCTTGTTCTTGCTGGGCTAAAAAGATAGTGAGGATCCCTTCATTGGGGGTTCTCATTTCATTGACTGTCCTTCCCTTGGTTTTAATGAAGGGGGCTTGAACTAGAACTTATAGTCCACTGTAAACAATTCTGGTTCAGGCAAGAATGGATCCCATGATCATGGAGGATCCAAAGGTGGGAGTCATGGCAGGGATGAGGATAGTCATCATGATGATGATCGTGGCTATGACCATTGAAGATGGGGCTAGTCCTTATTCCTCTTCACCTTCATCATCCTCTTCTTCCTTCTCTAGCTTTGACTGAAGTCACAAAGGACATGACCATGATGGAGATGACCGACAAGGCAAAGCTAATTGTAGGGCCCACCAGAATAGTTGAGATTAGGGGCATGGGTAATCAAGGGAGGTCCTCCACAATGAAAGAAGGGATAATAGGGGGCATCATAGGCATCATGGCCATTGCAAAGGTTATGACTATGATGAGCCTATGCTTTAAACTCAAAATATGTTGAACATTGTAGAGAATTCCAACAAGGCATGTGAAAGATAGTAGAATCAAGTGGTTGGATATGACCAATATCCTAAAGTTTGATCGAGGATACAACTCAAATTTGCAAAATCATCTTTAAGCCTTTTATGATGTCTGTGCCTTATAGAACATGGAGAACGAATGACAAAAATTAAAGTTATTCCACTCATCAAAGAAGTTGAAAGTTGGTACTGATCTTTGGAGTTAGAATTAATCCATAGATGGGGTACGATGCTTGAGCTCCTTAATGATAAGTATCAAATGTACTCCCGAGTGTCCAACCTGTGAA
>MNCI01017626.1:0-15007 GCA_015680685.1 Gnetum montanum
CTAAGCAAGAGAAAGGCCACATTGTAGATACTAGCTTCTTCTAATTAGGCCAACATTGCCCTATTTTCCAATTCGAATTTAAAGATCGATGCATCAAAATTGAAGAATAATAATTCCACCTCAGCAATAGGGCCACTCTTGTCAAAATGACAAGGCTTATCATTAAGAATGCCCACATGGTTGGTGTATTTTGGTTCTAGATGATATGCTTGCCCTGGCAAAGCCATGGCCACCACTCATCTCTTGGATAGCATGCCTCTTCAGCCGTTTTCATTAGATTCCATGATATCAGGGATGTTGGCCTTGGCAATTTGCATTGATTACAATGGATTGGTATCAAATTCTTCAATGCTCACCTATTATTAAAATGATTATTTTAAAACATTATTAGAGTATAAATAAGACATTCAACTTTGTATGAGAGAAGACGAAGAAGAGGAATCAATAGCCAAGCAAAACCACATCAAGTTGAAGTCAATTTCCCTTGAAATTCATTGAGAGAGGATTTGTTGAGCCTTGTGGTGACTATTGGAGTCCATTGTAGAGCTATCAAGGTTGTTGCATTGTAAAGACAACAAGGAAAAATTGCAGATAAGGTCCAGTTTCCCTTGTAATCCTTGAGATCTATGTTTGTATTCCTAATTTCAATTTGATTTAATAATTAATTCTCATTCTTGAACTTAAGATTAGAAGTTAGGATGAAGATTCATGTTTTTACTTATGAGTCATAGTCATAAATATGAAATTTGTTTGGATTCAATTCTAATTATTTTATGTCTTGATGATCTTTTGACTTTGAATTATTCCTCCACAGATATGGCTCGCAGGTCAGTCATAGGCAAGATGGTAGTTTATGCAACAAAGATAATTATTAAAGTAATCCAACACCAAATTTTTTCTAGCTCATTGGTATTTTAAGGTTGTAGCCTATCACCTGAAGCCAATGGTGAGGTCATGTAAGGTGATAGCCTTCTCTGCCATAGCATGTGCTACTCTAAGTGAGAAATTCCTTGTTAGCCTACCCTAGGTTATCTTCATTAAAATTAAGAAGAAATTCAACGAAAACAAGAAGGTTAGGAAGAAACTTTTCTTTCCATGCTTGATTAGAAAATCATGCAAAAGGGGAGGGGTATCTCACTACTCTAATGATGTGGTTTGCCATGCTTTTTCCACATCATGGCAAGAGATGATGAAGGATAAGACCATAGCAAAGCTTTAGGAAGAGAAACAACCACCACCACCATCACCTACAACTATAGAAACAATATGGGAAATGCTTGTAGCTACGAAGCAACTCAAAAAACTTCAGGAGTAACAACTACTACTACAACAAGGATCTGCAAGTGGTGGAGAGTCATCTATCTAATGTTTGTCCATGAGCCATTTAAATGAGGTTGCAAGGACCAACAACTAGCTGGATAGTGAGATGGTGCCACTATTCTGCATGCAACAAAACCAAGCACCCATGAGACCTAATTCAAGTGCTAGGAAAGTTACTATGTCCATCCTTGAACAAACATTTCCTAAAATTTTGGGAAATGTAGCATCCTTCTTTGTCATGTTGAAATAAGGAGAAGGGATAATGATCCTGGTAATGTTACATAAGGGCCAAGAGATAGCAGTAGAGGTGGTTGTTGATAGAGTTTTAAAAGCCCTCAATGCTCTGTTATGTCTATACCATACATAGTTGTCATGGAAGATATTCATGCATTAGCAGGAGTAGGGAGTGACCAAATGAGCATTACCCAACATGAAAAGGTGTTGGAGAGACTAGTAGGAGCCTTGCAACCACTTTTGGAGATCTTAGATCTTTCAGATGATATTATTGCAAACCAATTACAATTGCTAGAGATAAGGGGCAAATCGCTAGTTGCTAATGTGCAACTTAAGAAAGCCACCATGACTAATCAATGGTTGGCTACTAAAGTTGCAAAACTATGAGCCCATCTCTTAGATCTTGCCATTCTCTAGCCTAAGCTTACATAAGATGAAGCTTTCCCATAACTTCAACAAAAATATCAAAAGGAAAAAAAATGCAAAGGATATGATGATCTTAAACACATTCATGTCATAGGCCATGACTAACAACACTAACAATAACCTATTGCAAGTTCATAAGGAGAACTTGATCCCCACAAAAGATAACCATCGCCTACGAAATGCTAAGCCACAAAAGAACTAGATGGTTGAATACATTAGCTAGCAATAGGAGTAACTTGCCAAGGTAAACTTGGACTTGAGGAGGCTGTTAGTAAAAAAAAAAGAATCTCTCGATGGAGGAGGTTTGTACCATTCACCATGAGACTACAATTAAGATAGCCACCTTGAAAAATGAGGTCCTTACATTAGAGAAAGTGAAAAATCATTATAGGAACTAGGTTGGGCTACTTAATGAGGTTAATGAAAAAAAATAAAATTGGCCAAGATGAAGGTGAATGAGGCCATCTAGCAACTCCAGCAAAGAAGCGATGCATGGAAGCCCATATATGATGGATTGAACACATACCATCGAGTAGAGATCCACCTAAAGAAGTTGCATATTGAGAAGATGATCAAGTACACAGAGCTCAACAACCTTCAATATGTAAACTTGACAATGTTGATAGTAGGAAGGCTAAGTAGTAAACTGGAAAAGTAGGTTTCCAACTCCTACCTCCTCTATGAGGTGGAGTTTAAGCTCCACAAAGATACAAAACAAAAGTTGGAGATAGCTAATGTTCTTAGAAGAAGGTTTGCCAATCAACAAATTATTGCAATGAATTTAGTGAGGAGGATGAATGACTTCTAGGAGTTGTAGAACCTTCTAAGGATGTTTGATATTAAACATAAAAAATTCGAGCCTATTTCGTTAACATAAATAAGATGTTTCCTTCATTGCCATGGCCATGAGACATCCCTACACTAACTCCTTTAGAAAAAGTAGCCTCGACCATATACAACCTATAGAGAAAGGAAGAGAAAATGAGGGTACTCTTGGATGCCTTTAAACTTCCAATAGTAGTAGCAATAGTAGTAGGGTAGCCACAACCTCCAGCAACACCAAGACACAATGAAGGACCGTCCAAGCCATAAGAGCCTCCACCTCCAAGCACCATGTGAGACTTCATCATGCCTTTGTCCATTTAATAGGTGCCTACAAATTTTTGTCCAAGTGTCTAATTTTGTTGTAAAATTGCATCCATTTTTTGTAATTCATACAATATAGCACTTAGATTTAGTCACAATCAGTTAGTCAGCTAGTCAGTCAATAAAGTTCCATACTTTTTCAAATTTTGTAAGAAACATGATCCTAATTTTATTTACTTGAGAATGAGTTCTCAATCAATTTTTGGGGTATGATGAAGCATCAATAAGATAGGTTGCATCAACACATGCTCGTTGATGTAACCTCATTGATGTATCCCTATCAACTTATCCTCTGATGTGTTGATGTAGGTACCTCTATGCTAATGTAGACATTGCTTATATAAATGCCCGTACCCCTTGTATTTATGACACATGTTAGTCATATTGTAGCCAAATTCTAACGATTTCTTTTTGCAAAAGTTAGAATATTTTTCCTTTGATTACCCACAAAGTTGATTCAAGTGATTGTATGGTATTTTTTTTTTGAGTTCATTTGTGCCTAGACACATTTGCATGAGCAATAATAAAATTGAAATTTCTTCTATTCATTGTAGTACTTGGACTAGCATAATTCTACTTCTTAGCAATTTACTTTATATGTAATTTAATTTTTGTTCTTAAGTAATTAATATTATCATTCATAAGCAACATGAGTATGACTACTTTGAGCATAATATATTAACACTTGGTAATCCTAGTAGTGGACACTTGGTGTGCCCAGTAATATATATTTGGTAACCCAACAACATTAATGTATGTTTAGAATGTGTACATAAAGTGGGAATAGATACTCTACGTTAGGCTAGTTAATTAATAAAGTAGTTAATTAGTTATTTAATTTAACATTAAATATTTATTCATTTAATCATTTAGCACGTAGGAGAAAATTAATAAAAATCATAAAAATAAATATCTTATGCCTCAAACACACTTAACCATATGCACAAATTAACACAGGTGTGGATTGGGAAGAAAATGACTCACAACTACATAATTCACCATTTAAGAATATCAATCACTTAGGTAAATAAGTCCAAAAAATTTGACCAGATCATGCATACATGCTAGTGATTTGTATGGTTGGGCATAGGAAATACCTGCTTAGCATGTATGGTTGGGAATACTTAGCCTTGCTTTGTCCATAATGATTGAGAATTCTCCTTTGTTGCTCCATACATGTATTACCAAGACATTTCTAGTTTAGGACCATCCATTAATAGTGGTTACCACATCATCAATCTATTCAAGGGACACTATGATAGAATAATGTGTAAGCTCTAACTTGATGTTACTCTCCTTTAGAGATGGTAGGTTCTAGGCTTTATATAGTTCATATGAAATGTGATTAGTGAATAAACCTAGGTCTAACAAAGCCTTGAATAGTAGATTTATTGCAATATGAAATATATTAGGAGGGTTTTAGGGTTAGTTTTTTATTTCTTTGGAAGAACACCTACCTTGATTTAATTGGATACTATGTGCATGAGCATCACCATCTTTAATGTTGTTTTAGCATTAGCTTGCCCTATTAGCTAGTTTTGTTGATCACATTGAAGTGCTTAAATTGTATTTATTATTCTCATGCTAGTTAAGATGGATTGTCGAGTCTATTAGAACTTTTCACATGCTTGAGAATCATTTTGAAAAATGAACAATTTAAAAGCTTGCGCTTAGGACTACTAGCATCATCATCCACTTGCATGTTAATAGCACAGGTGGCATTATTGTGGTGCATTTATGGTGGAAACTCATCCTATATTGGTGGTGGTGGAACAAATAGAAGAGGATGATTTTTCAAAGAACAATAATAATAAGGTGTGTGGGCAGTAGGACTAGTGGGTGAAATAGGTTACTATACATAATAACTGTAAGGATTGGATTAATTGTAAAAGGGTATTGCTATCTTGATGATGATATTAACCACAACGATGGGTTTTGTCAGTACTAGTGATAGTGCTCTCAATGTTGTAGTGGTACCCTACTTAAGTAATATTATAACTGGTATGATTAGTATGGCAACCTCTTTAGAATCTACTTTTTAGCAAACTTAGATTAAGTGAATAGGCATATGATTCCTATACTAATGCAATTATATTTGACATGACTAGGTATGTTTCCTAATAGCTATCATTCACATTTGATTCAAAACCATATAACTCTTCAACCATAGTTTCCTTATCCTTCTACCTATACAAGTCATGTTCTTTTTCCTTTTTCTTTCTCTTCACTTGTTTCCATTTCGTCATTACTGCCTTTGTTTTCTTATTATGGTTCTCAATGATTTTGATCATGGTAACAAAATTTTCATCAACTACATTCCATATCTTAATGACCTTGGTTGATATCATTGATATGGATTTATGCATTAGCAAGATCTTCTACCAAATCATGTTTTGCAATGAGTCCTCTTATTAAGTATCATAGACTTGTACTTGTTTGTATATGATAGATAGTTCCTTGTTATATTTCTTTACACTTTTTCTTTTTGTAAGTTCACTTTCTTCATTGGCTTCCTAATTAGTGAGCTTATGGAATTAATGGGCTTTCAATTGAAAATGTCTCCATTTGGCATAAACTCTGAGAATATCATGTGTTTTGGTTCTGAACTCATCAATAATGTGGAGAAGTTATTCTTTTTGAGAGATCCATGGCTTGGGCATAGTGCAACAATGAATAGTACATGTTCAAAGTTGCATCAAGTGATTCATGGGTTCTTGCTTCCAGTATTGAATTTGCTTTCTTAAAAAATTGAACACTCCAGAAAAATTCTTGTATTTTTCATTGGACATTTTTTATGAACAATTTTTAGTCAATTGTGTTGGTGCAAATTTTGCCTTTGAAAATTGATTTTCATTGTTTAAAAAAAATTTGGACCGTTTCTCGATTTGTGCGTGTCATCCTTGCGCAGGGGCCATGCTAATCTTCTCTGTATCGTTCCAATTTTATCGGATGTCTCCGAAGAGACACATCTTTTATCCTTGTCCATTCTTAAATGTACTCCTCGGAAGCCGAGCCTCGTCCGTGTGGGACTGTTCTTTCACTGCGTGCTTCGTCATTGCAGCCTGCAACTGCAAATGTGAGTGTGTTGATGTCGGATCGTGGTGCAAAATGCAAACGCGTGGAAGGGTATTTGGAATTCTTATTTCCATATGATTGGAACACTCGCTAATAACTTGCTTAACACAAGAGCATATCATTATATCCACGGACCATATTTAATTTGCATTATTTTAAAGCAAAGTTGTTGATTTGTTTTAATCTGATTAACGCGGCGTCTCCATCCCGTGACGTGGTTTAGCATGAAAAGTAAAAGACGAATAAAGGGTGCCCACACTAAATGAATGCACACGGTAGCTCTACACTGAGTCGTCAATCCCACAATGACTGGTGTTTATCCCACATTGGCAATGACCGTCGGCATGCCCAACATAAATTTGCATGTATCCGCTGTATAAATCGAAGCGCGCCCCGGTCAAGTGGGGAGTCGACGTAAGGCATCTCCTTGAAGGAGGAGGTTGAATAAAGGTTCTTATGTCCTAAAGTGGAGGAGATCGCGTTAGGCTGGCTTCACAGAGCAACGATTACCTCCCGCTTCCTGCAGTGACGGGTTCACGCGCTTCACCGTTTTTAATGATTTATTGGATCATTTACACATGTAGCAATGTTTTTTTTCTCTTTTTGTATAACATTTGTTTTTAGAGGATCTTTTCTCTTAAAATGAAACTGAAACTTGTCTGATGTCTCTGTGGAGATCCTTTACCTTTGTTGATGACAATTCAATTTCTGCAATGTTTGTTTTATGATATTGAAGCTTTCACCTGTAACACACAAATTACAAGTACCACCAAATCAGCTAAATGAATATTCTAATCACCTAAGATTTAGTTTCCATGAAAGCATCTATGAGCCCTATAATAAGATTGAGAAATTGGGGATTTTTCTTCCTGAGAAATGTAATTGTATTAATTACAGGGGAATTTACAAAAGTTCTTCTGCATAACCTGGATATGAAATTGCCCACCTTACAATGGCCATGTCAGGCCAAAAGCCCAAAGATTGAGAAATTGGGGATTTTTCTTCCTGAGAAATGTAATTGTATTAATTACAGGGGAATTTACAAAAGTTCTTCTGCATAACCTGGATATGAAATTGCCCACCTTACAATGGCCATGTCAGGCCAAAAGCCCCATAACACATCATGACATCAACCAAATCCATGCCCAGATAATTGTAATATGAAAGTATACTATACCAAAATAGAACCATAGAGTGTGTTTCACACAATAGGGTTATTTTCTTATGTGTGGTCTCTAGGAAGATAGCTTGTTACATTCAATCTCCTTGATCCTGTCATTGTGCATCTATAGCTTGTAACTTGTGGAGAAAAATGTGGCTTTGAATACAAATATAGACACCCCAAATTTTTTGTGTTTTAATTTTTTCCGGTGTCTTCTTTTTTATGATTAGAAATCTTGGGATCGTGTTAGTTCAACAATTGAGCTTCATGGATGGCTATGACAGGTTTCTTATTTTATCATTATGAACCTGGATGCTGTGACACGAATCTTAGGATATTTTTAGCAAGCCATGATTGTCTTTCACTCAATGTATTTTAATAACATTTCCAGCAAGTGACATTTTTATTATATTTAAATCATTCAATTGATACATTTCCCATTTGGCATAGCAGACCCATTTCTTTTAAGTTTGAAGAATTATTAGGTGTAAAAATCAACCAGTGAAATATTAATTCTACAGAATTGAAAACTATAAACATAAAACTTTACACTTCGTTCAAAGTCATGGCTATTACTAAAGTTGTAAATAGTTTAAAAAGCCTTAAAATAATAGAATATGTAACAATGGGATTACCATAATGACAAATAATTATAATTATGTAATACTATAGTTACATAATGATGCTCTTTGTTGGGTTGTAAAGTTTAGATTTAAGCTGGGACATAACTAATTAAATTGAGATTAGGTTTTTAGTCGGCCTACCATTCCCCCTGGATCTGCATGATAGGATGAACATCAAGCCTCCAGTGATGACCCCTTGTATTTGAATATTTTTAATGCATTTCGTTAAAAGGTAAAGTAATTGAATGAGGAATTAATGGTAGTAGGCACCACAGCCAAATTGTAGGTATAGTGAAGCATTTTTTGGGTTTGTAAAAAATCACTAAGATTTTTAGTTGGCCAAAATTCTGTAATGCCTTCCATAGCTATGGTTGGCATTCATCCGTTGTTAACAAATAATGACTAACCTTATTCCCTTAAATGACAACTCTTTTAAGGTGAATAAAAAATGTTACTTGAGAGTGTTAAGCCTCTCTTGTTACAGGATATTTTCGGTATAAATATACATCCTACCCATTGATTCACTTAACAATGATGAGTTGACGTTGCTGCTTGGGGTTAACCTGACTTGGGTCAACCTGACTCCTGAGTTTTTCTGCTGATTTTAAATGACTAATTGGTGTTAAGCAAAAGTTTTTGGTTACATGTTATTCCAAAGCTTGAGGTTAAGTTCACCATTCACATGTCTAACATGTCCTGATTGTGCTTTCATTCATGCATTCACCATTTTGACAGTTTCTATAGTGTGCCCTGATCTGCGAAGGGAGTATCATATTTAAGAGTTTTCGAATTTTAAAATAATTTAAAACTCTGTTTCTTTGAATTTGAATCTTGCCATTTAAACTTAAACTCATCTAAATAACAATGAAGGTAATTATGATATGGATTTTTCCTATTACGTCATGTCTTACAATGTTTTTGTACATGTGAATACCTTTCTGTGTGGTTGTTGGTTGGATCATGAACAAACCAATGGATCTAAACTTCCAACTATTTGAACCTGCTACACTGTCTATGACAGTTCTGGTGGTTGCATTCATGTTTCAGGTTTGTTTATTTTGCCTTTGATATGATAAAAGGATTTTAAAAATACGTGACTATGCCCTAGAATATGGTTTGTTTCTCTTGTACTACTGATAATGAATACAGAGAGGATCCGAAACTAGTATTGTTTCAAACTGTAAGAAGCAGAACCTCAGAAATTGGAAGCATTTACCTTTTCTGTTGAACTATGAATGAAACATAAGATGTTTATGGTGATGTTTCCCAACTTTTCTTTGCATTGGGGGTATGATGTGAATGTGATTAGCATTTTCCGTTAGTAAATCCTGAATGAAAGGTATTTAATTTAGGTTGTTATTGTACGTTTCCTAGTGTCATGGAGTCCAGGAAACCAGTTTTGATTTTTTAAATCTTTGATTAAATTGTTTTCAAGAGGATGGGGAGCCTTTGGGTTGCTGAGGTTGTTCAATACGCTGTCGGAGACCGAGTGTTGTTGAGTGTGGCTTTTGGAAATAATAAGATTTTTGTTTTATGACCTCTGGTGCTTTCAACTACCTAACACGCGAGGACATTCTTCAACATTGCATAATACTATGTTAACTGTGAAATTATCAGTGAAGTAGCATGTTAAGTTCAACGGTTTTTCATGGCAGGAAGTTGCTTTTGAGATCGTGGCTGTCGGCTCTGTTTCGAAACTTTTGCTGTTAAGAAGTATCTCTTTCAACGTAAGAGCTTGATCCGAAGTTCTAACATATGTTATTTGGAACCTTGAAGGAAAGTCAAATTACTTAAAGTTTGATGCTGATACAATGCTACTTAATAGTTGGTGCAAGCCTCTTTGTGCACGATGATCGTGTAACAGGTTAGTGTTCCTGTTTTATGCTATTTTCTGACGCAAAGATTTGGATTAGAATATGTTTAAATGTATTTTGCTTCGTTTCTTATTACCTTTTCTACCGTTTAAGTTATCTTGATATTCTAGGTTGAATACTTTAATTGATGTTCTCAATATCTAGGTTTAAGGATGTCTCCACAATTGCCTGATTAATGGGGGGATGTGGGACCCCGATAATGGGGGGATGTGGGACCCCGAAAAGAAGTTCTATTGATATTAACAGTGTATCAGTTACAGTAACCTGATTAATGGTTGGGGCAGTTGTTTATTTATTTATTTTTACAATGCATGAAACATAGGTGAGATGATTGCTCTGGAGAAGAGATTTATGTGTACTGCACATATAAACTGGCATCTCTGATTGGATTTCTGTGTTACCTTTCAAAAACTTTCACAAGAAACGCATCTCATTTTATAATGCGTTACTTGTTGAGGGACCAGGATCCTTTTATTTAGGATTTCATGCACNGTGCATTACTTGTTGAGGGACCAGGATCCTTTTATTTAGGATTTCATGCACCAGTTAAGCACAAAACCGAAAACTTATCCATGATGTGTGCAAAGCAGGATGGATGTTTCTACCTTTACGGACATTTATTTATTTTAATTGTTTTGTTTATTTTAATCGTTTTGTGGTTAATAAAGACAAGAGCAGCATTGTTGGAAGCAAAGCTGCTTCTATCGGTCCTAAACGATTCCAGTGGAAGCAAAGCTGCTTCTATCGGTCCTAAACGATTCCAGTGATTGGATGCCATCCTACGTTAGAGAAAATTACTTTTGGTGCCACTCAAGAACTTTGAATGGCATTTGGCAGTGGCAGTCACGTTTTATTATACTGTGGTCCATAGTTCCAAAGCTGGTTTTAGATTTATGTTTTATTACAATGGCATCTCTATGTATCATTGATCGTCGGTGGTTGTAATCAATTAAAATTGGTGGTGATTGTATTTTTATTAGAAGGCCATATATAATCTTAAAGCAATCCTCCTTGCCTCATCCTTGCCTCATCTTGTTATCTTGGAATCAGCTTTATTTTATTCATAGTCTTTAAAAACAAAACCTTTTGTAGGCATATTTTCTTGTTGGATGCTTGCCTGACGATGATGAGATGCATATTTCCACCATGGTTTCTGTTGGTCTGAGTGGAATTTGAATCGACAACCCAATGGTATGGAGATACAGTTTCTCAGGATCTCTGAAAGTTCAAGGGCTGATTCATTGCATCATACACGCTTCTTTTACCTACTGAAAAACATGAAAAGCCTTCATGGTGCAGGGTCATTTTGGCACATCTCTTTTAAGTGTTTATTCCATTATTGCAGAAAGAAAGATATCAAATGCTTAAATGAAAATGCTTATTTAATTGTCAGAATAATCTATATTGTTCAACTAAGACTTCATTGCACGATTGCACCAATGACTTTGGGGATGCCTTTTCAGGTTTTCATCCTCGCAACTAATCCTCAAGAACCTCCCCTCAAAGGTAGGAATAGGATCTTGCCTTGTCCTTGTTCAAGAGCATCCCCATGAGTTTTTACTTACTAAAGCCTTTTTTGAAAAGAGAAGAAGAAAACTCTCTTGAAAGTCAAAAGAACACATCAATCAGAAATAATAAACAAATAACAATAGAAGTTGAAAGCTTTTCATCTTGAGCCTCCTAAACAAAAAGAAATTAATATTGTAAAAAATAAATTAATTGTTCAGGTTTCACTAAGAGGTTTTTTTGGTTGAAACTATAGCTAAAAAGCAATATCTTTAAGAATATGATATTTGACTCATCAAGAAAGGTCATAGTTATGCTCTTGATACTGGAAAATAACAACACATCAAAGCGTACAAATAGAGTAGAGAAAAAGTGGTTGAAGACAATTTTAAATAGAAAAAAAAAAGTAGACAAAGAAAACTAATGACGAAAAATGATTTTATTGATGCTTGGTTGAAAATTGTTACTAACTTTGAATGCTTATTTATAAGCATGTTGTGTAACAAGACAAAAAAATATGTAAAATAAAAAGTCTTCACTTTTGCAAAGAGGACATTGAGGAGAAATAATTCTCATGTTTTTAAATAAGTGGTGACAAGAAGATCTTGATAAATAAGACACCATAAAAAATATGAATTTTTGGAAAGGGAAGATCTCTTAAGATATATTTTGTTTTCCTCATCCAAAAATGCATTAAAATTGCATTCAAGGCCTTATTAAATTTGCTATGAATAAAATCATTCTTTGTAATAGTCTCATATGCAACTTTGGAAGAAGAGAGAGAGAGAAAACTGCTGTCCACTAGTTTCTTAGCCCCTAAAGACCTCCTTGCCCATCTACATGCACCTCAATAGAGAAAGACGTAGCTATTCGACAAGAGAACCTGATTTGTTAATGGGGGCCCTCGCTACCCCTGCCCCAAATGTCGTCTTAATTCTTTGCTTTATAGTTGCTTGCTAGTGACATTTCATCTCTCCACATGTCGATCCACCTTCCAGCACATCGGTCCACCTCTCCGCACATCAGTTCACCTTCCTAAACATTGGTCCACCTTCCTGCATGTTAACATTGCTTAGTAAAATGGTATATAATTTTATAGGATAGTTTTGTTGATCATGGCCCTGTGCAATAGCATGGGGGAGGTTGGCCACAACACTTAGTCCCCAAACAACAAATTGCATGCAAGTGAAAGGAGCAACAAAAATCATGAAATCTTAAAAGGAAAATAATAAAATAAGAAAAATTTTAGAAAAATAAATTTAAAATTGAATAATAAAACTACTTCACCCACGTTAGGACTTAGGTAAGGACCGCCAAAATCAAAAATTTGAAAATGGGGCTAGGAAATGAGGGTTATAAAAAGGTTTTGGTAACAACAATTTTCAAAAAATGGGAAGCACAAGAAAAAGGCAGAAAATAAAGGGTCTAAGGACAAAGGTTTTTACAAAAAATTTAATAGGTTTCAAGATAGGATTAGAAAATAAAATAACCACAAGAAAATAACAAGAAGAGCTGATAAACAAAAGGTTAGAGAAAGGCCATCCTAGTACAAAAAAGGTGTTGATGCATAAATTTTGGTTGCACCAACAGTTGGGGAGAAACTCATTTGAGGAGGCTATTGCCTAGGGTACCTCCTAGGAATAGTCTCAACTAGAGAGGGCTACGAGGCCTTTTGAAAATAGTTAAAAAAATAAGAATTGTAATTGGAATGAGTGTCTTGAATTCAATAATACAAAAGGTAACCAAAATAAATTTTTCCTGCTTCTTGGTTGCTATTGATTTTCACCATCAATTCGTTGTGGACATTGCTGCAGCCAACACTATCTGTAGCCTACAACTACTGCTATCTACTACTACAACATCACAACAGAGAGAGAGAGAGAGAGAGAGAGAGAGAGAGAGAGAGAGAGAGAGAATGAGCCACCAAATCCTACTGTCATGTGTCAGTAGATGTGTTGCTGTTTCTAGTCTTACATCTACCGTCATTGCAAATCTATCACGAAAAGGGAAAAGAAAACCACCACCTCTTGGTTTTCTGTTAAGATTGTTGACTGTCCTCCATGTAGTTCTGCCATTGCTAAGTGTTGCCGGTCCATTGCCAAGAATAAAAAAATAGGAGTACAAAACCCACCTACCATGCTCATTATCTACATGCATTAGTTGTGTTGCTATTGCCCTAGAAAAAATAGGAGAAGAAAGAGAGAAAACCATTGTCTGCTAGTTTCTTAGCCCCTAAAGATCCCCCTTGCCCATCTACGTGCACCTCAATGGAGAGAGATGTAGCTGTTTGGGAAGAGAGCCTAATTTGTTAAGGAGGCCCTCACTATCGCCCACCCTAGATGTTGTTTTTATTCTATGCTTTATAGCTACCTACTAGTGATGTTTCATCTCCCCACATGTTGGTCCACCTCCCTGCACATCGGTTCACCTTCCTGAACATCGATCCACCTTCATGCATGTTAACATTGCTTGGTGAAATGGTATATGATTTTACAGAACAATTTTGTTGATCATGGCCCTATACGATAGCATGGGCAAGGTTGGCCAAAAAACCCAATACATTTCCTTCCAAGCTACAATAATATTATTTATGATATGTTTTCCTTTAACAAAACTTGTCTACGTAAGTCTAATGATATCTTCTATAACCTTATGAATTTGATAATACATGCATTTAGCTAAAATTTTATAGATGTTGTTAAGAAGAGTAATAGGTCTCTAATTACCAATATGTTGAAAATCGTCATTCTTAGGAAGAAGAAGAATCATACCTTTATTAATATTTTTACTAAGAGAAACTTTTGGATAAGAAAAATGGAAGAAATTGTTACTTGTTTACTTCTTAGTACATATGGTTTAGTACAATCAAGATATATGATACTAATGTTATTATGGTCATGACTAAAATATTATTAAAATATAGAAATTAATTCTCAATTAAGCTAATGCAAAAATTAAGGCTAAGCTATTCTAGATTATAAGCATTCATTCTTGGCTTGTTATACATATCCCAGACTCACGTAATCACTGTCGATTACCAAGAGATTACTACTGGGTGAACCAAGTAAGAGTACTACTGGGATTACTAGATGATATGCACTATGGTTGAAAGCAGTTGTGCTTATGTCTCCTTAACTATTATGCAATGAAACATAGATAATCAACTAAGTGTATATGAAAAAAAGAAATAAAAATTAAAGTGTCATTAAAGAAAACATTAGACTAATCCAAGCACTATAATGAAGGTAAATCAATTTTAATCTTATTTTCATTCATGAAAATGTATCCATGGATATGATTACTTGAATAAGATTTTGGCCAATCAATTTAAGTTCACATTACAAGCACTCGATCATAAATTATAACTTCCATGAAAAGAAACTGCAAGAGCTTCACAACAACTATAATGAAAAACAATGCCATAAATGCTATTTTTGTGTGCATTTATATAGGCATTTATTGCATCTACATCAATGTTGATGCATTGATGTAGTTGATCGTTTATTGATACCAACGCATCGACATAGTCAACTAAAGATTGTTCATCATACCCTCATGACTCACTAAAAACTCATTCTCAAGTTAACACAATTGGGACAAAATTTGTTTACAAAATGTAGGAGTGACTCTACTAACTTACT
>MNCI01017629.1:3072-13808 GCA_015680685.1 Gnetum montanum
GATTCAGATCTAAAGGTGGCCAGGTGAGTATTGGGATCCCCCTCCCCATTATACTTCGTAAAATATGGGAGGGACATCCCTGGAGGCAACGACAACATGGGGACCACTGAATTAATCGGATCATCCTGATAGAAATCCGTGATCTGAATAGTGTCAGATCCAGCGGTCTTGAGGCGTTGCACCTCCTCAGTAAGCATCTAGATAAGCTGGAACGCTTGATCCAGACCTGTTAAGGGAGGTGTCTGTGTAGCAGGCATAGGAGCAGGAGGTTGGACTGGGTGAACAGCTCCAGGAAACTGAAGCGCAGGAGGTGGTTGGCTAACTGCTGGTGGAGAAGGGATCCGTGCAGGCTGGGGAACCTGCGAAGGCCCCCACCCACCGGTTTGGGATGCGGGGTTAACTATTGCCTACTGCGGGGCATAATGATAAGTGTAGTGAGGAAGCACCCATGAAAATTGTGCCGCTGGTGCTGGCGGGGGTTGTGCATTGTAAACTGGGTTCGTTTGCTGTTGTGTTGCAGGGTTGGCCCAGTGACTCGTCGCAGGGTACGGGACAAAGATTTGCAGGGGCATGGTTGCGGTATGCTGTTGAGTTGGCGAGGGCAGGAACACTTCGGGACGAGTTGATGGTATAGTGTGAGTTCGCACGTGAGGGATGAAATGGGGGTCGGTGGCAACCGGGCCGACCGTCGGAATGTTAATCATATGCTGCGATGGGATCACCCCCGCGTTATGGTGCAACTGCATTTGCAACCCAGAAGGCTGTGCGCTTGCCTGTTGCGACCCAGATGGCTGCGCATTGGCCTGAGGGGGAACAGGGATGTGCGTCTGCATGGTCATGGCTGAGTCCAGAGAAGCCGCTTCTCCGTTGAAAGGGAACAACGGATTCACGTATGTGTGAGGCGTCAAGGTATGGAACGAATGTTCTGACATGGCCGCAAATTCGTCCTCTGCTTCTGCTTCTTCCTCACGCTCGGGCTCTACCGCAGGTTGTGCGGCCTGGCCTCTAGCCATGATCAGCTGGGAGATGAGTTCGTTTTGGTGCTCGGTCAAGGGGATTATATCGTGGGCCGCTGGCTTGAAATCGTAACCCCCTCGATGGAGCGCCTCAAAGTTTCGTTTTGCCTCAAGCTCGGCTCGACTGAGAGCCAACCTCGCTTGGATCTTGACGCAAATGAAGTTGTAGTCTTCAGGGGTTATGACCGTGAAGATAGGATCTTTCCCCTGAAGCCTTAATGAACGGCGCAAGGGTCCCTGAGGACCGGTTGCACCGGGGGCTGGCCCTATGGTCACCGTCGGGTTCACGGGCGTGACACCCGGATCGACAGTGGTCATGGCGGTTGTGGCTGTTGTGTTTGAATAGTAAGAATCCATGGATCAACGATGAAAAAATGACTGAAAGTCGAATCTGAATGAAAGAAAGGTTGACAAACAACACAAAAGGCTTTCTACCCTGCCGGATTTCAAAGAAATCGTCTTTGCGACCGATCTACACCACACGATTGACCTTAGACCTCCCTAGAGGTATTACGTCTACGGCCTAGGGTATAGATCTCTAAACAGGGTTACCCGAAATATTCGGATCGGAGCCTGAAGGCCCTCCTTCTAGCGCCAGAAAACTGTAACGACGGAAAACGTCGGCAGCTGGAAATACCGACCGAAATTCCGTGTACACAGCTTTAACCACGGATCCGCGCGAGGGCTAAGCTGGAAAAACGAATCCGCGGTGCCCTGAACGGTCTTGTCGATCAGACAGGGACTTACGGGTCAGTAAAAGCGATGACGATTATGGATTTTTGCGTGACGTGATTTGGTGCGAGAGATCGTAAAACGGGAAGACAACGACGTAGATGGATCGCTACGAAGATAACGCCGAAATGCCGAAAAGATGCTAATCGGGAGAGAAAAAAAATGTGAACGTCGCAAAGATCAAAGATCTATGTTTTAATGCTGGATCAGATGTATGCTTGTGTGTATATTACGTTACAATGGAAGAAAACCCCCAACAACTGGATACAAAATGAGCACAAAACAACAAGAAAACTGTCTGGACAGAAGTCTGATCTACCTTGTAGGCCCAAAGCTTAGGTGCAGGAATGGTCAAGCTCTGAAGTCTGTCGATCTTTTGAACGATAGAACCTGCTAACTGGGCGAGACGACTCCACAATTCCCGTTCTGCTTCTTTGCTTCGGGTAGATCTGCTGTTAGGGCTCAGGCGTGCTGTGTTCTGCTTCTGCTAAAGGATGGTGTTTGCAGCGATTACCAAAGGTTGCTCTTGTTTCTCTGTTCAAGGCAATAAGTGTTCCCTTTCTCAGAAAATGCTCTTGTCCTCTTGATCTGCTGCCAACGAAAAGCGATAAGTGCTCTAGTGCTCTGGTTTGTTAACTTGTCAACCAGCCAACTCTCCGAATCTACCCCCTTTTGTATATTTGTCAGCCGGGGTATTTATAGGCCGCGACACGCGCAACCCTGGTGATGTGGGCCCGAATGTCGCAGATCCTGTTGACGTGATTTCTTTTAAGTCGAACTGCGACTACGCACAACACGCTCGTTTGCATGCTATGCGTGTAAAGAGCAAGCCCATGATAGGCATGTCTCGGCTGTGTTTGCGCTCATTCGCATTGTGTTGCGTGTATGAGCGCAACCCAGTTGTAACAACAATGCGCTTACGCTCATCACGCAACTGTGCGTGACGTAGCGTAAATGTAACATACACTCTTCACGCAGCTACGCGCGGTGGAGTGTAATCAAAGTGTAACTTACGCTCATCACGCAGCTGTGCGTGACGAAGCGTAATGAGCGCGTGCTTGCATTCTGACCTACGCACGAGCACACATCGCCGCGTAACGCGCGTAAAGATCAGCTGTTTAAGCATTGCAAGAACAAGTGCCAACCCGTCGTGTTTCTCTGGATTTTTCTTTTAACTGTCCTGGAGCTTTATTACGCTCATTACGCTGCCGTGCGTGATAGAGCGTAAACTTGTCCTTGAACAAATTCGCCTTTAACTGTCTTGGAGCTTATTACACTCATTACCCTGCCGTGCGTGATAGAGTGTAAACTTGTCCTTAGACAGATTTGAGACGCGTTCTCGCTCAAATTACGAATCTTCGCCTGAGGCCGACCTGTAATTTTCACGGTGTTTCATTTGCCATTTTACATTTACCTCACAACATCAGATGTAGCGTTAGCCGCATTACTGTGTCAAAGGAGGGATGATGGGTTGGAAGTGCCCATCTACTACTTGAGTCATGCTCTATGTGCGTATGAAACGAGGTACAATGACGTAGAGCGTAATTTCCTAGCATTAGTTTTTATGCTTAAAAAGTGTAGGCATTATCTTTTCCGTAGCAAGGTCAACGTCATCTGTAAAAACAACATTCTTAGGGCCATTACGCATAACTTATATGAGAGTAGTAAAATAGCTCACTGGAAGGCTATCACAGCAGAATTCGATCTGCACTATATTGGCCAATCATCTACGAAAGGCCAAGTGATAGCTGACTAGTTCATAACTTCACCGATTAACAATCAAGCGACTATAGAGCTAGAGTTCCGTGACGAACATGTACATAGTTTAAGCCCTATCTTGACAGGCCCCGAAGCAACGTTGTATTTCAACGGAGCTTCAACCACTAGAGCTGGCAGTGCTACCACTGTTATTATGCTATCACCTGAGGATGTGCGTCTCCACGCTTATCGCTTGACCTTCCCCTGTACGAACAATGTGGCAGAGTACGAGGGGCTCCTCAGGGGATTACTAACCGTCGGTGAACTCGATGTTCAACACCTGGCAATTAGGGGCGATTCGATGCTTGTCATAAATTAGATCACTAGAGTTTACACCTGCAAGGCTGTGCATTTGCAGCCCTACTGCGATACAGCTAAAGATCTTCTGAGACGATTCACGACCATCGATGCCCAGCACGTGCCATGCACGGATAACACACTGGCCGACGCACTGGCAACACTGGCTTTGAACGTGCCTGCACATCTTTTCGACACCTTTCCTGCATTGATAACAGACTACGCAGATCCTATCATTCAGACGGTGCAAATCTCTTCTCTTCTCAAGGGAAGCACACCTGAATGGTACGACGACATTAAAACTTACCTTTTACAGGGTGAATTACCGTTTGAATTGACATGCATGCAGAAGGATGCGATACGCAAATGGGCTAGGAAATATGTCATCATCGAAGACAACACTCTTTGTAGATGCTCCTTTGATGGCGTGTTGCTTACTTGCGTTGACAAAGACCAAACACAGCACATAGTCGTTGAAGTTCACGAGGGACTGTGCGGTGGCCACGTAGCCCCATGGGCTATGGCCCTAAAAATCCATCACTTAGGATACTACTGGCCGCACATGGAAAAGGATTTCCTAACAAAGGTTAAAACTTGTGACATGTGTCAGCGTCATGCTAACCTCATACACGTGTCACCCAAAGAATTACATACAACGCAGATAACATGGCCATTTCAGCGATGGGGACTAGACATTATAGGCCCCATCACGCCGAAGTCTTCTACAGGTCATAGCTTCATTATTACCACTACTGAGTATTTTACAAAGTGGGTAGAGGCTGTTCCCCTGCAGAAGATCACATCTCAGCAGATTTTCCATTTTATCCTGGACAATATAGTAGCCAGATTTGGTCTCCCGATGACTATCGTGACTGACAATGGGCCACAGTTTAGTAGCACGGAAACCAAATCCTTCTGTGATAACCTGGACATTAGACAATCCTTTTCCTCCCCTTATTACCCACAAGCGAATGGTCAAGCTGAAGCAATGAACAAAGTGATCATCAATCTGCTCAAGAAAATGCTCGACGGTAACAAAAGGCGGTGGCACGAACAAATCCTCTATGTGCTATGGGCATACCGTACTACATGTAGGATGGCTACGGGTAGTATGCCCTATAGCTTGGTTTATGGGTCTGAAGTAGTGCTGCCTCTCGAGTTGCAAATTCCTTCTCTGAGGATGGTCCTCTCCACGGTTATAAATGAGGCTCAACACACCGAGTCTCGAATCGCGGATCTGGATTCAGTAGAAGAGAAGCGGATACAGGCTCTTCACACGATTGAAAGGTATCAAGACAAACAGAGACAGAAGCATCGTCACAACCTTCAACAGTGCCTGATTAAGAAAGGAGATCTAGTCCTCAAGGTTGTGCATGAACCAGTAGGCAAGTTCTCTGCAAACTGGGAAGGCCCTTTCTTGGTGGTCAACGTGTACAGCAATGGTGCATTCAAGTTAGCAAACGTCAACGGCAATGAGTTACCAAATCCTGTAAATCATGTGTACTTGAGGTGGTATTACATTTAGCAACATCTACGATGTTAATATCAGGTATGGAAATACTCATCCGCTATGACGCTAAACTGGCACTACTCGTCCGCTACGACGTTAAACTGGCACTAACCGTCCGCTACAACGCTAAACTGGCAATATCCGTCCGCTATGACGTAAAATTGGCATTCCTTGCATGCGTTCGCCATGATGTTAAACTGGCAATATTTGTCTGCTATGACGCTAAACTGGCAAGTTGTAACCATCTGCTACAATGTAAAACTGGCAACATTGTACAGGTTCGCTAAGACGAAAAACTAGCACCGTTTGCATGCGTCCGCCACGACGCTAAACTGGTACAAGTAAGTAGCTGTCTGCTGAGACGTAAAACTAGCACAGATCTATCCCTGGGTCATGACACAAAACTGACATCCATAGCATGGTATGCTGAGATCATAAATCAGGCATACCACCGTCCGCTACGACGTAAAACTAGCACTTCTCGGTTCGCCCAGACTTTAAACTGGGACCATGCTCTACTGAGACTTAAAACCAGTAACGACAGTCTATCAGGACTTAAAACCAGGACTTACAGACTGCTTTCATGTAAATCAAGTGAGCATGATCATCTCTGTATAGCTGCACAACCAACGAGGTGGGATACTGGGACAGTCCCAGCGTCGCCACCCCACCGACATCCTACTGATTCCTCGGATGAGCTGAGAGGCATCTTACTGATCCCTCGAAGATGCCACCGCTGCACCCACTGCAACGGTGGTACCTCTAAGAGTTTAGTCTCGCCAACCAAAGCCCCGATGAAATCCTCGTCGACAATGACTTCGGGAACCTCTACCAATCATCGCTATCGGACGTCGGCTTCGCAAATTCATCTAGCTGGTTCCCTGTACAACTAGTTAGCTACATTGTGTCTGATGCCTTTTGGTGAAGATATGCTGGGCTAATGGTCAAGATTGGTGGCTCCGCCCTCATGCTCTGGCTCCTTCTTCACGGCCCAATTGCTCTATCTCGCATCTAACGACGCTCGTTTCGACGACCTCGCGTCTTGTTTGCATGAGCAATGGTGTCCTCAGTTTTCTTTTGTGGTTGCAGGTTACTTGCTTTGGAGGATGTCATTCAAAGGTGCATCCATCTGAGCGGTGAAGTACAACAACATGTTGAAATGGCTGCTCAGGTCCGCCCGACCACTTAGATCTGCATGCCTATACCTCTCACAATCCTACCCCTAGCTCTTATTTCCTTCATCCCCACCACCCGCTCCCCATACGCAAAAGCTACATACACAAGTACCCATTTTCCGCTCTCACACTAGCAGAGATATCGCAGAAGTGATGTGCTATGCTCCTTTTGCAAGCATTCTTGCTATAATCAGTGACAGAGAGATCTCAAGCTGATGCGCTACGCTCGTCTGAAAGCATTCCTGTTAACATACGTGTGCGTACATTTCTGTGCATTCAGTAAGCATATTCCATACTCCTACCATCCTGACCTATGTTATGTCTTTCCCAAACCTATTTCCCACCATGTCATTCTATCTCCCATTCCCTCCAGCTTTGCTCTTCCATATTGACATGGCAATCCTTGAGTAGCCATGGATGGACGCTGTCTGTGCTTCTACCAATCCGGTGTTTTGTATTCTTTGTTAACGTCTTTCAGGTAAGCCCTCCAACCGTCAACAAAGAGGGGCCATTGAAACACCGTGAAAAATTGTGAGTCAGCCTCAGGCAAAGATTCGCAATTCAAGCAAGGACGCATGTCAGAATTCCAGAAGGGAGACTAAGACAGAGCAACACCAAGAGGTGCATAGCATCTAGTCCTCGACTTCTTGTGCAGATTCCTAATCTTTCTATGCTTTTTCTGTTTATGCTATATCACGCAACGTAGCGTAACGGCGCTTAGCGTGATTTTGCTTAAACATAGTCTGACATCAGAAGGATAGTTGCTTCGGCATAGGGAGAAGCTTAAGCAGTGTGATATGTGACTTCTTGTGTATTTTGCTAAGTCTTTTGTTCAAGGCTAGGTTTACGCTCTACTGTGCACGGCAACGTAATAAGCTCCAGAATAGTCAAAGGCAAAGTCTAAGAAAATGCGATTGCTCATCATACGCTCATCATGCAACGTAGTGTATCACAGCGTATTACGTCACCAAGCTAAACATTGTTCTACGCTTCATTACGTGCGGCTGCGTAAGAAAGCGTAAAACAGCTTGAATCCATTATTTCCATGTTACGTTATGCTCATACACGCAACGCAGCGTGAATGAGCGTAATATAACCCAAAGACAGTTGAAACATGCCCGACGTGCACCTCTTCTTCACACGCACAATACGCGAACAAGCGTATTGTGCGTAGTCATGAAGTTTGATGCAAAAAATGGTCAAACCAATAGTGCCCGAAACACTCGGAACACACGTCATCAGGGTTGCGCCTTTTCCACAGAGCATCGCAGCCTATAAATACCCCAGTTAACAAAGATACAGAGGTTGGCAAATCAGAGAAGAAAAGGCATTTTTCTGAGCACTGGAGCACTTATCACTTTTGAGCAGAGATATAGAGAGCAGCGCTTTGGCAATTGTTGATGGCATCACCTTACGGCAGAAATAGAGCACAGTTCACTTTGAGCACCGGCAACAGGAGTAATCGTTCTGCTGGGGAAGACTCTATTGGTCAGAAATAGTCGATCGGTAGACGTTAAAGCTTGACCTTCCTTGCATCCCGGCTTTAGCCCACGAGGTAGATCGGACTTCTGTTTGGACAGTTTTCTTGTTGTTTTGTGCTTGCTTCACATCCAGTAATCAGGGTCTCCCCAGTGTAACAAAATATATAAAATATACATCTTTCAAGGCAAAGCGTAGATCTTGAAACTACGTGTTTCTCTTATGTCAGCCTCCTCTTATCATGTTTAGCGTTATCATCGTTGCAATTCATCCTACATCGTTTTCCCCTCATTTTTGCGATTCCTCGAATCCGATCGTTTTCACAAGATATTTATCGGTTTACTGATTAGTAAGTCCCTGTCTGATCGACAAGACCGTTCAAGGCGCCGCGGATTCGTTTTTCTAGCATAGCCCTCGCACGGATCCGTGGTTAGAACTGTGTACATGGAATTTTTTCGGTATTTTCCAGCTGCCGACATTTTCCGTCATTACAATACTTTGTTGCATCATGTTACTCATGCATTAAGGATGAAGTGGGGTTGATATCTTGGGGGGTCAAGTCATTGTCAATCTTCATCTTTGATGCCCGATCAATGTTTTCAAGGCCTACTACATTGTGTAGCATAGCAGGTCTCATAGTTAGAAAACTTGCCAAACTATTTCACTCATCCTAAACACTTTCTTCAGCTCTCGATTGATCATATTTTACTTCCACCACTCCTTGAAGCATCTTGTATTCATTGTAAACTATATTTCTTCTCAACATCTTGATAGAGGAACTGAAACAGATAGTGATTGATGTCTACTTGGTTTATTTCATCCTCTTGTGTTAGATTAGGACCTAGAGTGACAAGTTTAGCTTATGAATTTTTCTATGACTCCTCTATTCATTCAAGAATGAGATTAGGTGTTGATGTTGTGTTGCTAGGTCACACATCCATCCTCCTAGCATGACCAAATTTACTTATAGCACCTATCATTATTGCACAAAAAAAGAAAATTTAGCAAAAACCTATCCTTTAATACTAACTTCTAACATCATCCTTCTAATGCCTTAGTTTAGAGAGCATCATGTTGGGTAGAATCTCTAATGAAATGACCAGTCATTGAAAGAGATCCAAATGAACAGACTACATAGAAAAAAGAACAAAGGAACCTATCATGAAGCCATAACCCTAAAGACAAGAGAAGAGAAAACTAACAATGAAAGAGAGAAATTCATGAATATAACATTGTGAAAAAATAAAAATGTTGAAATAAAATAGGATAACATAAATTGTGAAAACTAAATTCCATAATATATATGAATGCCATGTATTCATAAGTCTAAACCATGCATGATCCATATATCCATAAATAGAAAAGTCAATTAATGTCTAATGCAATGCTAAAAATGCCAAAATATAATAGCCAAAGCTCTAAACCGATACATAACATCATCAAGTTCATATAATCATAACAATCCTTCACGTGCTCCATTCTCTTCCTCAAGAAAAAATCAACCTAAAAATAAAATGGATTATTAGTATAAAACTGAGTGAGAAACCTTGGGAACCTCTTCAATTGTCAAATGGATAGATCTCATGGAGATCGGAAGGATCATGGCTAACATGAAAAATGCATTAGCTCAAAGAGCATACAAGTAAATCATCAAAACATCCATAGAAACATATAAGTACATAGCTATAACATTCATCCATCATACAATAACAAAACCAAAGTTTTTCCACTCCAACTGTCACCATAAACAAGGAGGCTAGTAGGTAACACATTCAATGTAATATGTATGTATGTTTTCATGTGTACTAGCTAAAATCCAAAATGAAAATGTATTAAAAAAAATATCAAATTACCATATGCATGGATTCATTATTAGTCTTAAATGGAATGTGATGCATTACCTAGGACATAACTTCCAATGTTTTCCAAATATACTAGTGCTAGAGGTGTTACCCAAGACATTGCCTCTAGTGTTCTAAAGGAAAAAACCAAAATAAAGGGATCAATGAGCCATGGAATCACCCTCTTCTAAAGGATGGGATCTACAACAAGAGCTACACTAGTGCATTATGTAGTGAGAGTTAAACATTATAATCATCTCCAGGGAGTCCATCTCAACCAGGCATATAAACTTGAAACTAGCTCCAACACCCAATACCCAAACAACCCAAAAACATTACAACTAGACTGATAGTGTGGGGTAATAATAAAAAATACATTTTGTCTTTTCTAGAGATCTAATAATCCAAAGATCCTAACAATGATATAGTCCATAGATACTCAAGTCATCCACACCCATTCCTAATACATGATAGGACCATCATCAGAGATATTCAAATTCAATGTTCTAGGGATCTCAATAATTTCATGATATGTCAATAGTATCCTCAAGGAAAGAATAGGAAAAATATGAAAAAATATCAATTATATAATTACATGGATAGCCCAAAAACCATCAACAATCAACAATCAACATTTGTATAAGGATCAATGCTCTTACCAAATAGAGATCAAATTAATCTAAGATAATGCAATAATCTTGAGATTTCAATAAATAAGTTAATATAAGACTTGACATGGGGAAATGTTACAACAAGATTTAATGTTTCCAAACAGTAAAATGAATATTAGTAAAAACTAAGATAGAAACCCTAATCATTCAAAATTTAGTCTAGCCATAATATACCAACCATGGTGATGAGACACGACTTGCACTGGGCCACGATATCGCGTACACGATATCGCGGCCGCCGCGATATCGCGTCCCGC
>MNCI01017629.1:20363-59070 GCA_015680685.1 Gnetum montanum
GATGCTGACGCTAGTTAATTTAGACTTAGATCTTTAGTTAGAGTTAGCTTAGTTTCTCAACCCTTTCCCCTGATAGCATAGGAGATAAGCCGAAAATACCAAAAAAATCACATACCTCAGACTTGCTTAACCATACACCGTGACACTTACAAGCAAGCCTGGAGACAACGAACGATTAACCCCAAGTGTTTCTTGTGGCGTTAAGGCATTTAGTCTGCGGAGTTCGACTGGATCGCGCGTGTACGCTCATATTCGTATGGTTGAGTGTAGGGGTACCTCGCCACTCATCACATGGAAAATTCAACAATGAAGGACTCAAGAAGGTAAATGTAAATATCACATGAACAGATTGAAAGAGATCTAAAAGCATAGAAACCAAGATATATAAGCTAGAAGCTAAATAGAAGAATCAAAATTTATAAAATCAAATTTTAAGGCAAAACTAGGCTTGTAGGAAAGACATCTTTGAAATCAAGAGATGTCCTTGAATTTAGGAGAGATCTTAACAACTTGGAAGACATCTTGGTTTCTGCTAGGATGTCTCATGGAAGTCATCTCTATGTTTGACAGATGTCTTATTCCAAGAGGAGATATTTATGACTGAAAGAAGATGTGTTAGCAGAGATGTCTTGTGATAAAGAAAGATGTCATGGGGAAGACATCTTTTCTCAAGAGGAGAAATCTCTGGCTAGGATAAGATGCCTTAGTAGAGATATCTTATGATAAAAAATATGCCTTCGAAAACACATCTTATCATTGATATTGGATTTCAAGAGAGACATCTAGAAAGGGTCTAGGATGTCTTATTTGGCTAGGAAAGACTAAAAAAAACTAGGAAACACTCCAAAGTGAGGAGAATAAGGAAGGGATGGTATGAAAGGGATCAATTAGTTCAAAATGTGAATCAACAAGGAAGAAGAACAACCAAAACCAAGATTGAAAGAGAAAAGTAAAATCAATATAATACACAAGAATAGAAAAGCTTAACGTATGGAAAAACTGATATAATACACCGATATTGTAAAATACCAAGGAAAATATGAATTCAAGCCATACTAGTATCCAAATAGAAGCTATCACAAAAATTTGCCAAGATCAAACTAGGGAACATGAATCTAGTAGGCTAAATTAGTGGATCAACCATGATTACAAAACTCCAATTGCCATCACAAAAATCAATCACTTCTACTAAAAATTCAAAACACAGTTCCATACAAAATTACCATAGATAATCAATCACATTCTACCAATTGCTAGAATGGAAAAAACTAATTTCTTAAAAGATTATTAAAAATAATTTTACAATTCCCATTCCCAAAATTAGTAAAAAAAATAGAATAAATGCACATAAAAATTCCATCTACATAAACAAAACCCTTCAACCTAGAAAATAATATCATAATGATATGCCAAAAATAAACAATACTCACCTCATGTATGTGCATAGTTCCTATAATCATAAATAAATAATAAGCCAAGATAACTTACCTCTTAATTCAAATGAATAAAACTACAAAAGAAGAAAATCAAGTAAAAAGATTCAAGCAATCCTCATAACCAATCCAAGATTCCATAGCAATTCCTAGCTCTAATCTTCCAACATCTTTCCTAGATCATCAAAGTATATGGAATAATTAAACCATGGGAGTTTTAATGAAGATTAACTAAAAACCATGAAATAAAAGAAAACACCAATTTCCCAAACCTCAACAAATCTAAAAGAGAACTACAAAAAATATTTTCCATCCTCAAATTTAACACTCTCTACCACTCATGTAACTCCCTCTCACATACCACAACCATTTAAAAGAAAATACCATAAAATATTATAGTGCTAAGATATAGTCCAAAACCTCTCAATAAGGAAAAGACATTGCTAAATATAATTAAATATCTAAAATACCCATGTGGATATAATGAATCATCAATCACATATTTATTTACTTATACCATGTACTATTAGAATAAATTGATAATATTAATTAAGAAACATTAATTATAGGTCATGTCATGCTCCCAATGACATCTCATTAGATCCTACCACACTCAAAAATAGGATTAGCACACAGTTGTGTTGTCACATTTTATCCATAAATTGACTAGGGCTTGGTTTCCTAATGATTTTTGTAAGCTCAAATTTTTTGTAAAAGGAAACTCTATATTTTAGAATAGTCCAAGGCATACAACCAAGGAAATAAAATGCTCAAGACTTAAATTGTAATTTTAGGTTTTAAAGATTAACACTAAAAATCTAATAAAAGTTATAGCATGGATGAAGCTTTAGTATTTAAAGTCAATAATAGCTACTATCTTGAAATCGTAGTGGAACTTGAATTATTGGATTCACTTCTCTACAAGATTATCATGACTTTCATAAACCAATTACTCGCATGATGAAATTGAAAAAAATTTGTCCCATCATGTTTGTGTGGAAGCACACTCTAAGTGAAGATAAAATTCAAGGGAAGTCTAAGAAGAGATGTTGTAAAGCTTAAGGTCTTTGTGGTAAAAGGTTTTAAAGGTTGAGTGAACAATCCCAATACATCCTACTCATGAAGTTTCAAAGAAAAGGTTTTGAATTAATCCTAATATTGCATAAAGAAGTTATTTTAGTTATCAAAGATAAATCTTACACAAGTGTTAATTGACTCAAACATACATTTTTTCTACCTATTAATTAAGGTAAAAACATAAAATATGAAATTATAGAGCTCAAGCACTAGTTTCAACTTGGTTTAGGATTGACATTAGAATAAATATTTAAGCTCATGATAGAAAACCCTCATTTCAAGAAAAGGGGCACAATCTAATCTATGGCTTAGTTAAAATGTAATTTTTGCATTAGCTTCATGGAAAATATTTGTAGAACCAGAAAGCAGCTTCACAAAATGGATCTACAAGAAATAAATCTATCAGCTCTACCACATTAGTAGTTAAGGAAAGATATTACTCATAGAGCTAAAATTTGGTTCTTCAAAGTAATTAGATCAAGTTCTTCCACATCAATTATGAGGAGAGAATGTTTTTTATATTCAATAACTACAAAATAAGTGCAAAATTTGTTTCAACACATCAACTCATAGAGTTAAAAACACTCTACAAGAAAGTTGTACCACATCAACCAGAAGCATCTTGTTTCACCATGTTAGCTGTAGAGGTAGCTTGTAGAACTCAAAATGGTTTTACAAAGATGCCTCTACAATGTTACTACTTCTACTAAGTTACCTTTGAGGGCATGAGTGGTGTTCAAAGAGCTAAAATTCAGCATTTTAAGTTAAGTTCTTTATGCCCTTCTATGTCAGCTTAGAGAGTTAGTACATGGAGCTAAATTAAAGTTCCACAAAAGAACTCTATGACAGCAGCTCTACACCACATTAGCTCATAGAGGAAGCTCATAAAATTAATTTTCCACTTTATAAGTGAGCCTTACCACATCAATAGAGCTCAAAATAATTTTTTACATTAATAGCTTTGGGAAAGGAGCAGTCTTCATAGAGCCAAAATTCAGCTTTAGGAGACAATATATTTTCAATTTTGCCATGTAATGCTAGAAGAATATCATAGAACTAAAAAATAGCTCTAAAAATCACATAAATGGTCCTTTCAATGAATTCATAATGGATTTGGGGTTAAAAAATGGCCCATTCGCATCAACATCTAGATGAAGATTTATGAGCTCCTAAGATATGAAAGGCCTCATCTATCATGTTAGTTGAACCTAACACGCTCTAACACATTAGCAAATAAATGAGCGTCATATTATCATCTAGAGAAAAAATGCTTTATCTACCATGTTAATAGAGTCTCATCAGCAACTATCATATCAACATCTAGATTAGAATTTACAAGCTCATGAGAAGTGAAAAGCTTCATCTGCCACATCATCTCATAGAGAAAACTTGAATAATCAAGAACTACCTCTACAAGATGACTCTACTACATCATCTTATAGAGGAAAATTTGTAGAACCAATATCTAGCTCTACAAGATGGCCTACCATGTTAGCATTGTGTCATGTCAACTCGTAGAACTAGTTCATAGAGCAAGATTTCTCATCTATGAGCAATCCTTATCATGCTAGCCTATGTCACATCAGCATCACGTCACATCAACTTCTAGAACTATATCATAGAATAATATTTCTCATCTATGTGTAAGCCTTACCATGTTATCCTATGCCATGTTAGTGTTGTGTCATGTTAACTTGTAGTATCGATTTGTAAAGCTTAAAGTTAGATCTATAAAAAAAGCTCTAACACATTAGCACTTTGCCATGATAACTTGTAAAGCCAACCTATAAAGTCAAAGTTCTATCTTATGAAAAAGCTTGTAAATAACTCTTCCATATCAAAGCACATTCCAAGTTTATAAAGGATTACATTTTCCCCTTGTTTGTGTTTTTTTTAATCTAGCTTAGCAAGGTGGGACACAACATATAGAATGAAATATTAGCTCTACAAAGAAGCTCCATAATTTTTCCACTACATAAAAGTCAACATGTAATGAACCAAAAATAGCCCTATGAACAAAATCAAAAAAGGCTTTACAACTAATGCTAGCATAAATTCTAAATAAAATAGAAATTATAAATAGAGCCAAAACTTAAAGCTTAGAGGAAAGAATACATAGTCATCATTAAAGCATGATGTCATCATGAGGCAAAAAAATTATAAAACAAATAGAAGTCTGAATTGAATAGCTAACAAAATGCCATTACATACAAGAATAAACAGAGACATTTGAATTTGTTGGGATTATAGCCAAATTCATTGAGGAAAAAGCCTGAAATTAGACCAACAGGGAAGATTCTTTGATGGTTTTGATAGTTTTCTTAACCAAATGAGTTGTAGAAGACACAAGCACTCAAGGAATTATTAAGAAGCTCAATAATGTTGAGCTAGTTTCTTAAATTAAGGTTTTAAAATTTTTTATAATCATGAAATATTAGTTTAATAGTTAGCAATAGAAGGACTCTAGATTCAAATAATGAGGGTAACCATCCAATAGCATATAATCATATGAGTTGAATGTTAGTAATATGGAGCTTTAATTTTATAATGATTATAACTACCAAAGGTTACTATATAAATCCTAGACTAGACTTATTGGAAAACGGATAGAGGAGAAGAATACTAAAAAGCTAGGAGTGATTTCATGTATGATGGCATTCTAACTTCAATTTAGCTTCAACTAATTTACTTTTATCTTGTTAGATAATTCTTATTTTTCTACTTTATCATAGGTTCTAAGCTAGTGGTTAAGGTAGTATTGTGTTTGGAATCTTTTCCTTGGAATTGTTTACATCACTTGAATAGATCTAGGTTTAGTAATTTTTGATATTATTGACTAATCTAAATAGCTTTATTTTCAAATTATTAGCTCATGTAAATACTACCTCATTTAAATATTTAATATTCTGTGTTATTCAATTTTTTTCCTTTCTAAAATTCATTGAGTCTTAGTCTATTTCCAATTTTCTTGTAGAATCTTCTATCTAGAAAATATTGCTATAGATTTTGTAGAATTATGCTTAAGCATTAGTTGAAAGAAAAGTTTATAAAGGCAATGTATCATATGAACTACATAGACTTGGTACCTTTGATATAGCAAGAAAATATTATTTTCTCATAGAATGTAGTAAAGATGGTTTAATCTTTTGATAAAATATTTTTATCTATTTAACTTTGAATACACAATATTGTGAAATTAATGCTTAATGATTGCTCAAATCACATAGTTTCTCTATAATCACTGAGTTTATTTAGAGGTATCCAAGCCTTAGTGTTTCCAGAGACTAGCAAACACCTAAAATAAAGTTTTAAAAGAACACCTCATCATTTTGATTTTCAACTTGGGGAACAAAACAATATTGGTGGTCCAACATAGGCCCCAACATCCTGCTAGATTATTAAAAAAAAAAGATAATATATGTATGATTAAATATTAAGGATTATATAACATTAACGTAGAATCTAAAAAATCCAAGGCTTATCATTATCTTCATTAATATAATGTATAAAATATACAAAATTAAACATCATATGATTATAGCATATAATCATATACAAAATATACAAGTGCCAACATAAAATTTTTCACAAAACATCATATGTACCAAGGATGTCCAAAAATATGGGTTGTTATACCTATGTATAATATAAGTACATAGATTATAAAGAGATTTTTTGAGGAGGAAATTACCTAACCCTTATCTAGTTCTCAATGTAGTTTTTATGTGTGTATTTTCCTTTTATATATCTTCTTCTGTTGGCATTGCTAGTGATTATTCTAGGCTACTTTAACATGTTTCAAGGATGTTAGGATTCTACATTGATGAGTTCAAGGATTTCTAGGTCAATGGAATCTTCTTTAAAGATTTCTAGATATTCCAGAGCTTAGAATAAGAATGTCTATCTTTCTTTCTCTTTGTTTATACTAGGATAGATGTCTCCTTTGGAGTATAGACATCTTCCCTCTATGATAGATGTCTACTTTGCAATTAAGACGTCTACACTGGATGCAAGTCATCTCTTGGAACTTATCTATTCTTGGGCAAGATATCTCTTTTAACTATAAGACATCTACTTTGGTGTATAATAGAAATTTATTTGTAATTTTAATGTTGGAAAGATAAAAGATCACATTAGAAGATAAAAAAGAATTAAGGAAAAAATCTATGATGTCTCTTGAGAGCTTGTACAAGAAAGTTTAAATCTAAGGAAGAGCTTATACTAGAACATTGTGTCAATTTGACTAATAGGCAAGGAACAACACTTAATATAGATTGAAAGAATCTCTTATTATAAGTGTCTTATCTTAAGCTTTGGCTTTGTTTTAAGGAATTAAGGATTTATAGGGGACATGTGTGGTCTTTAAAATTTTTAGAAGAGCTATGAATTGAGCTTGGCTCATTAATATTGATGTATTTCTTTACAACTTCAAATTTTTCTTAATAAAAGAGAGAATTTTCTCCATTCCTTTGTATTTTTTTTTTATTTTCTAAGCTAATTTACTTACAGAACTTATGGAATGAGTACTTTGGAATCTATTAAGATAGTCTCCATACCATATTGATGTTAGACCACTTGGTTTGAAGTAATCCACACATAAATTAATGATCTTAATCAAGAGTGTAACTAAATTTTAAATAATTTTAAAGCATTACAACCACTTACAATTTTAAAAGCCTAAGATTAGTAAATATTACTTGAATCTTTTAAGGTCAAATTTCATTTTGGTAATTAAGCATTAATTTTCTTGAAAGTATAGGGTTTGAAGTCAATTACATCTTTACCATACTCTATATTAAGGTTTAGAATCTTGTTGTCTTAAATTATAATAATTTCTTGAAGATATCATATTCTTTTTATAAGAGTTTACATTTACCTTTATGATGGGTATGACTCATAAGAAGAATACTAATCAAGAGCTTAGACAACAGGTGCAAAAGCACAAAGACTCCTTTAAGGCTTTTGTGACTAAAATGCAAGAATTCTTGTTCTAAGTAAAGGTCTACAAGCTCCAAGATCTTGTAGAAACTTCAAGAATAGGTAAAGATAAGATTTAAGAGGAAAATCCTTTTGCACCTTTGCAAAGGTCAAGAGGAAGAAATAATCAAAGGACTCCAATAGGAGAAGAGACTAGAACTCAAAGGTGTAAGAAAATATTTTCATTTCTTTATAATAATAAGAAAAATGATGATGAAATTTTGTAAAGATCTTAAGAAGTACTTTAAAAAAATTTCATGTGGATACTTCCATCTTCAAAGGTGTTGAAGGTACAAATTTCTTTCTTTCTCAAGTTAGATTTATGAATAAGTATTTTCTTGTTGAGAAGATTTCTATTAAGTTAATGATTCATGCTGTTGAAAGAAAATTAGAAGGATTGAAAGCCAAATCATGTAAAATTAAATGTCTTAAATACTTTTTAGAACATGGAAGGCTATTGACAGTAGGAAACTCATAGAATTTATGTTAAAGAAAAATTTTGAAAAGACATCCTTCCATTATGAAGACATTATGAAGCTGATATTTATTAGATAATAAGGTTAAAAGGTAAAAGGTTATTATGTTTATCTTTATAAAGCTTTGGAAAAGCCTAATGTTTATTGGATTGAGTATGTGCAAGCTTCTAACTTCATTAGGAGATTAAGGATGCATTATTCACAAAAATTAGCATTCTGTGAGCCTAACACTCTTGATGAAGCCTATGATCGTTCTCTTATACTGAAATAAAAATTACAAATTTTTCCTCAATGAATGAAAAAGATCACAAGAAATCAAGTGATGAAGATACAACTCTAAGATCAAGAAAATCATCCAACCAGGATGGTGAAGATGAGAAAAAGAATAAGAAAAGGAAGTCTACCTCTCCAAGAAAGGGAGGAAGCAAGGAACAATCTCTAAGAGATAAAGATTATGATATATGTTATAATTATGGTGAATAATTTTATAAATAATGAAAATATACTAAGCCAATTAAGAATGTTTCTAAGGTCATGAAAATTCAAACTATGAAAGAGAATGTGTTTAAACCTTTAAAGAAGGTTTGTAAACCTAATTCTTTGTACATTGCTAATCAATGTGAGTTAAATAGTTTTACTTTTGTTAGACATGTTAATATCAATAAGAATTTTATAAGAATTTTTTTAGAAATTATTGTGAGACTAGAAAATTTGATTGGTGGAAAACTAAAGATCCTAGTATAATAGCCTCAAACCCAGATCCTAAGGACCTCTACGAAAAATAGGATCTAAGGTATAATGGATAGTTTGGTAGATCACCTAGGGAGTTGAAAAATATAAACATGGTAATAAAATAAAAATTCAATGCAGATCTAAAAAATAAATGCATTAAATGAAAAAAAATCCAACTACGATCTAGCTTGCATACAAATAGAATAGGAGACTTTGTTTTAATAAGAATAAAGACAGTGCAGAGAATGTGGATGAGATGTACCTAAGGACATAGGGGATTAACTTTGATGGAGGTTTGGAGTCTATTAAAACTAGAGGCTCTAAATGACACACTTAACTCCATGATCCAAAGGTTCCATAATGCCGAATGCTATCAAACCTTGCTACACTCCTCACTAGGTCTAAAACATTGGTGGTGCAACGGGATAAGATATGTGGGGGGTTTGTGCTTCCAAGAAGAGTCACTCTAGGAGTCTCAAAGCCCAAATTGCTTAGTGTTGGTCCCAATCCTCTCACAATCTCACAAGGTCAAACAATGATTACAATGACTACAAGTTCCATGCTAGGGATGATTCAAAAGCTTTTTTTTTGCAAGTTCTCCAAAGCTCTTGAATGCAAAAAAATGCATGAATGTGCAAAAGAGTGGAATATTTCTATTGTGTACATGCTTGGGTTATATAGGTCTTCATGGCCATTAATTTTGCTACAAATTTTTGCCTAATTAATGATAGATTTCTGCTAGTTATAGGTGTTGCAGGTGTAGGAATCTAGTATGGTTACTATGTATGGTAAGTTTTGATATCTTCATGGCATCAAAATAATTCCATTTATCAAAATTAGTAAATAATAATTTCACCCACATTGGCTTCTTCAACCCGTGTTAGGCCTTCCAACAATAACACTGAAGTGTAGGATCAATGTTAGAGCTAGAGCAATGCTAAAAGTTTGGACCATGCTAGAGCAACCCTAGAGGGGAATGTGCAACACTAGGGGATGAAGGAGTTATACCCTCAATGTCAGGCATGGGTGGGATTGTATCCTCCAATAGGTATCTCCAATGTATCGAATTTTATACCCCCTAAAAAACCCATCAAAATGCTAATTTTGATTGTCCAAAAGGCATTTTTAAATACCCTCCCTGCCAAAGTCCAAATATAGGCATGATATGGCATTTTTTCAGTTGGGGGTTGTGGCTTTAATCACTAATGATGCATTTTTCAACCCCAAAAGCTAAATTATGTGAAATTAAATCTTTCAAATTACAATCTTCACATTTTACAAAGAAGTCTTAGCCTTAGGTTTCATTGGCTGAGGATTACAATGTTAAAAAGATAAAAACATGCATTTTTTGTGGTGTTTCATTGGCCCCTCTTTGTTGATGTCTAGAGGATTAACCTGAGAGGCATCAAAAAAGAATACAAAACACCACTATAGGTCTGTCACTATAATTCCCTCTCTGTTCTTGATTCAATTATGTTGAACCATGCCCAAAAATTTCTTGTGATGATGGGATGAGGCTATGATGAGGAAATGGTAATGAGATCGTAAGAAAATAGTCATGATAGTTAGCAATTCATTCCATAGTTAACATCATGACTATAATATGGAATTTACATGTTATTTAATTAGTGATTTTTGCACTTCATGTTTTGAAGTGTTGGTCACTCAGTAATGCATTTGAGAAGCCAACACCTTACTCCAAGATTTCTTTGGCCATTAGGCTTCTTCCATTGCATCTTTGGAGCCATTACTTTGGGCTTTTGTCTTCATTGACCATTCTAGCAACTTGGTAATTTGCTTCCCCTTTCTTTTGTGGGGTGAAACCTTCATTAGGTTTCTTTTCCAAGGTCAATTTTAATATCATTTTTCCATCAAATGAGATGTCTTATACTTGATGGACTTAATGGTTTTTCCATTGAATGAGATGTGTTACATTCAATAGACT
Source organism: Gnetum montanum (assembly GCA_015680685.1). NCBI lineage: Eukaryota > Viridiplantae > Streptophyta > Gnetopsida > Gnetales > Gnetaceae > Gnetum > Gnetum montanum. Next base: position 31,004 of record MNCI01017629.1, read on the forward strand.
TGATGCTAGAGCATGACGAAGGGATGTCATATGACCATAATTCATGAATTTTAGACATTGATCATCATTGTTGTTTAGGGTAAGGAAGGTTATAATCAAGATATGGGGTTAGGTTCAAGAAGTGTTAGTAGAAGGGAAGTGGCATAAGCACTCTTGGCACAGTAGGAAAAACCCATAGAATGTTACTCATCAAGGTCATGTGGTGACTTACTACCATAATGAGTTGTACCTTTGCAATGACTCTAGGCTTCATCCTATAAGCACAACTCCAAGAGAACAAGAAAACTAGACAAAGAAAAAATGTTATTACAGAGTAATACATAGGGCTAAATGAGACAACTAGAAAACTAGGACATAACAGATCACCATCGTTACAACATAGGGAAATCTATCTGATGTGCATCAAATTTACAAATTTTTGCAGTTTGTTCATTTTACCAAACAAGTAGAGAGAGATAGAGCATGTATGCTTTCTTGTTGTCAATCATCAAAGTCATCAACATCAATCATTCTTTGTAACCTATCAACAATGATAAACAACACTAAAATGAAACATGTGAGTGTTAGATGTAATCAAGGCTATGCAATGGCATTAATGCTATATTGCCAAGGATTAATGAGTACATGAGTAATCTTATGTTATGGTGGGAAATTTGGCTTCATATGTTTTCTCCTCACCATCATGATTTAGATGGAAATGTCAAATAAGGAACCCTCCATGATGTTTCTAGCTTCAAGGTCAATGGTCATCAGGCTACTTCAGGATGTTATGACTATATAGTGGAATGGTTTTAGGCTTACAGTTTGGATACATAAGGTTAACTTAGTCTAACAACATTAGGAAAGGGATCCATTTAGGCCTTAAGTCTAATCAAATTTTCTCTCTAATCCTCCTATCTCAATCCCACATGACAACATAAGAAAATCAAGTGGCACATGGGTAAAAACAAATAAATAATGCCAAAACAATAAAATCATGCAAATACATGTTATTTTAATGTTAAAAAAATGAAAACAAGGTTAACTAAGGCTATAAGAGGTAGAAATATTTAAATAGAATGGAATAAAGACCAAAAAAAGGTCAAATGAAGGTCTAATAAGGTCAAAACAAGTTGAAGCATAATAGAAGTATGAAAAATAAGGTCAAACATGGTTAACTAAGGTTACAATTTTGCCAATTTAAGGCCTTGGTAGGCCATAAGGTTGCTAGTTTTAAGCCTTAGTGGACCATGTTGTCAATTTTAGGCTTTAGTGGGCGATGTTACCAATCTAAGGCCTTACCAGTCCATGTTGTGAATTTAAATCTTTAGTGACCAATGGTTACATGGTATCCAATGATGATATAGAATGCTTAAACCCCATTACTAAACACCAATAAAAAGCTACACAAGGATCCACATTGGTCATGAAAGAAAGAGTAAATTCGAATGAGATCAACTATTGGTAATGAAGGTCTACAATGCATAATAGAGGTTAAAATAGGTTGAACCATCATGAAACAATGTCAAATGAGTCCTAGTAGAATACATGTAGTAGAACATGATAAATATTAGCAAAAATGGATTAGATTTTGCCATTTTTAGGTCTTATGGGGCCATGGTATAAGGCTACAAGGGTGATAGGTGAGTTTGAACACCTATCAAGGCTATTTTAAGGCTTTTAGGATAAAAAAATCAAGCTTTTCTTGGCATCCACGCTAGACCCATGTTGGCTAGTATGGATGGGGTTATCCCTAGCATCAATGGAATGATTAGGTGGTTTCCCAAGTTTGGTTTGGGTAGTTATTAACTCCCGATGACTTGCATGGTTAACACAATGGATTGGGGAAGGAAATTGATCAGTTTTACCATTAATTTCAACCTCTAGAAACCTCCATTTGGGTCTACAATTTCCATCCACATTGGAGCAATGTTTGTCATCATGGCTCCATCCTCACTACATGGAAAACTATGTTTCATGGCATCTAGAGGGTAAAAACTAGGGTTCTATGATATTACCAAGGCAATGAAAGGCCAGGAAAATTGAGATGAATCATTTTGGAAGTAAAAACTAGCCAAAAAAGAAAGTCTTAAGGTCATAACCCCCCCCCCCCCCCCAAACGCTATGCTAGCCAGCATCAATGGGAGGGATTTGATTATGGATAACTTAACTCTGAGTTATTAGAATATAAAACATGCTTAATTTGTAGCTAAAGCTAAGGTTTTGTAGTTATGGGCTTCCTAGTAAAGTTGTGAGGGCATTTGAGGGATCTTATGTATGTGGAATCAAGTTGGAAGCTTCACCCACACTAGGGCCATGTTGACCAATGTGGATCTAATGCCCGTCAATGTGGATACATTTTCTTTTTAATTTTGGAGTGGATTCAAAGGTAAATCAACCAAGTTTTCATGCTTCTAAGGTTACTAGCAATGATACTTAAGGTTTTTGCTGAAAACTAGCTATATCTGATGGTGTTTTAAGGTTGTTCATGGTTATACCCCCTTCCACCATGCTAGGTAGCATTGTTCTAGCATGGATGAGGGGGTTTTGTGAGGTTTTTAGGTTAAAATGAGGTCAAATATGTATCAATTCAAAGCTATGAGATTCTAGGCTTTACTAGACTAGGTTTTTGGATTTTGGAGGTGTTGAAGTACTAGCAAAAGTGGTAAGGAAACTTACCCACACTAGAGCCATGTTTCTCAGCATGGCTTAGGCCTCCCCCAGTGTGGATACCTTAACATACTATTTTTTAGTAGGTTTTAACAAGAAATCAACCATGCATGCGAGCTCCTAGGGCTACTGATGTTAATAGCTAAGGTTTAGGATGAAAATTGGTAGTTTTCAAGATCTTTTAATGGTTCCTGAGTTCATTCCCTTTCAAGAAACTTTGGGCCACACTAGCCAAGATGGCCCCAATGTGTGTGAAAATATGGAAATAGATTTTTTAAAATTTTTATCAGTTTTCTTGGGTTTCATGGCCCTTAGATGTGCTAGTAGGGTCCTAGGGTTAGTGTGATGTAACCTAGAGTTGTTTGGTGCATCCATGAGCCTCCCATGAATTTTCCATGAGGAACCCATGCTAGCTAATGTGGGTGAAGGGGTTTCCCAATGTGGAGATGGAAGATGGTATGAAATTTGACTTGTTATTTTTATAAAATTTTGGCTACCAAAGGCTAAAAGGAATGTCAAAGTTAAACTATGGTAACTCTATGGTCAATTTTGAAAATTCAAGGTTCTGCCCCATCCATCCATGTTGGAGCCACACTAGCCAGTGTTGATAGAGCCACTCCCCTTGCCTTAGTGTTTCCCCAGTAGATATCCAAGTTTCAAGCACTTTCTTTTGGTTTTGGCAAGGTTTTAAAGTTGCTAGGAATAGCTAGTGGGGTTCCAAGCTGTGCAAGCCCACCTTGGAGTTAAATCAGGGCTTGGTGAGCATTGGAGAGTGTTTTTAGGTGTTATAACCCCTTCTGTAATGTTGGGTAGTGTGGATGAGAGCTTGTCCAACATGGTTACCCACAGTGACAAGAGTCATGAATTTTTCTACCCCCTAAGGAGGTCTAGAATCTAACCATGTCGACTATAGCTACTAAAAATGGAAAAGGGGATAAGGCTTCATGGTTATGGGGTATAAGAGGCTAGAACTCATTTTGGATCCATGCTACCCAGCATGGGTGAAGGGGATAATATTAGAACATGCTTGTGTGGGTTTCAATGAATCTAAACCTTAGTGTAGAGATGATTTTTTTGGCTTGAAACACACTTTTCTTAGGAGACATCTAGTGGAGCCCACCAAAATTTCATGTTTCTAAATCTTGGTTGTAGCTCTCACAATACCAAAATTGGCTGGAATTTCCCCTTTTGGAACTAGAAGTGAACCATGAGTTTTAGTGCCTAGATTTGGCAATGAGGGTATGAAGTGGGGCACTCAAGTTTAGTTATGGTTTTAATTTCTAATTTTCCAAAAAATCAAAACACCACTCATTCTTTTTCTTTAGTGCATTGATCAAAGCTCTTATAGAGATCTTTACCTTCAATCACCCTCAATCCTTAGCATGGTATGTACAAGAGTGCCTTCAAGCAACGTTGTAACCCAAGATCAACCAAATTTTAGAGGTTTTATTAGCATTGGTAGTAGGCACCATGAAGGAGGAAGTACCAAGAACGTAATCTTGGAGGATGTAGATACTATAGCCAAGGGCATCTCTCACCTCGCACAGCCCATGACAAGACAAGGATCAACTAGCATCATCCATGGGTAGATCATTGCTAGCCATTTTAGGTGTTTCTAGCCTTTTTTCTCCTCTTTTCCTAGTATGAGAGGTGGGTGTTTTCTCAAATTCAGGGCACTATGTTTGGAAAATTTGATTTTTACAAAATCCCACCTCATTATTTGATGATTATTATACATTTATAGTATTTTTATATCATTTAGGTTTTGATTTAAGGCTATTTTAAATTAGGTTTTAGTTAATTTTTATGTGCTTTTTTCTACTTTTGGCAAAAAGGCAACACTACTTTCAATTTTTTTTGTTAAGAAAATAGCTATGAATTATTAAATTTTAGATTTTTTGTTTTGAGTAATAAGTTTTATGTTTCTAATGTATGTGGTTTGGTGTAATTTAGAGCTTTGGTTAATTTTTAATGAATTTTTCGATCAAGTCATACGGTTTTTTTTGTCATTTTTACTTTTTTATTGAAGTTCATGAATTTGTTTTGAAAACACAGTAGGTTGTGTACCATCCAAAATCATCGGTGTAGGGCTGGAGGAAAATGAATGCCGAAATGTCTTCAAAGAGATATAGATGACTCTGCCTTTGTGTGAGGGCAAGATGGAAAGACGAAGGTAGAGTGCCTTGGATGGTCTGCATGCAAATCAACCAAGGACTTTCTTGAGCATACGCTAATGGCCTACGCTAGGGTTATCATCACAAAATGTAAAACGAGAGAACGTGATGCAACGAAAGATAAACGTGCAATATAGTATGTAAATGTAAACAGAATGTATGCAGAAACATGAAATGAAATGGAATAATGCAAACAATGAACCAGAACAGCACAACGAAAGGAAAAAATGAAACTATATTGAATTAATTGACAAAAATGTGCACCAGTCAAAATGTAGTTGCGAGTCTATGTTGCAAGTAAAACATTAAGCTCCAATGTGTGGTGTTTCTAGGTGCTGGGAATCATGTGTGTCTAGGCTCAGGATTACTGGTTTCCTTTTGCCAAAATTTGATGATGTTGCTTATTTCAATGAACAAGGTATTTATACATTTCGCTAGGCTCAGGAGTGGGATTTGTGAATGAGGTCAATGGCTGTGAGATCCACGAAAAATGGATCGTGTGACAGGTGTATATGGATGGACTACTTTTTACACTAGGTGCACTATATCATACAAAGTAAGCTAGCTTATGCTCATAGAAGCAGCGTAAGAGCTTGACAAGCTCATAGATGATGAAGCTTATAATGAAAATTTAAAATGAATTCCAAGAGGGATTGACTCCATCTCGCTTGAAACTTCATGGTCCTATGAATCGATTACTATAGGGCATTGATCTGAGTGGTTTGGTGGCTATTTGAGGCATCTCTGCTTCACCAAGGCCCCTAGCATAAGTTGACATGGGCTTCAGTGTGTGTCGTTTTAGGCTTCAGCATGCTCATGCTACACTCACACCTAGCGTACATCCCAGCGTGAATGCCAGCACGTGTGTCTAGTGTCAGCATCTAGCGTGTGTACGCTGCACTTATGCCTAGCGTGACCTTCAATCTGAGTAATATTTATGACACATTTAACACCAATTTTGAATTTCTAAAGCTTGTATTTTGGAAGTGTGGCTACTGCCTGCCTATGGAGATGATCTAGATGTAGATTCTAAGCCTATTTTTGCCTCGATCTGGGCCATTTTGGCAGCTCATGCTATCAACGTGACCTCAGCATGACCCTAGCATGACCTCAGCATGACCTACTGGAAGTTACACATTTTGAGCTAAATTTTAACTTTTGATGCCTGTTCGTTGAACTGCAACTACTACCTACTCTCTAGGATGGCCTGGATGCTGAATTTGAGTTTGTTCGTGCCTTGATTTGCGTTATTTTGGCAACTCATGCTGGGCTCATGCTTTAGCATGACCTCAGCATGACCTAGCCAAAATTCCATGTTTCATGCCCGAATTTTGGTTTTCTAGAGCATGTGAACAAGTAGAATTGTTTCCTGTCCTTGAGGGTTAAGCTGATGCTAAAAAATGTGCTTGGGACTGCTTTATTTGATCTGTTTTTATTTGGTAATGGTGGGCTCATGATCTATTGTGACCCCAGTGTGACTTGGGCATGAGTAAACAAATCATGTGATTTTGAGCTTGATTTTCAAGGTTCTAGAGCCGGGAGCTACAATGAACATTAGGGAAGCTTGAGGAGGGTCCACATGCCCGAATTCAGACTGTTTGGACTTGGTTTCAAGGCACTGAATGTTGGTCAAGATGTACTCATGTTGTACTCATGCAGGGCAGTGTAACCTCAGCATGACCTCAACATGAGTAGCAAGATTCGTGTGATTTTGGCTTGAAATCTTAGGTTCTAGATGTTGAAACTTGGAGTGGTCATCATTGGGCCTAGAAGGGGCTTTTCCTGTTCAAATTAGTACCATTTTGACATAATTTTGGAAGCTTTTAGGGTTGGTCATGTTGAGGGCAAGCTAGCTTGACAGCATGAGCAATCTGGCTTGAGCAAGCTGGGTGTAAATTTCATGCCTTAATTAAGTTTCTCCTGCTTGAGCTGTTCCTATTTCAAAGTGTTAGGCTGAAATTTTGTGGTGTTTCATTGGCCCCTCTTTGTTGATGTCTAGAGGAATCCACTTGAGAGACATCAATAAAAAAGTACAAAACACCATGAACAACCAAGTACCAAGCATTGTCCATTGGCCCTTAGCCAGATGTCATCGCACCGTGTTTAAAACTACAAGGTATTGGGGAAATGTAGTTCAAGATGCAAGGGGATTGGTTGTAACCAAGGAAATCAGAAGTTGATCAACAATGTCTTTGTTTTAACTATGGGAGAGCAATGCTCTCATGTGAACGAGCTAGCTTTTTGGTCCTTATCAATAGCCAATATATAGTAGACTTGGAACCAAGGCATAGGAGATGCATTCTTTGGAGAAATGGGATCCTTGTGTCTTGTTTAAGGGAGCCCATTGTAAATAGCCAAACCCACACAATGATGTGCAACATGATCATTTGAGACATGAGTGTTTTTCCCAAGACAATTACCTTCTTGCTTGGGGCTTGTATGAGAAGAGCCAATGGTCTTTAGTTCATGATATCCACAGAGTCATGAAGACCTTTTCCAAGAATTTTTATCTTTGACCTTTTTCTTTTTTCTTTTTTTTTCTTTGGTCCTTTTTGAAAGATTTTTCTTTTAGTGTTATGCTCATGCTCATGCATTTGCATTTGTATCATGTACTGTATATTGTGTTTTGCATTGCAACTGCTTTGAGAATCACAGTGTGCAACAATGTATCAAGAGCTTCAAGTGAGTAGGATATGATGTATCCAAGGGATGTCATTGAATAAGATAAGGGGGCATGATGGGGAATAGGGAATGCATTAGGGGTTGGGAATGTACTTATGAGTAGATTGATTAACCCAATTGTGAGCATCAGGAAGAACATGATACCCTATCGTCATGATGAAGTGCATCTGTGCATGAATGCCTCAAGCATGTCATCCTACAAACGCAACTCCAAGAAGACAAGAAAATCACAAATGATTTAGTTAGCTAAAGCACTTTAAACCTGAACATAGCTGATGGAATGGAGCCATCATGTGGAGTTTCAAGGCAAAAAAAAAATCTTAAACAGCATCATTTTCACCAAGGTCTATATGACAAATTAGGCAGTAGGTTTTTTGGTGAGCACGTACAGCCGAGTGCATCAACATGTATTTTCAAATAATGCCAGGTTATTAATGGAGTTACCATTTTATAGTCTTAGTGGACTGTTGTGGATTAGTTTCACGTCATAATCCTTTGGATGTTGCCCATTTATTGTCATAGTAGACGGTGCAGTGCTAGTTTATAGTCGTGGCAGACTATGAAGAGGCAAGCTAGTTTATAGTCTTAGTGGACTCTGGTGGATAAGTGTGGTAGTGTAGTGTCATGCTAGATAGAACTGTGTGGTGTCAATTTACTTTCATGATGCCAGGATGTTCTGTAGTGCTAGTTTTAAGTCATAGCTCTAGGACTATTCTGTGGTATCAGTTTTAGGTCGTGATGCTAGGACCGTGATGTACCTTAAGATCATTAGATTTAGAATGGTTTTAGGTACATATGATTTGTAGGATTTGCGAACTCGTTTCCATCCATGTCAGTGAGTTTGAATGCCCCATTATCATATGCTTTGGTGACTATGTAAGGTCCTTCCCAGTTAGCTGAGAATTTGTCTAAGTGTTCGTGGGACGTCTTGGGAACTATGTCACCTTCCTTAATCAGTCACTTTTGTGGATCGTGTTGATGATGTCACCGTTGTTGTCTTTGGTACCATTCAATTTGATCAAGCACTCATACTCTTTCTTCCTCCACCGAGTCAAGGTCAACAATGTGTAGCTCATTGTTCTGGCTTCCATCGAGGAGGCTAGAGAGCATTGTCCGTAATGAGGGAACCTATAACTCTAAAGGTAACACAGCTTTAGACGCATATACAAGGCTATATGGTATTTTACCTATGGATGTTCGATGAATTTTTTGGTATGCCCATAATGCATAGATTAACTACTCATGCCATCATATTTTTCTTTGATTCAATATCTTTCTGAGCACCATGATGATCATTTTATTTGTAGACATAGCTTGACCATTGCTCTATGGGTAATATGATGATGAAAATGAGTGTTTGAAAATGAGTTTTTGAGTGCTTGACCGTTGCTCTAAGTGGTAATATGGTGATGTCGTTGATGCTACTGATGCAAATCATCAGGATGCCTTCATAGGACCTGCAACACAAAGTCTCTCCTATTAATGCATATTGCCGAGATTGTTTTTGCACTGCATCTTTTTGGGCACTTGTCAAATGTTGCGGCAGTTCACCTTGTTGAAGATACTCTTTTATGTCATTGTACCATTCTATTTCTTGTGTAGTGCTGATGAACGCTATGGGTATTTCATCAAGAGCGTCAGTCACAGGTTTGGCACAATTTTTTATAGAACTAGGCAATGCATGGAACATCTTAGCTGTCATGTTCAAGGCTAGTGTGGCAAGTGCATCGGCAATGGTATTTTTGTTCCTAGGAATATGTTGCACATCTACATTGATCAATTGTTTTAGCAAGTGTTCAGTCAATTCATAGTATGGTTGCAAATGAGAAGCTTTACATGCGTAAACCTCTGTGACTTGATTGATTACTAACTATGAGTTTCCTCGAACTACAAGACGTGTGATTCCCAAAGTTAGTGCTGCTATAAGACCTCTAAGAAGACCTTCGTATTATACCATGTTGTTGGTACAAGGGAAGTTTAGCTGGTAGGCAAAGGGATGAATTTCTCTAGAAGGATACGTTATGATGGCTGTAGCACTTCCTCCTTGGGAGGTGCATGCTCCATCAAAGTACATGATTGCATTGTAGTTATCAAGCACCATGTCTATGCTGTTAATATCCTCATCAACAAATTTAGGGTTGACTGTTGCATGATCTTGTGTCGATGATGCGGTCAACTAATTGGCTATTGCTTGACCCTTAGTGGAGGATTGAGTAACATAGCATAGGTCAAACTCTATAATCATCACCTTCCATCTAGCTATCCTACTTGATTCATAGATGTTGTTGGTGATAGCTCAAAGCACGTTGTCTTTGCAAATGATATTGAATTGATTGTGGAAGAGGTAATGTCACCACATTTTTAATAAAAAAATAAGGGCAACACATGACCTTTCCACGTCATTATATTTTTGTTCATAGGCAACTAAGGCATGGCTTAAATAGTACACTAGAATCTCGGCTCCATCTTCTTATTTTTGGCAAAGCATGGACGCAATAGATCAATTGGATGTGGTGAGGTAGATGTAAAAAGTTTTATCACTTTGTAGATGAACTGTTGGCATTTGAGCCCACTTCATTTTTATGTTTTCAAATGCTTCTTGACATTGTTGAGTCCATTGGAAATGGATGTTCTTCTGTAGTAAATGGTGCATGGGTTTCAACTTATCAATTAGTTTTGCGATAAAATGTCTAATGAATTATAGTCTACCTTGTAGGCCGCATAGTTCGGTATGGTTGTTAAGTGGTTGCATGCTAGTTATTGCTTTAACCTTATTGGGGTCTACTCGTATTCCTGTTTCTGAGACTATGAAGCCAAAAATTTTGTCCATCTTAACTCCAAAGATGCATTTCTTTGGGTTAAGTATACGGTCGTATTTGAGACAATGTTTGAGTATCAAGTCTAAGTCCCTTGCATGTTGCTCAGTTGTTTTGGACTTGACTGCGATGTCATCTACATAATCATTGAGAAAATAAAGCATGTAGTTGCTAAATATATATGTCATTGCTCGTTGATATGTAGCACCTACGTTTTTGAGATTGAATGGCATCATTGTATAATAGAACGTGCCCTGAGGTATCATGAAGGTTGTCCTGAGTTGGTGTTCTGGGTTGATCTTGATTTGGTTGTATCCTAAGAATTCATCCATAAAGGATAGCAATGTATTCCCAATAGTTGAGTCAACGAGTTGATTGATACTGGGTAGCAGGAAGTCATCCTTTATAGTGGCTATGTTGAGGTCACGGAAGTCAATGCATATGCAAATGTTGATGTTCTTCTTGGGGACTACAACAATGTTGGATACCCAATCGGCATAGTCAATAGCTTGAATGAATCTAGCTTGGTAGAGCTTCCTAATTTCGTTACAAACTACCAACGCTACCTTAGGTTTAACCTTTCATGCTTTTTGCTCTACTGGCCCAAGTTTTTCATCAAGGATGATGTTATGCTAGATGATTTAAGGGTCCAGTCCTAGCATATCGATATATGACCAAGTGAATGTTTTGATGTTGTTCTTTAGCACTTGTGTAATGTCGTTGGAAATTTTTGGATTTAGTAGAGTACTCAATTTTAATGTTTTAACTTCGCCACTAGACATAGTAATGAGGACTTCAACGAGGGGATCCTTAGTGATGTTGTCAGCTTCTAAGTCCAAAGTTTTAGTCATACCATCAAGGTAGTCTGATGTTTCTTGAGTGGATGACACAAAATTAGCCTGAGTAGATGAGTCTAGATCTAAGGATTCTAGATTAATCACTCTTTTTATGGACCCATGAGGTCCATTAATAGACAATGTTGAAAAGAGGTTCTTGTTATCCATATGCTTGTTCCTGCCAATTTAAACCAGGACCACCGTGAGTGAGAATTTCTTGATGAATGAGTCGCTAAACGTAAACTAGCTTCGTGTAATTTATGTTTTGATGAAATTATGGAATGTATGGGTAGTTTAATGTCATACCGAGACCACACAGGAGTTTTAGGTCTTGCTAGCCCATATGGTGTTCATATTTCTTGTGAATACTAATGCTATAATTTTTTTTGATGATTTTGAATTTTCAATTTTCATACTTCATTTTGTCTTTAATGTTTAGGTGTTAATGCATAGAAAAGAAATAGAAGAAACTATCCTAAGAGCATGAAAATGAAGAAAATGTGCAAAGTAATAAAAATAAAACATCCAATAAGAAAAAACGCAATGGAGCCACGTGGGATAAGTTAAGATAGGGTGAAAGGGGATTGAAGTGTAGAGTGTGAGTTAGCATCAAAGCATAAGTAACTAGGTGTACAACACAGCATGAGCAACAAGGTAGGGCATGGAGTGTGAGTAGTAGGACAGGGTGTGGAGCATGAGAAAGATGGAGGATAAGGGAGGGCAAGAAGAATGCAAAAGGAAGAAGTAGGCAAGCTTGGCGTTCGCGGTGAAGAGCGAAGAATTGCTCCAATGCCTTTTCCAACCTAAGATTTTTCATGGGTCGGGACTCTGCACAGGTATGTTTTCTTCTGCTCTTTTTTAGCGCAGTGTGAGAAACTGCATGAGCCATTAGGGCCACCATTTTGACAAGATTTTTAAGTAAGAAAGATTTGATTTTTGTGTTGGGTTTCCTAGCTTGAGTTGTAAATTTGAGATATCCAAGGTATTACAGGGTTTTTCGGGGCTTGCTATTTTTTTCCTTGGGCCCTGGCGTAAGTCACGAGTTGCAGGGATGTGTATGAGATGGCCAAAGCTCCTACAAGATTTCTTGTTTCTGCGTGATGGTCAACGGTTGGTGTGAGTAGGCCAGGGCACGCTCAGTGTGCACAACCCAGGATGCCCAGTGTGCACAACCCAGGTCATGCCTAGCACAAGCAACCCAGGGTGCCCAGTGTGAGTGACAAGGGTTTTGTGCCACAAGAGCACCATTTTTGTTATGTTTTTGATTCCTGCAGCGTTAGATTTAGTGTTGTTTCCTGTTGCTGTCCTTTTGGTTTCTACCGCAAGCATTCTAGGGCATGAATGTTAAAAATTATTTCTGAAATTTTTCTAGGGCATGAGTGTTTCCAGGGTAGGGTTTTTTTTTAGTGTTGAGGCAGATCGCTCTATTAATTAAGTATCTATATTTTTTTGGTGGCACCCTGGGCAAGCTGTGGCATAGTTTGTAGGGTTGCAGGACGTACGTTACAGATTGCAAGATTTGGAGAATTTCCAGGAATGTGTTTTGCAGTGTGAGCTGCCAGTAGTATGCATTGCAGCATGAGCTACTAGTATTATGTAGTGCAGCATGAGCTTCCAGGAGTGTTTTTTGCAGCGTGAGTTGCCAGTAATGTAAACTATCATATCGCAACGTGAGTTGCCAGTAGTGTTCATTGCAGCGTGAGGAGTTATTGAGGATAGTATGAATCATGGAATGCTCACTCCTTGTCGATGTTATGTTTCTTAGAACTATGTGATTTAAATATCTTTATGTGAATGTTGTTTCATATTGCTTGTAAAGAACTATTTTCTAGTATTTAATGGATCCTAATGTTTCCCAGCGAGCATCAAATACACCAAACAAATACTGATATTCTTGTCTCATGGGGTGATCTTGTATGTGTTGAATATTATTTACTTGTTGAGTTTATTTATTTGCCTTATCTTATTTTGTTTGCTTATTTTATATGTATTAAGTTACTTACCTAAGGTTCTAGATCTATGCAGGGGACCTAAGCCTTTTCTCCTTGTGGTTGAACTTATTGGTGTGCTATCTTGGTTTGGTCCTTGGAAATAGAAAATGTCTAGTTATGACATGTAGAACAGGGTGCATATAATATGGTTTTGTTTGAATGTTGGTGCATTTTTATCATTTATTTTGCAGAATTCCAGCATTATCATATGGTCTCATTTGAGTGAGTAGTTGACTCGTGATATTGTTGAGACCATGTTGCCCAACTCAATACGAGGCGTGTTAGCTTTTGTTGTTGACATAGACAAGGGACTATACGTAGTCAATGGGGGCACTCCCAAAGGTCCTAGATCTACACATCCTTTGACCCATGTGTGGGGATTTCCATCTTGCAGCCATTACAACAGTAGTAGCACACTATTTCTAGCTTGCCGTGTACATACACAATTCCAAAATCTGCCTAGAATAGTATACAAAGTAGAGAAGTATGCTCTTTTATCCTTGTATTAACTTTGGTTCCTTTAATGTTACATCATTATTTACGTATGAATACCCTTTTCTTACACAGGCCTCGTTTTGCTGAGCATGGATTGCATGAGGATGATAGTGGGCTTGCCTTAGTGCGTATAGCCTTGGAGGTGTTAATGATGGGCCCCACTCTCCATGCTGCAGTGCTAGGCTAGACCAAGGATGCTATTGTTAATTATTCCAGGAAATTCTCTAGAGCCCTTGAACATTGTTGAGTTCTCAACTGGCTACAGGAGGATTGGTCTCTTGATGGGCCTATTTTTTCTCAAATAGTTGATTCTGCACCAAATGTGCCTACTCCATTTGCTAATGGTAAATGATTGTGTTCCAGGCTTGGTTTCCATTTTTTTTACATCATTGCTTATCATATTCTTAATTTTTACTTAGTATCTTCTGTATCTTTTCTACAATAGCTGTTCCCCTTGATGAGGTTACTGTCATATCCGGGCCTACTAAGGCCACTCTCTTTATGAAGTTTGGAGAGACCGAGGAGTCACAATGGTGGTTGCATAAGAAGGCACCTGAACAAATCATCAACCATCTTGCCAATGTGGTCTTGATGGACCTATTTACTACATTGACTCCTAGAGTTCCTGTGACCGAAATGGTTTCCATCATTAACTCTTTTAACGATGATGTCTCATATTTTACTACACGAGTTCGGGGTGTTAAGGTGTCTTTCCACCTAACTGCTGAATTCTTTTTCGATCTCTTCGACGTACCAGTGAATGGTGCTAAGGTGATGGTGGATAGAGGAACTAGAGAAGGCCATGTGATCAAGGAACTTGAAAACTGGCTAGGTATACCACGGGGTGTCAAGGGCTTTGTTGTGCAAGCTGATACTCACTTGACGAAGGTAAATTTTTTGTACCCGCTCTTTAGAGCACGAGCATTCCCTAGGTCTCTTTGCCAAATAAGAAGTCTTTGGATTGAGTCTACACATGTTATGTGCTTGGTCTTGGAGACTGGTATGTGCTACAATTGGGTGCAATTCCTTGTATTAGGCCTCTGTGGAAAGATCATTAGGCTATGCTCCAATGTTGATGCTAAGTTCCACTTTACCCCTGTATTTTTCGTAGGCTATCTCTGTAGGTTTTTCAAGTTCTTAGTGGTCTATGGAGATAACCATTATGTGTTATAGGATGACTCATAGTTGTCTTTCCCCTAGATCTATCATCTATTTAACACCACTAGATCCCAAGATCCACCCAAAGGCATTGAAGAATTAGTCTCTCTCACCACAGGGGGTGCCACCCATTGTTCCCACCACTCTCATGATAGCTTGGGGTTGGAACCACCTAAACTACACACAACTATTAGGAGAGCCGAACGCTTGATTTAGGAGATCATCGAGAAGGCCAAGGATAAGGTGAAAAGGGCTAAGAGTTCGAGAAAACATGCTACAGAGGCGAGACCTCCAAGGGTAAAGAAAATTTGATTCATCTTGCCAGGAGCAGGTAAGTATTTTTTTTTGCTTTAAGTGTTTTTTATTGCCTTTTGAATTTATTTGCTTACTTAAATATGCATACATATTATATCATGATAACTTTAGATTTATTGGTGTTAATAGAGGATATCCCCGAGAGGGAAAGGAAAGAATTAGCTCTAATGGGTGAGGCTGAAATGGTCATCACTGGGTGTGATGAAGAGGAGGAAATGAGAGAAGAAGTAGTTGGGGCTATTCCCATCTTGCGGGAAGAGGATGAAATGGATACCATGTAAGTAACACTTGCAAAGGATTTAGATGCCCTTAAGCAATCAAGTGAGGAGAAAGATGTCTTTGATGGTTTCTTTGATGCATCTCTACACCTTGGTGATTCACCTGAGCTGACCAGCAAATGGCCACTTGGTAAGTCTTGTTAGTTTGATCCACATTTCATACTTCTTAGCTTTGTACATTGTTTTAATTATCATGACTCTTCTTAACATTAGACATGGATGCTGAAGAGCCCATAGCACATGCATCTCAGGCAAATGAGTCAGAGTTAGAGGCCCCAGTTGAGGTGACTTCCTGTATAAATTCAACATCGACTGATCCATTGAGACTGTGGCCTAAGATGCCCAATAAAGTAGACTTTGTTATGGGCATCATCAACGATGTTGTTGCTTTTCTGAAATAGGCTCATCCTGAATTAGATGTGTACTTTATACTAAGCGCCTGCGTTCATTGTGTTTTTGCATCAATTGGAGATCTCTTATTGGCTCATATATGTAATGTTTGTACTTGTAGGTGTG
The DNA here is from genome assembly GCA_015680685.1 of Gnetum montanum. Lineage (NCBI taxonomy): Eukaryota > Viridiplantae > Streptophyta > Gnetopsida > Gnetales > Gnetaceae > Gnetum > Gnetum montanum. Next base: position 46,914 of record MNCI01017629.1, read on the forward strand.
CAAATTCAATGGAGACCTTCTTAGGCTAACCTTATTGATGGCCTCTCTGAATTTCCCAGAGATATTGAGCAGATCCCAAGAAGGATTTATGATGCGGTTTCGGGTTGTGTTATTCTGAATGCCAAGTCTCTCTGGACCTGCAGGCGCTCAATTAAACAGTTATGGCTTGAAATTCAATCACTGAAAGAAAATCTGGTGAAGGTGACAAAGGAGAGGAATTACTTGCAAGCCCATTATGATTTTGCCTCTACTAGATTGGTAGCTGATAGTACGTGGCATACATCAGAGATCACCTATGCACGTTATTGGGCAAACTTGAATAGCAAGATGCAGGTGATTTAGGATCTGGCTGAATAGATGGACTAGATGGATTTGTTGAATAGGAAGTGCCATGAATGGAAGTCCTTTGCATCCAAATTACATAAATGGGGCTAGGATTAGAAAGATCATAAGAAAAAATACAAAAAGTGGTTGAAGGAGGAATCAGTTGAATGTTGTTGGTTGGAGATGTTTGTGGAGAAGTTAGGTTTGTGTTCTTCCTATGAGAAATTCATTGAGTATATAGAAGTGGAGGGGTCTCTTGAGAGATCCATTACCACTTCCTCTGGGGAAACTTCAACAAGCATGTTTTATCTTGAGCACCCTTCCTGGTCATCAGTGGACAAGGGTAAAACCTTGGCTAATATTGACCTTGGACTTGACAAATACTGGGTGTGCATGCTCAAAGAAGAGATTCTATGGTTCTCAGAAGCTAATCTTAGGCCTTTCCCACCTGTGAGTGTTTTAGTCCTATATTGTTTCATTACTTTTAGTCATCATCATTTTCCTTAGTGTTTTTTTCTCTCTCTTTTTTTTTACCTATTTTTTGTGCGTTTACTCATTTTGTTGTTTTGTTTTCTTTTTGGGATAGGGATGTCGTGGTGATGAGGTTGGCCCCAGTGGGATGGGAGCTGATGACGTAGAGTATTTTTGGGACCAGCCCCCTCCTAACACTAGTGCATGAGTTGGCTTGTTAGTCTTGTCAGTCTTATCATTTCCTTGTTAGTTTGGTTTTTTTTAGCTTATTTTGTTGTTTTTGGAATATGTGAAGCCAAATGTAACATGATCATGGTGTAATATGTTGTCATCCTATTTCCATGTTAACACTCTTCATTACACATATTTATATATTTTATTTTTCTTTTCACAAGTTTATTTGTGAACGTAAATGTAAACTGGAATCGTAACCAATAAACATAAGATAAACAGAAATCACAATTTGCAAAATGTAAACGATAATGATGTAGCGGGATTTTGGTAAATTGGTAATGTACTGTGCTTTAGTGTAAAGCCATTTTTGGCTACACGCATTAGTGTAAAGCCATGATGGACTATTACATCTTTGCCCAAGAAAAAGGAGGAGACTCTAGTTGTTTCGGTGCATTTAAATGGAACCGTCCATTTCTGACTATGGCTAATTTAACGTCATTTTGGATGCTTGGTAGTTTAACATCATTCCGGATATATGGTAGTTTTTCTTAATTGTTGATCTGTTTCTTTAATTTTCATAATTTTTTGTGAAGGGTGGGACTTGTAGGCATAATCTTGTACTTGCCATCCCCCTTGATGGATACCTCAAATGGTAGTTCTGACCAAGGGACATATGTGGGAATGGCTCATATGTCTGCCTCTTCTGATGCTTCCTCTATTTTAGGAAGGTCACAGGTTGGAGATTGACCATTTTTTGGGGCTTCACTAGTGTTGTCTTGCTTAGGTTTAGAGAGTTCAACCTCTGACCTTTGGTTCATTCCTATGTGTAAGGAAGTAAATAATGTTGTCGCATCCCCATGTATGAAGATTTCACCACCCTCGTAGGGTAGGTGAATTTCTTGATGGATGGGTGATGATACGGCTTTTAATTAAGCTAACCACGGCCGTCCCAAAATTAGATTGAATCCAGACATCTCATCAACAACTACAAATTTGGCTGATGTGGGGAACCGGTGCCCTGCAATGAAATCCAAGGTAACAATGCCTTTTACCACAACATGGGAACCACTAAAAGATTTCAACAACAATGTTGTCATTGGCCGTATTTCTGTGAGGCCTAGTCCTTCAATGACAGGGAAAGGTATTACATTTGTTGTTGCTTCTTCATCGACATGCATCCTATGTATCTTAAATTGGTTAATTTGTATCATTATAAACATAGGGGCAGTAGTGACCTCTCCCTTTTTTTTGTCTCATTTAATGTCATTGGCATGAAATCCTAGAGATGTGGACCTTGATTCTTGATGTAGAGACAATACAACATAAATAGATGGCTCATTTGTATGAAGGTCTTCGCTAACGGGGATTGAAGTCAACATACGCACTAGAGTTTCCCGATGTACCAGGGAGGTCATTACGAAGTCATATAGGCTTAGAGAGGTGTTCTTTTGCTTTAGGGCCTGTGTAACCTAGGTTAGGGAAATGGCCAAGTCTTTGCTCTTTGGAATGTTTTTATCTGTTAAGACTTGGTCCATTTGACCCAACATTTGTATCTCTTGTGGGAGAGCTTTTGCATTATTAGTTATAGCTATTGAGCTTGGGACACTGGACACTCCTAAGTTCTTGTCTTGATGACTCGTGCTAGGCTAATCAGTGACTGGAACCATAGGGAAGGCATTCAATGGTCTGGGTTTTGGCTGTCCTAACTCATGACCATGACATTCTTTTGTCAAACATTCCTTGGTCAGTTTGTCAGTGAGGCGTTCTTGTGAGGGTCGTGGGGGAACTGTTGGGGGTTGTACATTGGGGTGTTGCAGTGCTCGAATTAAAAATGGAGTAGGTCAAGTTTGGGATGGCACGTTTTTTGTTGCAACCATTGAGTGTACTTGGATGACAAATGGTTTTCGTGGCGTAGGAGGTGTATGTGTGGTAAAAGGAGCTTGTTGAGGTGTTAGTGTAGATATGGTTTCAGAAGGTACATGAATCACAAAAGGGCTTCATGGGATGTTTTGTTCATTGTTGACATGGATAGTGTTAATCACATAGGGTGACTCTTTGGTGTTAAGAGGGTCTTTGTAGACCCCCATAGTCTGATTTTGAGGTCCTACTAGGTTGGCCTTGTCAAAGACTATCTCACCTCTATCAATCATACGTTGTATGTTTGTTTTAGAGTAATGTAGTAATCGGTTCCATGGCCACATCATTGGTGATACTCACAGAATCTGTCTAACCTAAAACCTCTTGGAACACGGGGTTCAGTAGTCTTTGCCAATGTTTGGTTTTTAACCAACTCACAGTATCGGTCATGTCTTTGAGATGCTACAAGAGACATTTTCTTATGTGGAATCAACCCAACCCTTAGAAGTTGGTCCAGTAGTTGTGAAGGTTTCATGGGTAAGGGTGTGTACTGGGTAGGGTCTTTTCATTCAAAGGTACGAGTGTGACTTGTGTTAGCCATTTGGGTAGAGGAGGGTTCAGGTGTAGGCGTAGGAGTGGTTCTTTCGTGACTAGTGGGGGTAGTGGGTTGTTTCCCCTTCTACCCTGCATTGTTAGGTCAAAATGTCTCTGCCACTACTGCAACTATTGTTTTAGACTTGTCCTTATCTTTCTTTGTATGTTGGCTTTTGAAAGTTAGGTAAGCTAGGTCATGACTTGTCTATGCTTCCTCTTCTATGTTTTTGATTTGGAAAAATGCCTGGCTTAGAGTACAAGCATATAGATAATAGAGTTTTGACTTAATGAAATTATTCACGGCACTCTTGAGGATTGTAAGTAAATATGTTTCCAAGATAGGCTCATGAAGTTCGTTAAGAGCAACGCTCCATCTTTGGATGAACTTTTGTATGGGCTCCAATGGTGCTTGTTTTATTTGGATTAGACTATCTAGTATGGCTTCAGGCTTCAAGTTACACTTAAAATGGGTAACAAATTGATGTAACAAATCCTCCAAAGAGGATATGGAGTTACGTGGTAGGGCTCGGTACCAATCCAAGTCTTTCCCAGTTAAGGACATGGCGAACACACATAGGATTGCATGAGGTCATGCTTGAAGCAAGAGACACTCTAATCGGAATGTCACTAGGTGATCATTTGGATCTCCCTCTTCATTGTACTTGGTCAACTATGACAATGAAATTCCTTTTGTTAGAGTCAATGGTGGCACTGAAGACCTAATCAGATCATCTTGATAAAAATCCATCACTTTCACTTCTTCAGTGTTTGCAGTTTTGAGGCACTTTACCTCATCGGTTAATGTTTGCATCATTTTTCTAGCCTTTTCCCATTCTTGAGCACTAGGTGGACCGGCTGGTTGATTAGACTACACATGGTGATAGCTAGATTGTTGTGTGATTTTTGGGAAAGATGATAGTAGGGTTATTGATGGTTGTACTTGAGGGACATTCATGAATGGGATTGTAACAGGTGGTATGCTATAATAAGCTGGTTGATGTTTTTGAATGACATGTGCGGGACACTTTCGGGTTACAAGTTGTGAGGAAACACCCTAAACCTGTTGATTTGAAGTAGTGAAGGGCATTCCTTGGATTTGCACTTGTGGTATGTAATGGGTAGATGTAGAAGCAGGTATCACAGATGGCATCCTAATTATTTTGGGTCCGAAGGTTGCTCCTATATTAACTTGAGAGGGGTGTTGTTGGGGTTGTCCTTGTGAGAGGGAGGGTAAAGTGGGAATTAGAGGAATAGCAGGGATGGGCATAGTGAATTGGGTGTTGGTTGTAGCAACAATATGCATAAGGTTAGGTGCTTCTTGTTGAGAGACAGGTGCTTATGTGCTTGTAAATGCATGAAGAGACATAGTCTCTTCCATGAAAGGGTGGAATAATGGGTTTGCATAAGTATGAGGACTGAGAGTGTGGTACGAATCTCCATGTTTAGATTGAGCCGCGAAGTCATCTTCCTCATCTCCATTTTAAGGCTCTACAGTGGGTTGCCATAAGGTTTGATTCCTTGCCATGAGGAGCTAGGATATGAGTTCATGGTGGGATTCAGAGAGGGGAATCACATCACATGTTGAAGGGATAAAGTTATAGCCTTCCTTATAGATGAGTTCATAATGTTGTTTTGCTTCCATATCCATGTGATCAATGGGCAAGTTAGCTTGGATATTTACATAGATGAAATTGTATTGTTCCGGGGTGAGAATTCTATAAGCAGGTTCCTTGCCTTGTAACCTAAGTGATTGATGAGTTGGCACTTGAGGGTTCATCTCTTCAAAAATGACTATGGGTTCAGTTGTAGTCACAAGATTTAAGATTTTAGCATTAAGGTCAGTGACAAGCAATGTTGCTTTGATATGAGAAGATTCCATGTGTGTAACTAGCTTGACTAGCTAAATTTGTATAAGTAGCATATGCAAGCTGGGTAGCGTGTGCACTTTTATGAGGGAGGTACAATGTACAACATGTCTATGCTTAAAAATATAGCATGTGCATGTTGGGATCAAAGGCACAACATGTGTACGTTGAGGATAAGGCACAACGTCTGAAGGCAGGGCACAACATCTATAGGAAGAACACAACATCTAGGGTAGAAGGAAACATCCGAAGGTAAAGGACAACATGTGGACGCTGAGGGTGCAGCATATGAATGCTGAAGAGAGTGCAATGTATGGATGCTGGAACACAGGCAACATATGAAAGCTGAAGAGAGTGCAATGTATGGATGCTGGACAATAGGCAACATATGGACGCTGGGCCATGGGCAACTGGCAGATGTTGGACATTGAACGCTAGACATTGGATAGTGGGGAATGCAACGACATGTGTATAGAACTTAAAAGGAATTGCCCTCCTTCTAGCACCAATTTTTGTACCATCCAATATCGTCGACATAGGGCTAGAGGAAAATGAAAACTAAAAGATCTCCAGAGAGATACAGATGACTCTACCTTCACATGATGGAAAGCTAAAAAGATGAAGGTAGAGTGCCTTGGATGATCTACATAGAGATCAACCAAGGACTTCCCCAAGCATATGCTAATGGCCTACGCTAGGGTTATCTTCACGAAATGTAAAATGAGAGAACATGATGTAACGAAATGTAAACATGCAATATAGCATGTAAATGTAAACAAAATGTATGTGGAAACATGCAATGAAAAGGAATAATGCAAACAATGAACCAAAATAGCACAACGAAAGGAAAAAATGAAACTATATTGTATTAATTGACAAAAATGTGCACCTGTGAAAACATAGTTGCGAGTCTGGGTTGCAAGTCAAACGTTAAGCTTTAATGTGTGGTGTTTCTAGGTGCTAGGAATCATGTGCATATGGGCTCAAGATTTCTAGTTTCTTTTTGAAAAATTTTGCCAACCTTGCTTATGTCAATGAATAGGGTATTTATACATTTTGCTATGCTCAGGAGTGGGATTTCCAAATGAGGTTAATGGCTATGAGATCTGCAAAAAATGGATCATGTGATAGTTGCACATGGATGAACTACATTTTAGACTAGGTGCACTGTATCATACAATGTAAGCTAGCTTACACTCATAGAAGCAGCGTAAGAGCTTGACAAGCTCATAGATGATGAATCTTACAATGAAAATTTAAAATGAATTCCAAGAGGGATTAACTCCAGCTCACTTGAAACTTCATGGTCCTATGAATCGATTACTGTAGGGCATCAATTTTAGTGGTTTGGTGGCAATTTGAGGCATCTCTGCTTCACTAGGGCCCCCAGCGTAAGTTGATGTGGGCTTTAGCATGTGTCGTTTTAGCCTTTAGCATGCTCATGCTGCACTCATGCCTAGTGTGTGTCCCAGCGTGTATATCTAGCATCAATGTCTTCTCCAACGTCAGCATCCAGTGTGTGTACGCTGCACTTACACCCAACATGACCTTTAATGTGAGTAATATTTATGACACTTTTAACACCAGTTTTGAATTTCTAAAGCCTAGATTTTGGAAGTGTAGCTGTTGCCTACCTGTGGAGACGATTTGCATGTGGATTCTAAGCCTATTTTTGCCTCGATCTGGGCCACTTTTGGTAGCTCATGCTATCAACGTGACCTCAGTGTGAACTACTAGAAGTGACACATTTTGAGTTGAATTTTGACTTCTGATGCCTATTCTTTGAAGTGTAACTACTACCTGCTCTATAGGGTGGCCTGGATGCTAAATTTGATTCTGTTCGTATCTTGATTTGAGTTATTTTAGCAACTCATGCTGGGCTCACGCTGTTAGTATGACCTCAGTGTCAGCCCAGCATGACCTCAGCATGACCTAGTCAAAATGCCATGTTTCATGACCAAATTTTAATTTTCTGGAGCTTGTGAATAAGTAGAACTATTGCCTATCCTTGAGGATTGAGTTGATGCTGAAAATTTTGCTTGGAACAGCTTGATTTGACTTGCTTTTGTTTGGTGATGCTGGGCTCATGCTCTAGCGTGACCCTAGCATGACCTGGGCATGAGTAAACAAACCATGTGATTTTGAGCTTAATTTTTAAGGTTCTAGAGCCCTAGAGCTACAATGAACATCAGGGAAGATTGAGGGGGGTCCATGTGCTTGAATATAGACTATTTGAACTTGGTTTTAGGGCTCTGAAAGTTGGTCAAGCTATACTCATGTTGTACTCACATTGGGTAGCATGACCTCAGCGTGAGTAGCAAGATTCATGTGGTTCTGACTTGAAATCTTGGGTTCTAAATGCTAAAACTTGGAGTAGTCATCATTGGGCCCAGAGGGACTTTACCCATTAAAAATAGTACCATTTTAACTTGATTTTGGAAGCTATCAGGTTTGGTCATGTTGAGGGCAAGCTAGCTTGATAGCATGAGCAAGCTGGCTTGAGGAAGCTAGGTCTAAGTTCCATGCCTTAGTCAAGTTTTTGTTGCTTGAGTCGTTCTTGTTTCAAAGTGTTAGGCTGAAATTTTGTCGTGTTTCAAGTTGCTTGCATGTTTTCTAATTATGGTATGTAAATTTTCATTTAAGGTTTCTAATGGTCTTTGAATTACTAGATTTGGAGCTATAGTTGAGTTTTAGTGATTTTTCTCCTATAGTCACACAAATTGGTGCTTCTAGGTTGTGGTGGTTTTACCCCTTGGATATGGGCAAGATTGACATACTAAATGATTTTTTGTGTCAATGTCCCATGCCACTAAGAATACTAGGGGGTGGGGGGGAGGGGGTTAAAAGGGGTGTAGCATTAGTTTCATGAATGTTAGAAAATTCTTTCTATTTTTTACCATTGATTTCCTATGGCTATTTTTCTTGGCTTAAGGGTTGTTGTATAAGCATTATCCAAAGTTTGTCAAAATGTTATACAATGTTTTGGTAGTGTTCTTAGTTTTGGTTGATGATGTAAACATTGTTATGTTTTGGTTGATATGTTCCAAGGTTATTTAGGCCATGAGAATATTTATTTTTAGGATTTTCAAAGGAATTTTAACTAACACTGTAAATTTTTTATGGTGGCTAATTTCATCACTAACTAGGATGTTTGACAAACTTTCCTAATAAATTATAAGTGTTGGTGTAATTTTTGTCATACTTGGCTATGGATTTTTCTATTTTTAGTTTTTCTAATTTTTTCTAAGTGTTAAAGATATGGTTCTAATGGTTTATTTTGTTTCCTTTGTAGGGCTTTCCTTAAGCCCATCCTAATTATGGTGGAGCTAGTGGGGATAGTATGTTGTGTTAGTCTACCCAAACCCAACACTCCTTCCATCAATATGGTCCTAAAGTAGGTTTTTTTATGGTTCTATCCAAGGACATGAGAATTCCTTACCTACCTCCTATAGAACTTTAGTGTGATGATGAGGTCACACTTGTTTGCATACACAATTAGGATTATAGCAATTGAAAATGTCGGTGGCTGGAACACCAAGAGGTTGTCGAGTGAAAAGTTTAACCCTAGATCCGTGCGAGGGCCATGCTAGATAAAATGGAAGCAGGGCATCCTAAATGGTCTAGTCGATCAGATAGAGACTTAATCGGTGTAACTTAACCTTATGTGAATGTTATTTTAAATTTGAAATATGCCAAGGTGGAACAAAGTCACTGATCATGATGAGCTTAGTTATTTCTAACAAGTTGTAAAGCTAGCTAGAGATGTCTTGATGCCTCTATCAACTTTACATTACTTATGCTGTCTAGAGCATTGTCATAGTGTAGCTGCATACTAAACTGTGCTACACTATATAGCGTAGTGCATTGACGTAGCGTAGCTGCTTGCTACACTATGCTACGCTATGTAGTGTAGCACAGTGTAGCCATCGATTTGAACAGAAAACTTACATTGGAATCAATAGCATTTTTTGGAAGCCTTCACACATGCTGGGTTAACCTTTGGAGCACTTCATTGATTTGCATATTTGCTACACTATGCTACGCTATGTATCGTAGCATAGTGTAGCAGCCAATGTAACATGCATTGCTATCAAGATTGCTGGATTTCACAAGGAAAGTTTGCATGTGGTTCAAGGGCTAACTAAGGAAAGGTAGTTTTGGAGGCCACAATGCTGTTACATATAATCCTTTTGCCAAAATAGCTTGACAAAGGAGTTTGTGTGTGCTTCACCCTTGATACACTATGCTATGCTATGTAGCATAGCATAGCATAGCGTCCTGTGTTGGCTGAATTCTGTCTTTGCCTTGCATGGACATCTTGCTAAAACTTGTATTCAGATGCTTAATTGATTTTTTGAAGGCTTTCTACGCTGCTCAATGTAGTGTAGCATAGTAGACTTCTCCACTAGAAAACTTACGGAATTTTTTTTCCCATCCTAGCATAGTTTTTACATAGATTGACAACTGGGTGAATTGTCCAGGTGGGCAAGCCGAAGAGTCCATCAGGCCTATCAGCTCTAGAGGTAGAAAACTTGCTAGACTACACAATCTAATCTCAGTGCTTACAATTCCTACCAAACTATCATGAGGATACACTTGTGGAAATCCTTGTCTAAATTTTATGGTGTTTCATAGGCCCCTCTTTTTCGACGTATAAAGGATGGGCCCAAGGGACACCAACAAAGAATACAAAACACCATGAAAGATAAGATGCTAACATCACTCTTCAGTAATTTTCTAGATGTCACTTAGCTATGCTTAAGAGTGCTAGGATAGTCATGTAGGGAAAGGAGCAAGGGTGGATTTGTGAGGACAATTTTAGGAAGGAAAAGATATAGCATAGTGTGGTCCTTTGCTGGAATGCTTGTGAGGGAGTTGATATGCATGGGCATCTTTCCTTTGCAGGCTTTTGACATCTTGTCAGAATTCTTAGAGATGGTCATTGTGAAACAACTGATGTGCCATTTGTTTTAGGAACTTCTTTTTTGAGATTTTTCTCTTTTACACTTTTCTTTTGCTATTTTTCTTTGTTCATTTGCAAAAAGCCTTGTTGTTGTAGGACAAGTGTCTCCTCCCTAGGATGAGTTGCGTTACATCCATGTGGGGCCTTGACCTACCTACAGATGCTTCCCATGTGGCGAGTTATGTTACACGCATCATGGACTTTGCCGTTGAGCATATGGGAGGGCTTTACAGGCATTGAAAAAATTTGTAAAATAGGTGTGAAAAGGAGGATTTTAGGTGTAAGAAATAGGTAAAGGAGGTTAAGGGGGAGGATAGTGTTGGCACATTTTGGACATTTCATGGAATAGGTTGGCATGATAAAACTGGTTAAAAGTTTTTGCAATTTGATAGTTGAAAAACTTAATGGCAATTCCCAAGGGTGCCTATTTCCAGCTTGTCAGTCTTCAGGAGATGCATGAAACAAAAGAAGATATAAAGTAAGATCCTGATGACACGGAAATTTCCATCAGTGACTCCTCTTTCATAGTTTTAGGACCAATTTCATCTTTCAGGGAATCCAGAAAAAGTGTAACTTCAAGGAGTAGTGGCAGCTGTCAATTCAAGGATGATGTAAAAAAAAGAAAATGATGAAAATGAAAAGAAAGAACTAAATATCTTAACTTCACCCTCAAGGACTAGAAAGGAGGGAGATATTGAAGGGGGTAGATCAAATGTTGAACTAGATGTTTCTCTGACAAGCACGTTTGTTTTACAGTGGTAGGGGGTAAACTTGTACAGCACATTCGATCAATGATATTCAACAAAGTTGTGTTTCAAGAAATTGGATGGTTTGATAAAGAGTAGAATTCCAGCGGTGCCATAGTTGCAAGACTATTATCAAATGCTTCCAATGTATACCACGGATTTGAAAAATGAGTTTGAAAAAATCACAAAGCATAACTTTGGGCAAGCTGCTGTACTACTTTCATCTGCGGGCAATAAATAGGAGGTTAGGTTAGGTTAGATTAATTGTAAACAAACAATTACTGAAAACTCAGTATCACAGTTCCTAAAAAACGTAACTGGACGTGCTCAGTATCACAGTTCCTGAAAAAGGTAACTAGACGTGTTTTTCACGGAAGCTTGCTTGCAACACAAAAATACGGGGCTAGACATGGTGATATAATATATATGTTCTATGATGTAGTATAACTGTACTTTTGTACTTTGTAGTTGTCTTAGGTCGTGCACCCCCGCATAGCGTGTTAGTATATCTCTAGTTAAATGGTAACGGAGTACTACTAACCGTCATAGACCGAGATGACTCCTTGATTCTGCGTGCAACATTTTCCTGGATATGGTGGTAGATCTAGTGGTTACTGCATGCAGGCATCTCTCTTTTTGGCCTGACTTTATCGAGGGCTCCACCTACACTCGCGCCCACAAAAATCCCCCATCTAGAAGGGTTTGGTTCCTGATTCAAATATTTCCAATCTACGGCCGAGGCCATACCTCGAACATAGGCTGCACTGAACCGGGAGGAGCCTGAAATGGCAATAGAGGTAGGGCATGGTTTAAGAATCCCAAAGAAACCTCCAGCGCACCATGTCCAGTGGATCAGCAGCACCAACACGAAACACAACCATGGCAGTAGCAGAGCAACGACAACGAAAAGGAGGACTGTGCGCGGGTGGAAGATCAGTAGTAGCAGATCTGGCAGCAGGAGGCACAGCCAGCGGGCAACTCACTCAGCATTTCAGAAGAGGCTTGAAAAGCTAAACCATGATATTGCCATGGTATTTCCAGAGCATGTTTAGACAGAGATGCCGCACATCACGAAGCGTTTCATATTGTTAACAGTTTTTTTTTACCAATTATAAAGATCGTACGTGGTCCATAGATATATATTTAATTTTGTCAAGTTAGGG
>MNCI01017629.1:72698-95427 GCA_015680685.1 Gnetum montanum
CTAGTGGTTTAGATAGTATCATCCTTGGCAAGTAATTTTGGGATTTTTAGATTGCTCTTGTTGTTCTTGTTGCTTGATAGAAATTTCTATTAAAATTTTTCCATAGAAGTGCTTGTGTTTAAAAGCCTTAAGAGCATTTTAGTAGTAAATTTCATTATTTTGCAACGTAGGGGAACTGTTGTTGGGATTGTTGTAAGAGGGCCTCTGTTTGTAGTCATGTCGTTGAACAATTCAGTAGTCAATAGGGTTCAGAAAATCTTTGGTATTTTGATGGGACCAGAATAGCTTCTTTCTATCTTTAAAGTGAATTCTTGTGGTATTTCGATTAGAAATTGTCAAGTCTTTTAAAGGTTCTTTTTGAATGCAATCGTTGACATCTATTATCTAGTCAAAATGGAGTCTCGTACGTGGTAGTTTACGCAGCAATTTTTGGTAGCATAATAGGATTGTCTTGAAGATATTGCTTGTTTGAGCCTTGGAAGTTTGAACAATTCATAGATATTGAATTTGGGATTATTGCGAAGTGTTTACTCATGTCATTTTACCTTGTTTAAATATTTGAGGTCTACACAAATCTGCTTTCTTTTCTTTTCTGCTTATTTCCATCGAATCTTGCTCTATTTCTAGTTTTCTTGTGGAACTATCTCTTTCTCTGCGGAAAATTAGAAGTAGATTGCGGAGTTGTTCTCAAATTTTTTTGAAAAATTTTATTTCTTACAAGTAGGTATTATAAGGACCGCGTAGACTAGGCAGTTGAACAAAATAGGAAATTTTCAAGAACTCATAGTACTTGGAAAAGTTGGCTAAATCTCTTTAAAGTAAGTCATTTGTAGTTCACGCAACGCAATCATTACATTTCTCACAACCGCATGCTGCAACAGCACACAAACATACTCACATTAACTACTGAGTTTATTTGGAGGTATCTGGGCCTTGGTGTTGCTAGAGACCAGCAAGCACCTAAATCCTGTTCGAGGACACTCGTTGACGGTCGTGTCCCAAACAGTCACCAACAGCAAGGTGATGCAGGCTACGTAGTCATGTCAACCTTTGTCTTTAAGGGAGAAGGTGCAGATGCAAGGGGTGAAGACGTAGGTTTGGGGATACCTTTGATGGTATTTCTCTTCAACATCTCGTCCACCTGATGGACTTCTTGCCTTGCGAGGTGAGGAGGTTGTGCAGCTTTGTTTCATGAGATAGTGGCTGCCAAGGGTGTCAGCCCCCTGATGAAAAATGGGGCCAAAGGTGTTAACTATCAGGGCTGCGTGCCCCTGCTAACAGGTGGAACAAAGGTGGGTGCCCGTGGTGGAACTTTCAAGATGAAAGGCTACTGCGGACTTGGGCCAACAACTAGTGGTGCTAGTGCACTATTCTGGGGCACACGGATCATGAATGAATGGTGGGGTGGCCTAGGATCATTGTCAATGCCAATAGCATTGATGACATAACTGGCATTATTGGCATTGAGGGGATCGGTGTAGACATACATAGATTGGTTTTTAGGATGCACTGGGTTACTTTCATCTAGCACCAGTTTCCCTGGGTCGATGAATCTCTAGATGTCATCCTGTAACGACAGACAATAATCTGTGTTGTGACCATAGTATTGATGGTAATCACAAAACCTATCTAGCTTAAAAACCTTGGGAACTGGAGGCTCATTGGGTAGGGCGAAGGAGGGATTCCTAAGGAGCTCACAGTAGCATTGATGTCTCGCGTTTGCCTCTTCTGACATCTGCTTATGTTGGATGTATCCCACTACCAATAGTTGCTTCAAAAGATCTGAAGGCTTTAGAGGTAGTGGGGTGTACTTTGAGTAGTCTTTGTACTCAAAGTTGGGTTTGGGTTATGGAGATGTCTCGGGTGCAGGTGCAACAGGTTGCGGCACGTGGCCCAGTTTGGACATAGGGTTAGCTGGTTGTGTGGCTAGTTTCTTGTTGTTCTTACTACTATTGTTGCTAGGTTAGGGCTTGGCCTCAGTCACCACAATGGCCACCGTGGTTGTTAGGGCTTTGTCTTTTTCCTTCTTTGCGAAGGTTCTCTTGTAAAAGATGTAGGCCGGGTCTCTACTTGCCTCGGCCACATCCTGTATACTCTTAGTTTGAGCAAAATCCTGACTAAGAGAGCGAGGAGCAAGGTAGTACAGTTTGGACTTGATGAAGTCGTTCACTGCACTCTTAAAGATGTCCAGCAAGTGGGCTTCCACAATGGGCTTGCAGATTTCATTAAGGGTTGTGCTCCAACATGAGTGAATTTTTGGACTGGTTCTAGTAGGTCTTGCTTCATGCCCATTAGATGCTCCAGCGTGGTTTCTAGCTTCAAGTTGTACTTGAAGCATGTCATGAACCGGGTCAGCAGCTCTTCCAAAGTTGAAATGGATGAGCATAGCAACACGCAGTACCAATCTAGGGCTTTCTCAGCTAGGGACATGTCGAAGACACGAATGATCATGTGCAGCCATTGTTGCAATAGAAAAGACTCAGACCTAAAGGTAACAAGATGTTCGTTGGGATCTCCCCCCCCCCCCCCCCATCGTACTTTGTGAAGTGGGGAAGAGACATCCCCAAGGGTAATGTCAAAATGGGGATTGCAAGGCTAATGGGGTCATCCTGGTAAAAGTCCATGACTTGTACCGTGTCGGACCCAATAGCTTTAAGATGTTTTATTTTCTCAGTGAGGGTCTAGATGAGTTGGAATGCTTGATCCAAACCTGGCGATGTTGTAGATGGCTGGCAAGCTGCGGGGGCAGCTTCCACTTGTGGTATGGTGGCAGAAATGGCCTGACCCATTGGATGTACCATTGGGACAACCCCCAAAAATGGTGTTACCTGTGTTGTCCACCATCTAGTAGGTGGTGTTGTTAAGGTGGCAACCGCAGGTTGGGCTACTGGGTAGACTACTTAGGTCACCATCACTGTGGACCATAGCCCCATGTTAGGTTGTACCATCTGCAAGGCTTGGTGGGCTTATGAATAGATGTAGTGAGACATTTGTGATGCTTGCAGAATGGGTAGAGAAGCAAATGGGGCCCACCATGTGGATGGGCCGGGACCCACCATCGTGGGTAGAACTAACATCAATGTAGGAATAGACGTAGAAGTCGTGCATGTTTGCGAAGTAGGTATAGTATGTACATGTGGTAGGGTAGCCATAATTGGCGTATGCTACACTATAGGAATGGACTACTGAATAGCTTGCAAAGGGATGGTAACTGCAAATGAAACAGGTGAAATGGGCGAGAGCGGGCATTGAAACATCACAGAATTGGTGTGGCTATCAATAGCAACTGTAATCATGGGTTGCGGAAGTGTAGACATAATTACAAAGGGAGCAGTAAGGGACAATGACTTGGCCTAGAAGGACTAGGTAGGAGGGATAGGAGTGGGGCCGATTGGACCTCCCTCGTCCGATTGGGAATCGAGTTCCTCCTGCCTGTCCTGGAAAGCGTCATCTTGGTTGGACACTGTATCTGTACCATCCGAAATCATCAGTCTTTGGCTGGAAAGAAACAGAAATCGGGGGATCACAGGACATGCACAGAAGACCCTACCTTCGTCTAAGGGTGAGCTAGAATGAACGAAGGTAGAGTACCTTGAGTGGTCCGCACGCGGATTAGGCAAGGATTTCCCCAAATGTACACCGAGGTGTTATATGCTGGGTTATACATAAATGGCATGAAGGATGCAAAACAGAGCATAAACAGCGTAATTGATGTAAATGGAGTGTAAACGGTGTAAACATAAGCGTAAAATAGTGTAAATAATGAACATGCAACAATTAATGCAAACTATGATAGATTTTAGGAAGAAAATGTAACAATGGCATTTCAAAATGAGAGTACAATGCACCGGTCTAACACAGTTGTGGATTTGACACAAGGCAGACGAAAAGCCTCAGTGGATGCAGGGATGACTGTGGGCTGGTTCACATTGTAGGCACAACGTACAGGGTTGTCCAGCGTACAAGGTTCTCTACTCTGGTTCTCAGCATCTCTGCTCTCTGGTTTGCTCTGGAATTTGCCAACCGACCTCGATCTAGTAAAAATTCAGGCTTTTATATGGGTTTTGATGTTAGACTCAGGTTGGATGACACGTGGCACGTTGACCGGGTGCAAAAGCGTAAAATTTACAAATGTACAATATGTTACATTTGTTGGGCGTATACACTGAGAATATATGCTGTATTAGGTGAGCATAGACTCTAGGCGTATACACTGGGCGTATATGCTGGATGTGCTGGGCATATGAGAACTTGGGCGTGGATGTTGTGGGCGCTGGGCGTATACGTTGATGGTGGCTTAGACGTATACGCTGGGCATATACGCTGATGGTAGCTGGGCATATACGCCAGGCATATATGCTAATGGTAGCTAGGCATATACACTGGGGTGTAAACGCTGATGGTTGCTGCATTGTGCCAAATCTTGCTTTGCAGTGCTACTTCCATGCTAGGCGTATACATCGGTTGTACTTGCTGGGCGTACATGTGAGGCATGTATGCTGGGCATCTACGCTAGGCGTCTATGCTAGATGTATACGCTGAGAATGTCGGGCGTATACGCTGTGGATGTGAACTTGAGCGTATACGGTGATCGTATACATTAAGACTGCATACTTGGTGAAAATTAAGTATTGTTTATCTCCGAAGTTGCCATGTTTGACATCAGATGTAGCCGTGTTCCTCTGTGGGTCCCAGGGACCTACTTCTTGTTGGGGAAGTACCAAGCTCAAAATTTTGTGGTGTTTCATTGGCCCCTCTTTGTTGATGCGTTGACAAAGAAGTGCAAAACACCACAAGCAACTTGATAGAGACTGTGTCCATTACCACTCGACTAGACATCATCGCACCGTGTTCAATAGTACATGGGATTGAGAGACGTAAAATCTGTAGCTAGATGGGGAAATGGAGATTGTGGAGATTGGGACTGACCAAGAGATTGTACTTGGTAAAGGGGATGCTCTGGTGTGTGTCATGCTAATCCTTGTCAATAGCCATTATTTAGCAGACTCGGAATCCAGACATGCGATGTGCATCCTTTGGCAGAACACGACTCTTGGTTAGTGTCCAAGAGGTCTTGTTGGCAAGGCCAAAGCCACGTGATGATGCATTGCATTCTTTGGAGGAATAGGGCCCTCGTTTAGTGTTTAGGGGGAGCCTATCGGTGGAGAGCCAAAGCCACGCAGCGAGATGTTTCTTGATTATTTTTGACATGAGTACTTGGTTCCTCGACAACTGCCTTCCTGCCTGGGGCTTATATGGGAAGTGCCAAGGGTCTTTGTCCTTTTTTTTGGAAGAAGCTTTTTTTTGATCTTGTACTCATGCTCAAGTGCTATGTTGTGTGTTGCAACTGCTTCAAAGTATTACAGTGCTTCAAAGTACAAGGTTTTTGAATGTACTGGGTGTATCAAAGGCGTGGCTGAGTAGAGTGTGTCGGTGAATAGATAGGAAATGTACTGGGGAATGGGAATGTACTAGTGAGTGATTTGACTTAGTCTTGCCATGTGTGCTGTGAACATTGTTCCATCTTGCTGCTTGTGACGAAGTGCATTCTTGTGCGAGAACCTCTGAGTGTCATCCTGCAAACATAACTCAAAGGAGACAAGAAAACCATGAGTGAATAAACGAGCTTAGACTTAAAAAGCAACTGATGGAACAAAGGCACTGGAAGAGATTTTAGGCACTGTATATAAATGGCAGCAATGTTGGTAAGATCGTCTGATGACGGGCGATGCAGTGATTCTAATGAAGTTTGAATGTGGCCGCAGATTGAGGAACTAGAGATGGAGTTGCCAGTTTATAGTCTTAGCGGACTCTGGTGAATGCAACGGTGGCAGTTTACTGTCATGCTGGATGGGTGCTAGTTTATTGTCATTACAGACAATATGTGGTATCATTTTATCATCATGATGCCAAGACCAACTGTGGTATCAGTTTTAAGTCATGATCCAAGAGTATTCTATGGTATCAGTTTACCGTCATGATCCCAGGACAAGCTGTGGTATCAGTTTATAGTCATGAAGCCATGACTCGCACATACCTGACTATGTTTAGGCATGGAATGGCTTCAGGAATGAATGATTGGTTGGATTTGCAAGCTCATTCCCTTTCATATCAGCTAGCTTGAATGCTCCGTTGTCATATGCTTTGGTGACCAAATAAGGCCCTTCCCAGTTGGCTGAGAATTTGTCCGAGTGTTTCCGCATGGCCTTAAGTACAAGGTCACCTTCTTTGATAGGGCGCTTATGAATGTCATGCCGATGTCGTTTCCGTTGTTGTTTTTGGTACCATTCGATCTGATCAAGTGCACGTATGCATTCCTCCTCCACCGAGTCCAGGTCAATGATGCGCAGATCATTGTTTTCTCCTTCGTCGAGGAGTCTGGAAAGTGTGATCCTTAAAGATGGTATCTGCAATTCCAAAGGTAAAACAGCTTCCGAACCATAAACAAGACTATACGGCATTTTACCTGTTGAAGTCCGATGTGTAGTACGATATGCCCACAATGCGTATACCAACTATTCGTGCCATCTTCTCTTGCTTTGGGTAAGAATCTTTTTAAGTATTGTAATGATTGTTTTGTTTGTGGCCTCTACTCGCCCATTGCTCTGAGGGTAGTAAGGGGATGAAAATGAGTTTTTGATCCCCATATTTTCACAAAAGGTTTTGGTTTCAGCATTGCTAAATTGTGGCCCATTGTCAGTGATGATTGTCATGGGAACACCAAAACGGGTTACAATGTTTTCGAGAATGAAATTGCACACGTGTTTAGATGTGGTATTTCGAAGGGAAATAGCTTCTACCCACTTCGTGAAATATTCCATTACAGTTATGATGAAACTATGCCCTGCGGAAGATAAGGGTGTTATTGGTCTGATAAGGTCCAACCCCCACTTTTGAAATGGCCATGTGATTTGCACCGTATGCAACTCATTTGGTGGGACATGGATTAGATTACTGTGTCTTTGACAAGTATTGCATGTTTTAACTTTGGAGAGACAATACTACTCCATGTGTGGCCAATAATAGCCTAAGCGTCTTATCTTTGTTGCCATTTCTTTTGGTGCTATATGTCCTCCACATAGTTCATCGTGTACTTGCTCAATGATAGTTTGGGCTTTGGTACTACTAACGCATGTTAGCAATATGCCTTCGTAGGATCTATGACACAATGTGTCCCCTACTAGGGTATACTGCTTAGAATGTTTTCGTACTGCATCCTTTTGTGCATTTGTTAGGTGTTGCGGTATTTCAGCATGTAGAAGGTACTCTTTTATGTCATCATACCATTCTATCGCGTGTGTTGTACTAACAGACGCTATTGGTAACATATCAAGGGCATTAGTTATTGGTTCGGTACAACTGGTTATGGAGCTTGGCAACATATGGAACATGTCAAGTGATATGTTTAATGCTAACGTGGCTAGTGCGTTTGCGATGGTATTATCATTTCGAGAGATGTGTTGCACATCAATTTTTTCGAATCATTTGATTAGATGTTTGGCCAAGTCATAGTATGGTTGTAAGTGTTGTGCTTTGCATGTATAAATGTCTGTGACCTAGTTTAAGACCAGTTGTAAGTCTTCTCTGACCACTAGTCGTGTGATGTCTGAAGCGAGTGCTGCCGCGAGACCTCTAAGGAGACCTTCATACTCTGCTATGTTGTTGGTGCAATGAAAGTTGAAACGATAGGCAAAGGATTTGATCTCCCTAGAGGGATAGGTGATGATGGCGGCAACACTTCCCCCTCGAGAGGTGGATGCTCTGTCAAATTTTAGAATGGTGTTGTAGTCATCAGGCACTATGTATATTGCGCTTATATTCTCATCTGGGAATTTTGGCTCTATTGTCGCTTGATCGTGTGTTGGTGATGTGGCCATTTGATTTGCTATGGCTTGACCCTTAACTGATGATTTCACTATGTAATGCAGGTCAAACTCTGCTATCATGGCTTTCTAATGGGCTATCCAACTTGTTTCGTAAATGTTTCCTGTGATGGCTCTAAGCACATTATCCTTGCAGATTATGTTAACTTGGTTATGGAAGAGGTAATGTCACCATTTTCTTAAAGAAAAGATAAAAGCTAAACATGATCTCTCCACGTCGTTATAATTTTTCTTGTGGGCAACTAATGCATGGCTTAAGTAATATACAGGGACTTCAATTCTGTCATCTTGTTTCTAATAAAGCATAGACACGATTGACGAATCCAAAGTGGCAAGGTAGATGTAAAACGGTTTATCGTTTTGAGGTGGATAAACTATGGGTAGTCGGGCAAGTGTCGTTTTAATGTTATAGAATGCTTCTTGGCACTGTGGAGTCCATTCAAAATGGACGTTTTTGCATAGCAGGTGGTTCATAGGTTTTAGTTTGTCTGTCAGTTTTTCTATGAAGCACCTGATAAACTGTAATCTACCTTGTAGACCTCGAAGTTTGGTAAGGTTGCCGGGTGGTTTCAGGTTTGTTATGGCCTTAACCTTATCGGGGTCTACTCGTATCCCTGCTTCTGAGGCTATGAATCCAAACATTTTTCCTATTTTGACTCCAAAGACATATTTTTTTGGGTTAAGTCTCAGCTCATATTTTAAACAACGTTTTAATACTAAGTCAAGATCTTGTACATGTTGTTCTGATGTTTTTGATTTAACCACAATGTCATCCACGTAGTCATTTAGCGAGTGTAACATGTAATTGCTAAAGATGAATGTCATCACTCTTTGATATGTGGCCCTCGCGTTCTTGAGACCAAAGGGCATCATTGTATAGCAAAAGGTTCCCCATGGTGTCATAAAGGTAGTCTAGAGCTGATGCTCTGGGTTAATACATATCTAGTTGTATCCCGAGAAGCCATCCATAAAAGATAATAGGGCATGCCTAGCGGTCAAGTCGACAAGTTGATCGATGTTGGGTAGGGGAAAATCATCTTTTATGATTGCGACGTTGAGATCCCAGAAGTCAATGCATAAGCGAATGCTTCCATTCTTCTTCGGGACAATGACCATGTTGGATACCCATTCGGCATAATCGACAGCTCGAATGAAACCAGCTTGATAAAGTTTGGTGATCTCATTACGAACTGCCAATGCCACCTCGGGTTTAACCTTTCATGCTTTTTGTTTTACGGGCCTCAATTTTGGATCAAGGATAATGTTGTGCTGGATGATTTGGGGATCCAACCTAGGCATTTCCATGTATGACCAGGAAAATGCCTTTATGTTGTCCCTAAGCACATTCTCTAGTTCTTTGGCCAGTTGAGGTTGTAGTAATGTACTTAATTTTAGTACCTTGGTCTCACTGTTAGACATAACGATGGGGATTTCAATCAACGGGTCTTCAGTGATATTTTCAGCTTCTATGTCAAGGGACTTTGTCATACCTTGGTAGTTATCTAGCATTTGTTGTGCCAAGGCTATCACTTCATCGTCTGTTGATAGACTTAGGTCGATGAGATTTATGTCAGTGTCCCTTGTGATTTGTCTGTGTGGCCCATCGATGCTTAATGGTGCGGATAAATGTTGATAATCCATCGGGCCTACTCCTTCCAATAAACAAAGAGCAGAATGAGGTGATGAGTATTTTTCCATGTTCTTAGGCAAGCTAAACTGTGTGCACGTGCAAAATGGTGGTTTATCATCACACCAGGATGCATGGCATTTTAAGGCCTTACCAGGCCTCAGGTGGCAATTTAAGGCCTTATAGGACCATGGGGACTTGTATGTGGCAGTTTAAGGCCTTACCGGGCCAACATGGTAGTTTAAGGCCATACCGAGCCATGGGTGGCAGTTTAATGCCTTACTGGGCCGAATGAGGTTTGTGTGTGTGGCAGTTTAGGGCCTTACCGGGCCATAACGATAGTTTAAGGCTGTACCGGGCTGAAATGTTGTTTGCGCTGGAATGTTCGACGTAAACACGTGAAATGGGGTTCGCAGGGGAACGAGATGTAGTAACTTTTGTTTTATTTTAAATACATAATTTTTTATTATTTTCTGAAGAAATTTTAATTAAAGTAATTAAACAGAGGCAAAAAGAGACAAACTGGGAGGCGGCGACGATCGCAATGGCGGAGCAGCGGAGCGCTATATAAAGAGGGGGGGTCATTTGTCACATTGCATTCTAAGCATAAAATATGAGCATAAAATTTGAGCGTAAGATCTGAGTGTAAGCGTAATCCGCTAAACCCTAGCGTAAGCGTAAGCATCCAAACCCCGAGCGTGAATGTATACGACTAGACCCCAGTGTAGATGCGGAGTGTAGAGGTTCAAGCATCGACAAAGAGATTCAGACTCTGGCGTAGAGGCTCAGCATAGGCGTAAACATTTTCAACCCTCAGCATCAACTATCAATCCCAGCGTAGAGGACGCTAAGATGTGCAAAGGCAAGGAAGTGGAAGGCTAGGGGAGGAAGGGACCTGGCTTGACCTTCGCAGAGGAGAGCGAGGCCATGTTGTAGTGCTTGCCTAGGCCAAGGGTTCCATCATGGCCTGGATTTTCACACAAGTAGGCTCTGATCCTGCCTCTTAGTTATTTTTGCTTGTGCATGTTTCATAGCATAGACAGTCTCGTAGAGGGCTTTGGCATATACGCCGAGCGTACAGAGTTAGCGTAGAGAGTTTCAGCGTATACGCCAAGCGTAAGTTCATAGCATAAAGTCTCGATAGCGTAGACCATCATAGATTAATCTATTTTATAGTGCACAGCGTAAACACTTTTTCTTGCATGAAGCGTAGACAATTTTATCAACGTAAACGCTGAAGGCTGTTTCGGCGTATACGTTGAGGATTTCTACAGCGTATACGCTGAGCGTGATCAGTTAATTCTTTTCAAGTGTGGTATAGCATAGACTTGTTTTCATGCAAACTGTTTTTGGCGTAAACTTATTTGCACAGGATTCAACATAAACTTTTTTTTGAGTGTCTAGCGTAGACTATTCACGCTGAAGGCTCCTATGGCGTATACGCAGAGGGTTTCTGCCACATATACGCTCAGCATAAACAGTCTGGTTGACAACATAAATAGTTCATTGTCAACGTATACGTCGGGTTAGGTAGCGTATATGCCGAGTGTAAACAGTTTTTGATGGCGTATACGCTGGGTTAAGCAGCGTATAAGTTGAGCATAGACAATTTTTTCACGACGTATACGCTGGGTTAAGCAGCGTATACGTCGAGCATAAACTGTTTTTGACGGCGTATACACTGGGTTAAGTAGCGTATATGTCGAGCGTAAATAGTTTTTTGATGACGTATACACTAGGTTAAGTAGTGTATACGCCGAACATAAACAGTTAGCAATTTTTTCTAAGTGTTGGTCTACGATGTGCACTTTGGTTTTTCATGTCGTTTTGATGCATGACTGATTTTATGGTGGTATTTTGGTTGCTTGCAGAGACACTAAGCCTTTTCTCCTTGTTGTTGAGCTCGTTGGGGTGCTAACATGGTTTGGCCCCATTGAGGCTGATGAGCCTACCCTGGATCTAACTGTTGACAACAATGGGATCTGGTTCAGAGAAGGTGCGTGTGAATTCCTGGTCTTCATGCTGGACAATTTCGAAGTGGTTATCTGGTCGTACCTAAGTGAATTGGTGGCGTGGAGCGTGCTTGAGGCCATGCTGTAGGGAGCCACGGAGGCTGTCATGGTCTTCATAGAAGACATCGACGAGGGGCCACTTGTGAATGAGGAAAATTCTTCCCACGGGCCTAGGTCTAAACACCCGTTAGTGCGCGTGTGGGCACAATTGCCGTGAGGACAGGACTACCTCAACAACACTTTATTCTTAGCGGCACGCACACACACACTGTTCCAGAATCCCCCTGGCACAGTGTACCGGGTGGATAGGTAGGACCATTTAAGTTTGTTGTTTCTTTTCGTCATTTCGTACTTGCTTCTGTTTTGACATCCATTCATTTGTAGGCCTAAAGTTAACCCAGACGGAATGTGCATTGAGGATGAAGGGCTTGCTCTAGCTCGCACTGCTCTAGAGGCATCTATGGCAGGTCCCACCCTTCGTGGAGCCATATTAGCTCAAACAAAGGGTGCTATCATTCATTTTCACAAGCAATTCTCTAGAGCTTTCGCAATGTGCCAAGCTCATGGATGGTTGCATGAAGATTGATCGGACAAAGGACCAGTCTTCCCTCGTGATGCTGGCTTAGGCAGCACATCCAAGTCCACAACTGATGGTAAATGACAACATTTCCTAGATGTGCTAACATGTTTGTTCAACCGTTAGAAATTATACTGATATGATGATTTCATATTGTATTTGTAGTTGATGTACCTCCTGGCGAGGACCTTGTTACAACGGGACGAACTGCGACTACTCTGTCAATGAAGTTCGGGAAGGTCAATAAGGCCCAAAAGTGGTTACGTAGCCATGCCCCGCCATCCATCGTTCGTTGTTTAGACAATGTCGGACTCATGGAGCTTTTCACGACCCCGAGCCCTGATGTGTCAATAGCGGAAATGATCGAGATCATGGATTCCTTCAAGGAGTCTATCTCCTAGTATAGCACCCAAATTAAGGGTGTTAAGGTATTTTTCTATCTGTCGCCTAAATTCTTTTCAAACTTATTTGGGGTACTGGCAGATGGTATAAGTGTAGTTTTAGACAGGGCTCATAAAGAGCTCCAAACGATTCGTGAATTGGAGGACTAATTGGGCGTGGCCAAGGGTGCCAAGGAATTTCCAATGTAGGGGAAATCAAAGGTTGAGGAGGTGAATGAATTATATCCCTTTTTTAGGGCACGGATATTCCCCAAATCCCTTTCCCAGGTGCGAAGTCTTGGGGTCGAAGCTGTACGTATCATGTGAACTGTCCTAGAAAGTAGAATGCGCTATAATTAGGCCCAATTTTTGTTGTCGGGCCTACATAAGGAGATAATGTGACTGCGCTCGAATGTTGAGGCATAGTCCCACTTCACCTTTTCCTTCTTTGTCAGTTACCTTCGTCGCTTAGCTAAGTTTCTGGTAGTTCGCGTAGACAACAAGTATGTTCTACGGGATCGGGGTCAACTATCTCGCCTGTGGATTAACCACTTATTTGAAACAACCAAGTCCCAAGATGCTCCTAAGGGAATTGATGAATCTGTGTCTATTAAAATAGGGGGGTCATCTGGTACCTCAATTCACACACGTGATAGTTTTGGATTAGAGCCAGATGATGTGCCTTATACTGCGAGAAGAGCTGAACGGATCATCAAAGAGACCATTGGCAAGGCCAAGGGAAAGCTAACAAAGCATGAACGCTCAACCGAGGAAGCCTCGAATGTTAACGAGCCACGAGTGAAGCACATATGATTCAAGATGCCTATCCAAGGTAAGTAGACTCAGTACACTTATTACTTTATTGTTTTCGTTTTGTTCATAATTTTCACTTTGATTGCTTACATGTCACTGATACCTTCAAACTTGACTCGAGAAGTCAGGAAGCAGGAATTAGAGACTATTACTAAAGAGGAGGAGACTAACATGGAGCGAAATACTAAGGAGGAAAATGCAGAGAAAGATTAGGGATGAGGAATGGAAGAGTTGAAGGAAGACACCATAGAAACCGAGTTGTTGGATGACTAGGGTGGTGTCGATCAAATGTTTAGTAGCTTTCTTAAGGGAAAGTTGGACTTAGGTGATCCCCCAGAAGGTGACAAGGAGCATGGTATGTTTTATTTTTATTTTTTTTATATTGCCTTTCTAGTTTTCATTTCCATGGTATTTTATTTTTGTGTTTTCATTTCTTCCAGACGAAGGCAGTGAAACCGGGACGATGTGGTTGGACGTACCTATGAAAAGGGTTTCTCGTGAAAGGACCACGGAGGTTAGTCTGTCCCGCACTCATGGGCCATTTACTTGGACAGAAATGCCAAGTAAGATGGATTTTGTGGCTGTAATTGCTGAAGAAGTTGTTGAACGAATTTAGGAGGCCCACCCTGAAATAGGTATAACTGTTTTGAATCATTTGCATTTTTAGAGTTTCACACCCTGTTTTTGTTGTTTTAATGTCTGTTCTTTTCGTGTGCATAGGTGCCAAATTAAGGTGGGATCCTTCTGAGACATTAGCATAGAGAGTTTGCCCACATTATCCCCAGAAGTCGAGCAGGTGCCAAGGCCTGTTTATGAGGAGGTGGTGGAAGGTCTTGTACACAACGCCAAGTCACTATGGACCTGTAGGCGTTCCGTCGAACAGTTGTGGCTACAGATTCAAGCAAAGGAAAAGGAAGTCTCCGAGTTTTCAGTTGCGCATGACGATCTTAAGGATCGGTATGAGTTCGCCTCTACCAAACTAAACGGTGATGGCTCTTGGTGGACTTTCGAGGTCACATATACCAGGTATTGGAATTTTCTCAATTGTCACACGTCACTGACATGGAGACTGGCATAGCGTAAGGCCCAAATAGATCTCCTGAACCTCAAATGTCAAGATTGGAAAGCTTTCACTTCCAAGGTTCGCAAGTGGGGTCAGGATGAAAAGAACCACAAACATCATTACAAGAAATCGTTAAAGGAAGTGTCCATTGAAAAGCGCCAACTAGAAATGTTTGTGGAGGGTTTGGGTTTTCGCTCTGCTTTTGATACTTTTGCCCAAAACACAACTGTTGAGATGGAGTCGCCTACAAGGATGATTACAACCGCTTCTGGGGAGGTGTGAGTGGGTGAATTACCTCTAAAGCATCCCACTTGGTTAGCTGTTGACAAGGGGAAGGCCTTGGCGGATGTTGACCTAGGCCTTCATGGGACAAATTAGACGAGTGTCTAAGAAGAGGAAATCCTTCGTCGGCTGGAATTCGGCTTAGGGGGCTCCCCTGTGGTAAACATTTTGTTGTTATGACATTGGTTTACTGTATAATATTTGAAAGTATTTTTTGTTCTTATATTGATTATTTCTTTTGCATTTTCAGGAACAAAGTGATGACGATGTCCAAGAAGCTGGCCCCAGCAGAGCGGGCGCCCACGATGCCAGCAGGTCCAAAGAGGATGACCCTCCCATCCCAAATGTTTAGTTTATTTTAGTTTTTATCATTTTGTTTGTTGTAACACTATTCTAACTCAACTTTATACAGAAATTGTAAATTGGAATCTCCGAGTTATGTTACAGATGGATGAAAACAGTTAACTCTTGTAATTGTACATCATTGCATGTATATATATGAAAAGTTGTTTTTGTTGATTTTTAGTTTAATCACAAACATGACACGGCAATGTAAAATGTTTTGGTTTGTTTTTTTTTTTGTTTTTTTTGTTTTGCTTTCTTGAGAGTAATGCACAGATGTAATCATAAGTTGGAGTATAATGATAAACGAAAGAGAAAAAGAAAGTATAAGTATGTGATCTAGTTTAAGGCCATTTCGGGCCAGATTCGCACTAGTTTAAGGCCATTTCAAGCCACATGTATAGTTTAAGGCCATTTTAGGCCCCGGTCGTAGACAAGAAACATCTTGAATGATACGGGTGGATTTCTCGGTTGACTGACCATATCTAATCGTGGCTAGTTTATGTCGTTGTGGACATGATAGTTTAACGTCATTTCAGACAGGTTATGTTGTTATTATTTTAGTAGTTTTTTGATTTTTCTTATTTCTACGTTAGGCGATGTGTCAGCGGGTATGATTCTATATTCAGTGTCCCCTTCGCTAATTACATTGAAAGGTAACTCAGCCCAAGGGATGTTTGATGGAATGGTTCCCATATTGGTGTTTTCAGACGTTTCGGTATTTGTTGTGAGTACTGTGTTAGTTGTTTCTAAGTGAGAAGTTGTATATACAATGTCTGGCGTAGGTATTTTTGTTTTGGGTGGATCTTCTTCTAAGTTTAAAGGATTATTGTTTGCCGGTTTCTATTCATTTATGTCATTTTGTCTAGGCTCTTTGAGCTTAACCTCTGAGCCTTGGTCTGTGTCTATGTACAATGAAATGATGGGTATGGCAGCCTCCCCGTGTATGATGATTTCACCACCTTCATAAGGTAGATGAATCTCTTGGTGTATAGGGGATGAGACTGCTTTTAGTTGGGCCAACCAGGGCCTTCCTAGTATTAGGTTAAATCCTGACATTTCATCGATTACTACGAAGTCAGCAGATGTGAGGAATTGGTCCCCTGCTATGAAGTCTAAGTTGATTGTACCCTTAACTATCACGTGTGACCCACTGAATGATTTCAAGCATTTTGTTGAAGTTGGTCTGATTAACTTTATAAGCCCTAGCTGTTTGACGATGGGATATGGTACTACGTTTGTGGCATCTCCATCATCTACGTGGACCCTATGTATTTTGAATTGGTTTACATGTATTGTTATGAACATAGGGGTTGTTGTTATCTCCCCTATTTTCATATCCACCTTGATGTTATTGTTGTGGAAACTTAGTGGTTTGGAAGTTGACCCTTGGGGCGAGTACATTACCGCGTGAATGGAAGGTTCATTCGGGGGAAAGTCCTCGTTTACTGGGATCGACGTTAGCATGCGTACCAAAGCTTCTTGATGTGTTTGAGATGTTAGAACTAAGTCATATAAGCTCAATGAAGTATTCTTTTGTTTGAGTGCCTGCGTGACTTGTGTTAGAGTCGTTGCTAAGTCTCTACTATTGTGTGTGTTTTTATCGGTGGTGACTTGGTCCATTGGGCCCAACAGTTTTATTTTGTGCATCGTTTGTTTCTCATTTTGACCCAAGATTATTGATTTAGATGTATCCTATTTTCTGGATGGTTTGCCTTCATGTCCTGTGTTTGGTTGACTGTTAGGTGGCATCATGGGTACTGCGTTAAGTGGAGTGGATTTAGGTGGCCCTACAGCTAACCGTTGACACTCCTTCTCCAAGCATTCACGTGTAAGCTTATCCACTAAGTGTTCTCGCATGTGGCATGGGGGCATGGTTGGTTTTGAGGCCTCAGGTTGCCTTGGGATTCGTACGACGTATGGAGTCAGGTGGGGTTGCGATTGGAAAGTTGGATGTGGTTGAGCAGAAGGTTCGTTGGGCACCCTGATGACGTAAGGACTGGGTTTACCTTGCATTTGGGAGGTGGAGGATTGGTAATCATTAGGAATTTTGGGTGTCCTAATGACATATGGGGTTGGTTTAGGTGAAGGTTGGACCTCTGCTGTTGCGACTGCAGGTGGTACTCGAACTATGAAGGGGGCAGGCCGAGTAGGAGGGGTTGGCAGATTTGAGGTAGTGACGGTAGGAGGTACATGCACCACGTATGATTTTTTACATGTCAGGGTGTTGGAAGTTGCTACGGTAGAGGGTACGCGGATAACATATGGCTGCTGCGGAGTGTATGATGATTGAGGCATGGATGTTGATGCAGTGGGAGGAATACGTACTACAAATGGCTTGTTAGGCGTTTGTTGCAAATAATCAGAGTAGACGGTGTTGATGCTAGGTATTTCAAATTCATCATCTAGGTAGATTGTGCTAATAATGTATGGTGCCTCTTTGGTATTCAGAGGGTCTTTATAGACACCCATAGCCTGGTTCTGCAGTTGGACCGGGTTGGCCTCATCAAAAATGATTTGATCCCCATCAATCATTCGTTGTATGTCTTGTTTCAAGGTGAAACAATAATCCGTGCCATGCCCATTACGTTGATGATAGTCGTAGACGTGATCCATCCTAAAACCTTTGGGTACTGGGGGCTCATCCAGCAATGCCAAGCTTGGGTTTTGAACCAGTTGACAGAACCAGTCATGTCTCTGGATAGTAGCAGGGGATAACTATTTGTGTTTCATTAATCCAACCTTCAGGAGCTGGTCGAATAGCTAGGATGGCTTCATAGGCAGTGGCGTATATGGGGAGGGTTCTTTCTGTACCGCCTGAAATCGTCGGTCCCCAGCTGGAACGAGAAACAGAGACCGCGGGATCGTAGGGCGAGCACAGAAGACCCCACCTTCACCTGAGGACGTGCTAGAATGCACGAAGGTAGGGTACCTTGGGTGGTCCTCACGCGGATCAGACAAGGATTTCCCCAAGTGCCACCGAAGTGTTATACGCTGGGTTATGCATAAACAGAGCATAAGCGGTGAAACAGGCGCAAACAGCGTAAGCGTAAAAGGGCGTAAACAGGGTCAGGCGTAAACAACGTAAATAAATATAGGCACAGTGTAAGCATATACACGCGTGAATAGCATAAACAGCGTAAGTGTAAAGAGCGTAAGCAAGCATAAACAACGTAAATAGTGTGGGCGTATGTGGATGCAAACGGAACGTGAACGTAAATAGGCGTAAACGAAGCATGGGCCAAATTAACGTAAAACTGTAAAAGAACTTGCAACAAACGTAAGAAGTGGATTACAGAGTTAAAATGTTGTGCACCGGTCTAACGCAGTCGTGTAGGGACACAAGGCAGACGTAAAGCCCGAGTGGACACAGGGATGCAGCCGGCTGACACGATAGGCAGAGCGCGAACTATGCTCGGCGTACAAAACTTCCAGCGTAAGCGTAAGTGTAAAGGGGTTTCTGCAGCGTAATTGCTCTGGGTCTACTCTGGTAAAATTTTTCCGACCTCGAATTTATAGAAAATTGGGCTATTTATAGGGGTAAGGTTACCAAGAAAATCATACTGGGAGACACATGGCGTATAGACCGGGCGTTTACAATTTAGAAACATGGTATACGCTAGGCGTATACGCTGGGTGTGGACTTGGATGGATGCTGGCGTATACGCTGGGGCGTATACGCTGATGGATGTTGGACATCAACTTGCTTCAATTCTTGCTCCTGTTGCACCTGTTGAGCATGCATGTAAGGCGTGTATGCTGAGCGTCGGGCGTACACGTCGGGCGTAGACGCTGGACGTAGATGCCGGGCGTAGACGCCAGGCGTAGACGCTGGGCGTAGATGCCGACACAACACTTGGTTTAAAACTGGGCGTATACGCTGGCACAACACTTGGTAAAAACCAGGTGTTTCGATTCTCAAAATTGCCGTGTGTGACTTCAAATGTAGCCAAATTCGTCTGTGGGTCACGAGGATCTGCTTCTTGTCTAACCTCAAAAAATTTTTTTGGTGTTTCATTGGCCCCTCTTTGTTGACGCTTGGAGGAATCGACTCGAGAAGCGTCGACAAAGAAGCGCAAAACACCACAAGCAACTTGATAAAAGCTTTGTCCTTTGCCACTTGACCAAACATCATCGTACCATGTTTAGTGGTGAGTGGAATTGAAAGGGTGAGATTGGTAATCGGTAGGAGGGAAGGGATCGTGAGGATCGGTGACTGCCCAAGGGATCGTGTTGGGGAAGTGGGTTGTTCAGGGGTGCGGCATGCCGGTCCTTGTCGATAGCCATCTTTTGGCAGACTCGAAATTCAAGCATGAGATGTGTGTCCTTTGGCGGAACAGTGCTCTTGGTGATTTTTCAAGAGAACCAGTTGTCACTACCAAAGCCACGGGATGATGTTTCGCATTCTTTGGACGAACAGCTCCCTTCTTTGGGGAAACTGTAAGCGACATGCCAAAGCCATGCAACAGAATGTTTCCCGATTGCTTTTGACATAAGTACCTATTCTTAGGGCCGATGCCTTCCCGCCTGGGGCTTGTATGGGAAATGCCAAGGGTCCCATTTCTTTTTATTTTTATTTTTTGAAGTGGTTGTTCTAGTACTCATATGCGAATATTATGTTTTGTGCGTTGCGACTGCTGTAATGTTTCGCAGTGTGCAATAGTTTGGTAAACAGGTGGGGAATTTTCGGGGAATGGGAATGTACGAGTTAACGGTTTGATTCAGTCTTGCCAGGTGGATTAATGGACATTGCTTCATCTTGCTGCCTATGACGAAACGCACTCTCGTACGAGCACCTCTGAGCATCATCCTGCAAACATAACTCCAAAGAGACAAGAAAACCATGAGTGAATAAATGAGCTTAAACTTAAACAGCTACAGGTGAACAAAAATATTGGGGGCGATTTTGAGCACTAAGTGCGAATGTCGACGATGTTGATGAAAGTGTGTGTCGATGAGGGATGCAATGATTCTGATGAATGAATATGGCTGTGGAGTAAAGGGTCGAAGATGAACGTGCCAGTTTACAGTCTTGACGGACTATCATGGGTTAGTTTTATGTCGTAACCCATTGGACATTGCCCATTTAACGTCGTGGCGGACAGTACGTTGCCAGTTTTGAGTCTTAGTGGACCATACAGAGACAAGCTAGTTTATAGTCTTAGCGGACTCTGATGATTCTAACGGTGACATTTTACTGTCATGCCAGAGGGGTGCTAGTTTATCGTCATTGCAGAAACTGTGGGGTATCCGTTTATTGTCATATACCAGGACAATGGTGGTGTCAATTTTAAGTCGTAACCCAAGACTGTTCTATGGTATCAGTTTATAGTCATAATCCAGGACTAATCTGTGGTATCAATTTATAGTCGTGATTCTAGGACTAATCTGTACCTGAGTTCGAATTCATGTATAGAATGGTTTTAGGAATAAGTGATTGGTTGGGTTTACAAATTCTTTTCCGTCCATGTCAGCTAGTTTGAATGCTCCGTTGTCGAATGCTTTGATGACCAGATAAGGCCCTTCCTAGTTGACTAAGAATTTATCTGGGTGTTCACGAATGGCTTTAAGCACAAGGTCTCCTTCTTGGATGGGGCGCTTACGAATGTCATGTCAATGTCGTTGCCGCTGTTGTTTTTGGTACCATTTGATCTGATCGAGTGCGCGCACGCGCTCCTCCTCCACCGAGTCTAGGTCAATGATGCGTAAATCATTGTTTTGCTCATCGTCGATGAGTCCGAAAAGCGTGATCCTTAGAGATGGTACCTGTAATTCTAAAGGTAAAATAGCTTCTGAACCGTAAACAAGACTGTATGGAGTTCTACCTGTCGAAGTCCGATGTGTAGTACGGTATGTCCACAATGCATACACTAGTTGTTCGTGCCATCTTCATTTACTTTGGGCAAGCATCTTTTTGAGTATTGTGATGATTGTCTTATTTGTTGCTTCCGCCTACCCATTGCTCTGAGGGTAGTAAGGGGATGAAAATGAATGTTTGATCCCTAGACTATCACAAAACGTTTTGGTCTCGGCACTGCTAAATTGTGGCCCATTGTCAGTGATGATTGTCATGGGAATGCCAAAACGGGTCACAATGTTTTGAGGATGAAGTGGCACATGTGTTTAGAAGTAGTTTTTCAAAGGGGCGCAGCTTCTACCCATTTCGTGAAATATTCGGTTGCTGTTATGATAAAACCATGCCCGACATAAGATGTGGGTGTTATCGGGCCTATAAGGTCTAATCCCCGAAGGGCCATGTGATTTGCACTGTATGCAACTCATTTGGTGGTACATGGATTAGATTACTGTGTTTTTGACAAGTACTACATGTTTTAACCTTGGACAGACAATCGTACTCCATGTGTGGCCAATAGTAGCCTAAGCGTCTTATTTTGGTTGCCACTGCCTTCGGCGCAATGTGCCCCCCGCATATATCATCGTGTGCTTGTTCAACAATCATTTGGGCTTCGGTACTATTGACGCAAGTCAGCAGTATGCCTTTGTAGGACCGACGACACAATGTGTCTCCTATTAGTGTGTATTGTCTAGAACGTTTACGTACTACGTCCTTTTGTGCATTTGTTAAATGTTGTGGCATTTCGCCGCGCAGAAGGTATTCCTTTACGTCGTCGTACCATTCGTTAGCGTGTGTTGTACTAACAAATGCGATTGGTAGCATGTCGAGAGTATTGGTTATGGGCTCAGCACAACTGGTTACGGAGCTTGGTAATACGTGAAACATGTCAGGGGATATGTTTAAGGCCAAGGTGGCTAATGCGTCTGCAATGGTATTGTCATTCCGGGAGGTGTGTTGGACATCAATGCTTTCGAATCGTTTAAGTAGGTGTTTAGCCAAATCACAGTATGGTTGTAATTGTGGCGCTTTACATGTATAGACATCTGTGACTTGGTTTACGACTAGCTATGAGTCCCCTCTAACTACAAGTCGGGTAATGTCAGAAACTAGTGCGGCCGCGAGACCTCTAAGGAGGCCTTCATACTCTGCTATGTTATTAGTACAATGAAAATCGAAGCGATAAGTGAATGGTTTAATTTCCCCAGAAGGGTATGTGATTACTGCGGTAGCACTTCCTCCTTGAGAGGTGGATGCTCCATCGAAGTGTAGAATGACATCGTAATTATCTGGCATCGTATCTATTGCATTTACATTTTCGTCTGGGAATTCGGGTTCTATTTTACCTAGATCTTGTGTTGGTGATGTAGTCATTTGATTTGCTATGGCTTGGCCTTTGACTGATGATTGTGCTACGTAGCGTAGGTCGAACTCAGCTATGATGGCCTTCCAACGGGCTATCCTACTCGATTCATAGATATTTCCAGTTATAGCTCTGAGTACATTGTCTTTGCAAATTATATTAGCTTGGTCTTGGAAAAGATAATGTCGCCATTTCTTTAAAGAGAAAACTAGAGCTAAACATGACTTTTCTACGTCGGTGTATCATTTTTCATGAGCAACTAATGCATGGCTCAGGTAATATACAGGGACCTCAGTTCCATCATCTTGTTTCTGGCAAAGCATGGACGCGATTGATGATTCTACTGTGACCAGGTAGATGTAAAACGGCTTGTCGTTTTTGGGTGGGTACACTATGGATAGTCGAGCGAGCGCCGTCTTAATGTTGTCAAACGTTTCTTGGCACTGCGGGGTCTATTCAAAATGGGCATTCTTGCGTAGTAGGTGGTTCATAGGTGTTAGTTTTTCTGTCAATTTTTCTATGAACCTCCTGAT
>MNCI01017629.1:96504-131103 GCA_015680685.1 Gnetum montanum
TTACCGGGCAACGATCGGCAGTTTAATGCCTTACCGGGCAACGATCAGCAGTTTAATGCCAAAATTTGTGTTTTATATGGTTTATGTGTGTAAATTTTATATATTTTTGGAAAAATTCAAAGCAAGTTCGAAAAAGCACGAAAAATGAGGCAAAAAGGAAGAAAAACGGAAAGGCGGCGGTGGCGGCGGCGGCGGCGTCAGCATCAGCGTCAACGCGCTATAAAAGGGGAGAAGGGGCATCATTTTGTCATTTGACTTTTGGAGCGTGAGTGTAAACTGCGAGAGTAACCCCAGCGTAGATGCCGTGAGAAAACCCCAACGTAGACGCCGAGAGTCTACCCCTGTTCACGCCGCGCGCAAATCACAGCGTAGACGCCGACTAGACGAGCCACGGCGTAGACGCCGAGATGGGCAGAAGCAAAGAAATAGACGACCGAGGATAGAAAGGACCTGAACTGATGTTCGTGGAGGAGAGTAAGGCGATGCTGTAGTGCCTACCCCGCCCGAACGTCCCCACATGGCCCGGATCTTCTGGCAGGTAGGCCTTTGACCCTGTTTTCGTTGATTTTTTAGTGTCTGTTTTCTTTGTAGCGTAGACAGTTAGCGTAGGGTTTCGGCATATACGCCGAGCATGAAGGGTTTAGGGTAATATATCGGCGTAGACGCCGCGTGTGTTATTTTTGGCGTAGACTGTCGCGACTTCGTTTCTACGGTGCCTAGCGTAGACGATTGTTGGCATATACGCTCAGCGTATACGCTGAGCATAAGTCAGATACTTCGCAACGTAAGTCTGTTCGGCATAGATAGTTTTTTCTGGTATGCGGTGTTTCTACGCCCAGCGTAACTGTTTTTGTACGCCCAGCATATACGCCGAGCGTAACCGTTTTCGTACGCCCAACGTATACGCCGAGCGTAACCGTTTTCGTACACCCAGCGTATACGCCGAGCGTAGCTATTTTCGTACGCCCAGCGTATGCGCTAAGTGTAGCTGTTTTCGTACGCCCAGCGTATACACCGAGCGTAACTGTTTTCGTACGCCCAGCGTATATGCCGAGCGTAACTGTTTTCATACACCCAGCATATACACCGAGCGTAACAATGTCTCTACGCCCAGCGTATACGCCGAGCGTAACTTAGAAAAAAAAATTTTCTGCGAATGTCTAATTTCCAAAATGAAGTTTCCAGTATTGATCTTTGGTGTTGTTTTAATGGCTTGCAGAGACATTGAGCCTCCCCTTCTAGTGATTGAGTTAGTTGGGGTTTTGACATGGTTTAGTCCTTTGGAGGGTGGTGACCTGACCCCGAATTTGACTGTTGAGCACAATGGGGTCTGGTTCCAGGACGGGGCCTGCAAATTTTTGGCTTTCTTGCTGGACCATTTCAATGTCATGGTTTGGTCTCACCTAGGCGAGGATGTGGCACGGAGCATCATTGAGGGCATGTTACCCGGTGCGGCGAAGGGCATCAGAATATTTATGGAGGATATTGATGAAGGGCCGCTTGTCGCTGAGGGTGTTCCCCCCAGTGGTCCGAGGTCTACCCGTCCATTGACACGTGTGTGGGACCAGCTGCCGCGGGGGCCCAACTATATCAACAACACGTTGTTCTTAGCTGGCCGCGCGCACACTTTGTTTCAGAATCCCCCCGGCACAGTATACCGGGTGGAAAGGTAATTTTGTCTTAGCTTTGGTTATTCCTCTCTTTTTCACATTCAAATACTTACTCTCATTTCGACACATGTTTCCGCCTTCCCGCAGGCCAAAAGTTACGCCAGATGGGGCCTACGCGGGCGACGATGGGATTGGATTGGCTCGCACAGCTGTGGAAGTGTTCATGGTGGGTCCCACCCTTCGCGGGACCATTTTGGCCCACACTAGGGATGCCATGAAGAACTTCCCCAAGAGATTTTCAAAGGCGTTTGCACAATATGCCGTGCATGGCTGGTTGCATGCCGACTAAGCCCCTAATGGGCCAATTTTCCCATCTTCTTCTGATCTGGGTGAAACCTCAAAGTCCAACACTGAAAGTAAGTGGCAATGTTTCCTAGATGTCGTGTTTGGTTTGGTCAATTGCCAAGTGTCAAGCTAATATGAAGGTTTTGGGTTTGCCTTTATAGCTGGCACCACCTCCGGCGGGGATTCCGTTGTGACCGAGAGGACTGAAACAACTCTTTCAATGAAATTCGGTGAAACCAGTGCTACCCAGAAGTGGTTACGGAAAAAAGCTTCACCATCTATTGTTTCCTGTTTGGAACATGCCGGCCTCATGGCACTCTTTGTGGCCCCTAGCCCGAATGTGTCTATAGCGGAGATGATCGGGATTGTGGATTCATTTGACAGATCCATCTCCCGCTATAGGGCCCATATTAAGGGTGTTAAAGTAATTTTTGAATTATCACCCCAATTTTTTGCGGATTTGTTTGGCGTGCCTACAAGTGGCATAAAAATCTTTACAGATAGGACGCATAAAGAAATTGACATGATCCATGATTTAGAGGAGTGGTTAGGGGTGACGAAGGGTGCCAAAGGATTCCCAATGTAGGGGAGAACGAAGGTTGAGGAAGTCAATGAGCTTTATCCCCTATTTAGAGCGCATTTTTTTTTGAAGACTCTATCGCAAGTCAAGAGTCTTGGGGTTGAAGCAGTGCGAGTCATGCACACTGTTCTAGAGGTTGGCATGTGCTACAACTGGGCCAAATTTTTATTATTAGGAATGACCAAAGAGATAGAGTGGCTGCGTTCGAACATAGAGGCGTAGTCCCATTTTACCTTCGCTTTCTTCGCCGGCTATATTCGTTGCTTGGCCGAATTTTTGGTGGTTCGTGGGGAAAACAAATTTGTTTTGCATGATAGGAACCAGTTATCTCGCCCCTGGGTGAACCACTTATTCGACACAGCCAAGTCCCAAGACGCCCCTGAGGGGATTGATGAATCCCTTACGATCACCACGGGTGGATTGTCTGGCCCCTCTCTTCATACATGCAACAGTATAGGGTTGGAAACTGATGAAGTACCCTACACTGCGAAGAAGGCGGAGCGGGTGGTCAAGGAAACAATAGGCAAAGCAAAATCCAAGTTGGGGAAGCGTGACAGCACGGCTGAGGGGACTAGTGAGATCGAGCAGCCCAGAGTAAAGAGGATTCGATTTAAAATACCTGGTAAACTTCTTATTTTTATCTCACCTGTCTTACAAATAGTTTTAATGGTTATTGGTTGTATGCAACTAACTTCATTTGTTTTGTATTGAGCAGTCAAGAGACACGATTTGCGGACTATACTAGAGGATGAGGAGTTAACCGACCCGGCGGGAGGAACTGAATTGCTGGGGGAAGGAACTAAGGGAACTGGAGGTACCAAACCCCTAGATGATCAAGAGGAGACTGAAGAAATGTTCAACGGCTTTCTTAAAGGGGAGCTTGAGCTTGGAGACCCTCTGACGCAGGAGGAGATCAGAGGGAATGGTCTGTCTCTTTACTTAGTTGTGTAGCCTAATATATTCCTGGATTACCTTATTGTGAATTTTTTGTTTAACTCAGAGGAGAGCGAGACCATCCCAGAGAAGGAGTTAGAGATCCCCCCCGAAGTGCCTCCAAAGGTTAGCGCCTCGCACACCGATGGACCTTTTACTTGGATGGAAATGCCAAGTAAAAGGGATTTCGTAGCTGGGGTGGCCGAAGAGGTTGTCGAGCGGATCGAAGGGATCAATCCTGACATAGGTATGGATGCGTCCAAAGATTTTTATTATGTTAGAGTTTGATGCTCAATTCTGTTTGTTCTAACGTTTGTCTTTTCCCTATGGACAGGTGCCCAACTGAGATGGGATCCGTCCGAACCTGTCAGTATGGAGATTTTGCCTTCACTTTCCCCAGAAGTTGAACAAGTGCCTAGACCTATTTATGAAGAGGTAGCAGAGGGTTTCGTTCACAATGCCAAAGTGGTATGGACATGTAGGCGATCCATTGAACAATTGTAGCTCCAAATTCAGGCGAAAGAGAAGGAGAATTCTGAATTGTCAACGGAACGTGACGATCTGAAGACCCGATACGAGTTCGCCGCAGCTAAATTAAGTAATGATCGCTCTTGGCAAACCTCTAAGGTCACGTATACAAGGTATTGGAACCTACTCAATCATCATGCAGGGCTGATACGGAGACTCGGGGAGCGCAGGGCCCAAATTGATTTGCTAAACACCAAATGCCAAGATTGGAAGGCTTTCGCCTCCAAAGTACGCAAATGGGGGCAAGATGAGAAGAACCACAAACACCAGTACAATAAGTCGCTAAAAGAAGTGTCTATTGAGAAGCGACAGTTAGAAATGTTTGTGGAGGGTCTCGGTCTGCGCTCTGCCTTTGACACATTCGCCCAAAACACAATTGTAGAGATGGAATCTCCTAAACGGTGAATAATGACAGCCTCTGGGGAGGTGTTGGTGGGAGAATTCCCTTTGAAACGTCCCACCTGGTCGGATGTTGACAAGGGAAAGGCTTTGGCAGATATTGACTTGGGTCTCGATGGGACGGACTGGGCAAGTGTCTCTGAAGAGGAAATCTTGCGGTGACTTGAATTTGGCTTGGGGGGACCTCCTATGGTAAGCGTTTTGTCTTTTTGGAGTTAATTGATTGACTGGCGTTTGAAATTTTGACATTCGCTCATTTTTTGTATTGATTATTTCCTCTTTGGTCTTTTCAGGATGAAGGCGGGGATGAGATTGGAGAAGCTGACCCCAGTGGGGTAGGAGCCTCTGATGCTAGTGGGTCCAAAGAGGACAATCCTCATGCCCCAAATGTTTAGTATTTTAGCATTTTTCGTTTTTCGATTCAAACTTATACTGAAACTGTAACTTGAAAATTATGGAATGAACAGAGACGGTTGATTGTATGTAATAACATATATATATATACATATTTTTATTATTGATTTTGGGTTTAACATGCCATAGAAATGTAAAATATTTTGGTTTGTTTTCTGTTTTAAGTGTAATACAGGAAGCAATTATAAAGGTAGAACGAAAAGCAAGTACCAGTTTATGGCCATTTCGGGCCGCATGAGTAGTTTATGGCCATTTCGGGCCCCATGCGTAGTTTAAGGCCATTTCGGGCCCCATGCGTAGTTTATGGCCATTTCGGGCCCCATGCGTAGCTTATGGCCATTTCGGGCCCCATGCGTAGCTTATGGCCATTTCGGGCCCCATGCGTAGTTTATGGCCATTTCGGGCCCCATGCGTAGTCAAGGGATGTTTTGGAGGACGCAGATAGATTTCTCGGCTAACCAATCATCGCTGATCGTGGCTAGTTTTATGTCATTGCGGACATGATAGTTTAGTGTCATTTTGGACCAGGAACGGCATTTAATTGTTTTTCCTGTTTTATCGTAGTTTAGTGTCATTTCAGACTTTTTATAGTTTAATG
This sequence comes from Gnetum montanum, assembly GCA_015680685.1. NCBI lineage: Eukaryota > Viridiplantae > Streptophyta > Gnetopsida > Gnetales > Gnetaceae > Gnetum > Gnetum montanum. The sequence goes on from MNCI01017629.1 coordinate 101,912, forward strand.
TCTTTTCGGACTAAGAGTGGTAGTATCGTTTCAGTAATTTTTTGATTTTTGTCATTTTAATGTTAGACGATGTTTCAATAGGTATGATCCGGTATTCAGCGTCACCTTCGCTGATTACATTAAACGGCAATTCGGCCCAACAGACTTCAGATGGAATGTCTTTTGTGTTAGCGCTTTCGGATATTTCAGTGTCCGTAGGGAGCTCTATAGTAGTTTCTACTCGAGGAGGCACAAACGTTTCTATTTGGGAAAGCTTTCGTTCCATGTTGGAAGATTTGCTATTTACCGATGGTTGTGGATTTTCGTTATTTTGGCTAGGCTTTTCCGAGTTCGACTTCCGAGCCTTGGTCCATGTCCATATGCGACGAGATGATAGGAGTAGCTGCTTCACCGTGTATGACGATTTCTCTGCCTTCATAAGGCAGGTGAATTTCCTGATGTATGGGGGAAGATACAGCTCTTAGTTGGGCTAGCCAGGGTCTTTCCAATATTAGGTTGAACCCCGGCATCTCATCCACTACTAGGAAATCAGCAGACGTTGGGAATTGATCTCCTGCTATGAAGTTTAAGGTTATTGTACCTTTCACCATTACACGTGACCCATTGAATGACCTTAAACATGTGGTTGTGGTTGGTTTCAGTAGTTCAGTAAGTCCTAGCTGTTCAATGATATGGTACGGTACAATGTTTGTCGCAGCTCCATCGTCTACATGGACCCTATGGATTTTAAACCGATTTATACAGATTGTTATAAACATGGGGGCTGTTGTTATCTCCCATGTTTTCTTGTCTACATTGATGTTGTCACCATGAAAACTTAGAGGCTTAGGAGTAGTGCCACGAGGTGAGAACATCACCGCATGGATGGAAGGTTCGTTCGGGGGCAAGTCCTCGCTTACCGGGATTGATATTAACATGCGTACTAGAGCTTCCCAATGCGTTTGAGATGTTAGGACTAAATCATACAAGCTCAATGAAGTGTTCTTTTGTTTTAATGCTTGTGTGACTTGTGTCAAGGCAGCTGCAAGGTTTTCATTATTTGGGGTGTTTCTATCGGTGTTGACTGGATCCAGCAGACCCAACAATTTTATCTCTCATTTTGTTGGCTTTTCAGTTTTCGAAGCTGTCATTTTAGATGATTCGTGTCTTTCAGATGACTCACCCTCATTGTCTGCGCTTGGTTGATCTTTAGAGGATGACATGGGTACAGAGTTTAGGGGAGTGGGCTTAGGAGCCCCCAGAGCTAGCCGTTGGCGCTCTTTCTCCAAGCGTTCTCGTGTAAGCCTATCTGCTAGGCGTTCTTGTGTGTCACGCGGAGGTGGGGTTGGTCTCGGAATCTGGGATTGCCCAGGAATTTTTATGACATAGGGAGCTGGACGGGGCTGTGCGTACGATTGGGTAGGAGTTTGTGCAGGTAGCCTGACGAAGTACGGGGTTGGTCTTGGCTGGGGCTGAGCCTCTGTCGTTGCAACGGCCGGTGGTACTCGGACTTTGAAAGGGGTAGGCCGAGCGTGAGGGGTTGGTGTACCTGCGGGGTTAGCCTGGGGGATGCGCACTATGTATGGTTGTTGGCGTGTCATGACGTCAGAGGTAGGCATGGTGGAGGGCACTCGGATTACCAATGGCCGCTGCGGGTTGTGGGGTGATTGAGGTGTAGAGTTAGCGGGGGGGATCTGAACCACGAATGGTTTGTTGGGTGTTTCTTGTTTGTTTTCAGAATAGACGGTGTTGATGCAGGGTGTGTTGGAGTCTTCATCACAATAGATTGAGGTAATTACGTACGGTGTCTCTTTAGCATTCAGGGGGTCTTTATACACCCCCATGGTCTGGTTTTGGGGTTGGACAGGGTTAGCCCCGTCGAAGGTGATCTTGCCATCATCGATCATCCTCTGGATGTCCTGCTTCAGGGTGAAACAGTAATCCGTTTCATGCCCGTTGCGTTGGTGATAGTTGCAGAAGCAATCCATCCTGAACCCTTTGGGCACGGGCGGCTCATCCGGCATTGCCAAGCTTGGGTTCTGTACGAGTTGACAGAACTGGTCATGTCTTTGGATAGCCGCTGGGGACAATTGCTTATGTTGCATCAATCCAGCCTTTAAAAGTTGATCAAAGAGCTGGGATGGCTTCATCGGTAAAGGTGTGTACTGAGACGGTTCCTTCCTCTCGAAGTTACGCGTACGGTTCGTCGGGTTTTGTGATGACGATTCCAGGGCTATTGTGGGAGCGGGCTGATAGTAGTTAGTGGGGGGAACAGGTGGTTTATATTGATGCGTAGCGTTTGTTTGCTGTGCCCCCGCTATTTCCGCTACAGTTGCCTTGGCCTTTTCTTTGTCTTTCTTAGTGTGTTGGTTTCTGAAAGTCTGGTACGTAGGATCATTGCTGTTTTGAGCAGCTTCCTCTATGTTTTTGATTTGTTCAAATGCTTGGTTCAGATCGCGAGCATTAAGGTAATACAATTTGGACTTGAAGAAGTCATTGACAGCCCCTTTCAGTATCGTGAGCAGATAGGTTTGAGAGATTGGGTCGTGCAACTCGTTGAGAGCTGTGCTTCATCTCTGAATGAATTTCTGCACTGGCTTGAGTGGTGCCTACTTGATCTGCATGAGGCTGTCTAGTGTCACTTCAGGTTTCAGGTTATACTTGAACCTGGTCACAAATTGGCGTAGGAGATCGTCTAGGGAAAGGATGGAATTCCTGGGCAGGGCCCGGTACCAGTCAAGTGCCCTTCCTACAAGGGACATGGGGAATACTCGTAGTATTGAGTGGGACCATGCCTGAAGGAGTGCGCATTCTAATCTAAACGTGATGAGGTGGGCGTTGGGGTCTGTCTCCCCGTTATACTTAGTCAACGTTGGGAGGGGAACACCCTTGGGCAGAGTCAATGGTGGGACAGAGGAGCTAATAGGATCATCATTGTAGAAATCTACTACTCTCAGCTCTCCATCAGCGACGGTTTTGAGGCGTTTTACTTCATCTGTCAATTCTTGCATCATTTTTTTAGCGTCCGCCCAATCTTGAGTGCTCAGTGAAGCCACAGGCTAGGGGTGCGGGGCCGCATACCAGCTAGATTGCTGGGTCACGGGTTGGAAAGCCGAAGGCTGGGTGATCGGCGGTTGTGCCTGTGGGTAGTTAACGGCGAACGGTGCTAAGGGTGAGATGTTAAAATGGAAATATTGTGGTTGTTGTTGTTGTTGTAGCTGAGGCTGTGCTTGAGGAGCAGTAATCGGGGGAATTGCGTGGGGCGGGACGGGGTGATGAGGAATTTGATATGATGACGCCCCCCTTGCTGGCCATTGTCCCACTACGTTATATGTGGGGACTCCCTGTTGGGCTGGGACTGCTTGGGGAGTTGTATGCGTCTGGATATGGGGTATGAAATGAGCGGATGTAGACGCAGGGATCACATGCGGCATCCCAATTACGCGAGGTGGGAACGTTGGTTCCATGCCATCATAAGGAGGCGGTGCTTGTGAGGATGGGCCCTCAGCTGTATTAGGGGTAACTGTTATAGGGAGGGTGTTAGGTTGGGAATCGCTCGGGAGCGGAATGTGTACGAGTGCTGGCATTTCTGGTGGTGGTATTTGAACTTGGGCAAGTTTAGTTTGTTGTACGGACAAGGCTTCCCCTGTCCTGGGATGGAAGATGGGGTTCATCTGTGCTTGGGGGCTCAAGGTGTGGTATGAGTCTCCCTGCTCAGATTGAGCAGCGAACTCATCTTCTTCCCCTGGCTGAGGCTCTAGCGCGGTTTGGTCCAATGACTGGCTCCTGTTCAGAAGGAGCTGGGTAAAGAGCTCCGAGAATTGTTCTGGAATGGGGATTACGTCGTATGGGGAAGGGGTGAACTCGTGTCCTCCCCTGTAAAAGAGTTCGAATTGTCTTTTTGCTTCGATTTCAACCCGGTCTACTACCAGGCCGGCTTGCATCTTAATGCAGATGAAGTTATACTTGTCTTGGGTTATAACGTTAGCGGCAGGGTCTCTCCCTTGCAACCTCAACGACCGACGAGGCCCCATTGTGGATTGCCCTCCCATATGTTGTGTGATAGATTATTGGGCAGCCATTGTATCTGAGATGTTAATGTTCTGGGTAGTAGCAGCGGTGATGTTTATGGGATTCATGATGATAGACGGTTTGAGTGTGCGAGATTGAGGTACTGGATAATGTAGTGTATGCGACTGGTGTAGACGAATCTATAGGGTAAGTATGCGACGTAAACGCTGGCGTAAGTGTGCAGCGTAAACGCTAGCGTAGGTGTGCAGCGTAAAAGCTGGCGTAAGTATGCGACGTAAACGCTGGCGTAAGTGTGCAGCGTATACGCTGGCGTAAGTGTGCAGTGTATACGCTAGGGTTTATGTGCAGCGTATACGCTGAAGAATCGAAATCGTAGATGCTGAGAGTCGGGGGTTTAAATAGGGTGGCGAAAACGCTGATGAGCGTAGACGCTGAGGAGCGTGCAGTCAAACTGTCTAAGCAGAGGTCCTCCTTCTAGCGCCAATTTCTGTACCACCTGAAATCGTCGATCCCTGGCTGGAACGAGAAACAGAGACCACGGGATCGCAGGGCGAGCACAGAAGACCCCACCTTCACCTGAGGGTGTGCTGGAATGCACGAAGGTAGGGTACCTTGGGTGGTCCGCACGTGGATCAGACAAGGATTTCCCCGAGCGCCACCAAAGTGTTATACGCTAGGTTATGCGTAAACAGAGCGTAAGCGGTGAAACAGGCGCAGACAGCGTAAGCGTAAAAGGGCGTAAACAGGGTCAGGCGTAAACAATGTAAACAAATATAGGCACAACGTAAGCGTATATAGGCGTGAACAGCGTAAGTGTAAAGAGTGTAAGCAAACATAAACAGCGTAAACAGTGTGGGCGCATATGGACTCAAACGGAGCACGAACGTAAACAGGCGTAAACGAAGCGTGGGCCAAATTAACGTAAAACTGTAAAAGAACTTGCAACAAATGTAAGCAGTGGATTACAGAGTTAAAATGTTGTGCACAGGTCTAACGTAGTCGTGTAGGGACACAAGGCAGACGTAAAGCCCCGGTGGACACAGGGATGCAGCCGGCTGACACGGTAGGCAGAGCGCGGATTGTGCTCGGCGTACAAAACTTCCAGCGTAAGCGTAAGTGTAAAGGGGTTTCTGCAGCGTAATTGCTCTGGGTCTGCTCTAGTAAAATTTTTCCGACCTCGAATTTACGGAAAATTGGGCTATTTATAGGGGTAGGGTTACCGGGAAAATCGGACTGGGAGACACGTGGCCTATAGACCGGGCGTTTACAATTTAGAAACATGGTATACGCTAGGTGTATACGCTACAACAGGCCGGCGTATACGCTGGGCGTGGACTTGGATGGATGCTGGCATATACGCTAGGGCATATATGCTGATGGATGTTGGATGTCGACTTGCTTCAATTCTTGCTCCTGTTGGACCTGCTGAGCGTGCGTGTGAGGCGTGTATGCTGAGCGTCGGGCGTTGATGTCGGGCGTAGACGCCAGGCGTAGACGCTGGGCGTAGATGCTGGCACAACACTTGGTTTAAAACTGGGGGTATACGCTGGCACAACACTTGGTAAAAACCAGGTGTTTCGATTCTCAAAATTGCCTTGTGTGACTTCAAATGTAGCCAAAGTCGTCTGTGGGTCACGGGGATCTGCTTCTTGTCTAACCTCAAAAATTGTTTGTGGTGTTTCACTTTCCTCTCAAAGTTTCTCGTACAGTTTTGTGTTGGGTTCTACGATGATGATGATTCTGGTGCAGTCATGGGAGTAGGTTTCATATAATTAGTAGGGGCCACCGGCGATTTGTTTTGTTCTACTACATTTGCTTGTTGCATTTCTGCTATTGCCGCTATAGTTGCTTTAGCCTTTTCTTTATCCTTTTTACTATGTTGATTTTTAAAGCCTAGATAGGAAAGATCATGGCTATTTTGAGCCACCTCCTCTATATTTTTAATTTGTATAAAAGCTTGGTTAAGCTTATGCGCATTGAGGTAATATAACTTAGATTTGAAAAAATTGTTAATAGCCCCCTTTAGAATGGTGAGCAAATATGTCTGTGGGATTGGCTCGTGTAGCTCATTGAGAGCGGCACTCCACCTCTAGATAAATTTTTGTATAGGTTCCAGAGGTGCTTGTTTAACTTGTATAAGGCTGTCAAGTGTCGCTTCAGGTTTCAAGTTATACTTGAACCTGGTCACGAATTGATGTAACAACTCTTCCAAGGAAAATATGGAATTTCTCGGTAAGGCTCGGTACCAATCAAGTGCTCTCCTTGTGAGGGACATAGGGAACACTCGCAAAATGGCATGTGGCCACACCTGGAGTAATGCGCATTCTAATCTAAATGTTATAAGGTGAGCATTGTGGTCTATTTCCCTGTTATATTTAGTTAGTGTAGGCAATGATATACCTTTGGGCAAGGTTAGGGGCAAGATCGAAGGGCTGATGGGGTCATCGTGGTAAAAGTCCACTACCTTCAACTCTCCGTCGGTAGCCGTTTTGAGGCGTTTGACCTCCTCAGTTAGTTTTTGCATTAGTTTTTTAGCATCTACCTAGTCTTGGGTACTAGGTGACATGGTAGCTTGGGGGTGTGGTATATTGTACAGATTGGATTGTTGGATAGTAGGTTGGAAGGCTGAAAGCTGTGCAGTTGGCGGTTGTACTTGTGGCATGTTCATAGAGGGTGGCACTAGGGATGGCACATTGTAAGCGAGAGGTTTTTGTTGCTATGGTTGCGGCTGTACTTGGGGAGTGTTGGCTGGTGGAATCGTGTGAGGTGGTATGTTGTAGTGAGGGGGTTGATGTGGTTGAGCACCCATCGCTGTGCATTGCCCGGTCATGTTTCGTGCAGGAACCCCCTGTTGGGTTACAGTGGTGGAAGGGGCTCCGTGCATTTGGATGTGGGGGATATAGTGAGCAGATGTAGATGCCGGTATCACATGTGGCATCTCGATCACTCGGGATGGGAAGGTTGCTCCCACGTTATTATGAGGAGGTGGTACTTGTGAGGATGGGCCTACGGCTGTAGCGGGGATGATAGTGAGAGGGAGTGTACTAAATTGCCAGTCGGTTGCAGGAGGAACATGAACAAGTGCGGATGTTTCTATGGAGGTATTTGCATTTGGGTGAACCTGAGGGGTTGGAGGGGCATGATTTCCCCTGTGCCTAGATGAAACATGGGGTTGACATCGGTTTGTGAACTAAGGGTGTGATACGAGTCTTCATGTTCGGATTGGGCAGCAAAGTCATCCTCCTCTTCCGATTGAGGATCTACTGCAGGCTAATCCCAAGATTGACTCCTTTGTAGGAGGAGTTGTGTGATGAGCTCAGAGTAAGACTCTGGGACCGAGATGACATCGTATGGGGAAGGAACGAACTCTTGCCCTTCCCTCTAGAAGAGTTCGTACTGCCTCTTGAGTTCTATTTCGGTTCGGTCCACGGCTAGGCCAGCTTGTATCTTCACGCATATGAAGTTGTATTGGTCTTGGGTTATGACGTTGGATGATGGGTTCCTCCTTTACAACCTAAGGGATCGGCGAGGCCCTGCTGTGGGTTGTACTGTGGGCTGTTGGACCACGGGCTGTTGGATAGCCATGGTGCCCACGATGTTGGTGACTTGGGTGGTTATAGCAGTGGTGTTTGCCGTGTTCATGATGACCTGTTGATAATGTGACATGATGTAGAGATGTGAAGTGAGTGTACTTAGTGCAGCATAAACCTACGTTGGCAGTGTACAGCGTATACACTTCAACGAGCAGTGTATGACGATAGTGTATATAGCATATAGGTATGCGGCGTATAGTGTCAGTGTAGAGAATCTATGGCGTAAAGAGTACAACGTATACGCCAAGTAGTGTATATAGCGTAAGCGTGCAGCGTAAACAGGGTTATAGCATACAGAGTGTAGCGTATGGACGACAGCATAAACGAGTTTACAGCGTAGGATATTCAGTGTAAACTTAGCGGTGGCGTATATAGCGTGGACAGAGTCTTGTGTGTAGCATAGACAAGGTCTACAGTGTAAAGTGGGTAGCGTGTGTGTTAGCAGCATAAATAGAGTGGTGAGTTTGCCAAGTAGACAAAGTTTGAAGCATCAATCGTGCAGCGTATATGTGGCAACGTAGATGCTAGGAGTTCTACAGAAAGAGTCAGCGTATGGTTGATAGCGTAGACATTGGGAGACTTGCAAATGGTAGGGTTTGAATGGAGTAGTGTAGATGCTAAGCAGCATAGACGCTGGATAGTTTGTCGACTGGGTTTTAAACTGAGTAGCGTAAATGTTGGGAGGTTTTCGGGAGGAATCGGCGTATGGTCGGCAGCGTAAATGCCCAATAGCGTAAACGCTTGGAAGCTTGTAGGTAAGGTTTTAGGCAGAGGTTCAAGCCCTCCTTCTAGCGCCAATTTCTGTACCATCCAAAATTGTCGGTCTCCGACTGGAAAGAAACAGAAATCGGGGGATCACAGGACACGCACAGAAGACCCTACCTTCGCTTGAGGGCAAGCTAGAATGAATGAAGGTAGAGTACCTTGAGTGGTCCACACGCAGATCAGGCAAGGATTTCCCCAAACGTTCACCGAGGTGTTATACGCTGGGTTATACGTAAATGGCGTGAATGATGCAAAACAAAGCGTAAATAGCGTAATTGATGTAAACGGAGCGTAAACGGCGTAAATGTAAGCGTAAACAATGAACATGCAACAATTAATGCAAACTGTGACAGATTTTAGGAAGAAAATGTAACAATGGCATTTCAAAATGAGAGTACAATGCATCGGTCTAACGCAGTTGTGGATTTGACACAAGACGAACAAAAAGCCCCGGTGGATGCAGGGATGACTGTGGGCTGGTTCACACTATAGGCACAGCGTAGAGGCTGTATGCTCAGCGTACAGGGTTGTCCAGCGTACAAGGTTCTCTGCTCTAGTTCTCAGCATCTCTGCTGTCTAGTTTGCTCTGGAATTTGCCAATCAACCTCAATCTAGTAAAAATTTGGGCTTTTATATGGGTTTTGACGTTAGACTCAGGTTGGGTGACATGTGGCGCGTTAACCGAGTGCAAAAGCGTAAAATTTACAAGTGTACAATATGTTACATTTGCTGGGCATATACGCTGAGCGTATAGGCTGTATCAGGTGAGCATAGACTCTGGGCGTATACGCTGGATGTGATGGGCATATGCGAACTTGAGCGTGGATGTTGTGGGTGCTGGGCATATACGCTAATGGTGGCTTGGATGTATACGCCGAGCGTATACGCTAATGGTAGCTGGGCATATATAGCGGGTGTATACCCTGATGGTAGCTCGACGTATACACTGGGGCATATACGCTGATGGTTGCTGCATTGTGCCAAATCTTGCTCTGCAGTGCTGCTTCCATGCCGTCTTTGAGGATTTCATGCCGGGAATATACATCGGTTGTACTTGTTGGGTGTACATGTGAGGCGTGTACGTTGGGCGTCTACGCTGGGTGTGTACGTTGGATGTATACGTTGAGAATGTCAGGCGTATATGTTGTGGATGTGAACTTGAGCATATACGCTGAGTGTATAAGGTGAGACTGCATACTTGGTGAAAATTAAGTATTGTTGATCTCCGAAGTTGCCATGTTTGACACCAGATGTAGCCGTGGTCGTCTGTGGGTCCCAGGGACCTACTTCTTATTGGGGAAGTACCAAGCTCAAAATTTTGTGGTGTTTCAGTGTTCTGTTGCTCCCTAAGCTTAGCCAACTAGATCAATTGGTCTAGAAGCCTTTGGTATGCTTGTGTTAAAGGTAACGAAACACTGGGAATAGGGACAAACTCATTCCCATTACAGTAAGCGAACTTGATGCTACATTTTTCTTCGAGTTCATGTAAATCCAAGGGCAAATTTGCCTACACCTTTGCACAGAGGAAATTGTAATGCTCATGTTGCTGGGCTAATCCCTTAGGTCCTCAATTTTGGATTCTGAGCGATCAACATGTTTCCAATATTAGATTCAATGGTTGTTCAGCACCAATAGTGCCTTGAACCACAATAGGGTCTTCAACGTTGAAAGGAATTTCTACGTTGAAGGTGTTAGCAGCAGTACTTGAAAAATCCATTGTTAACGTGAGTAGTTAGCAAAAAAGTGCAAAAGTTATGCAAAAGAGGACAAACAAACAAGAAAACTAGGAAACAACAAACAAGAAGAAGAGGAAGGCTTTACGTCTTGTTAGATTCTAGAGGAACCATTGAGGCGACCGATCTACACCACACAAAGCATAAACAACCACGAAGGGGTGTCACATCTATGCCAATGCGCGATGAGGTATAGAGCGCATGCAAGACTACCGTAGGGAAATTTTAGCTAACTGGAAACTAGGAAGGCTTTAAGTCTTGCAAGATCCTAGAGGGACCATTGAAGCGATCGACCTGTACCACGCGGGATGCAGTACAGGATGCACGCAAGACTACCATAAGGTGGGCAAGCTAACTAGTAGTCGAGAAGGCTTTGCATCTCATAGGATCCCCAAGGGACCATCGGAGCAACCGCTCGGTACCACGCAAGATGGGGTACATAATGCATGCAAGACTATCGTAAGATGAGCTAATTAGTTGGCGATCAGAGGCCTTGTGTTCTGTGGGGCTCTCGATGAACCGTTGAGGTGACTAATGTGCACCACACAAAGCGCAAACAACCACAAAGGGTGTTACATTTACTCTTACATGTATCAAGCTACAGAAGGCTCATAGAACTACCATGACACATGGAAAAGGCACCAAAAAGGCCCTCCTTCTAGTTCCAAAAAACTGTAGCAACTGAAAATGTTAGTGGCTGGAAAACACCAAGGGGTCAGCGGGTGCGACAGTTTCGACCCCATAAAGACAGGAGGGCTGTGTTGGGTGTGTGCAGATACATGGTGCCCTGAACGGTCTAGTCGATCAGATAGGGACTTAATCGGCATCTATATAGCCTTTTGCAACATATATTTTTGAAAAAGGAATGGAAATCTGGAGTAATGCTTGAAAGTAAATGAAATAGAAGAAGAAAATAGTGTAAAAACACAATAGTAAGTAGGAAACAATGTAGAATATGGTTAGAAAAATGCACCGCTCTGAAGATGCAAGCTTTCTCTGTTAGGGCAGATACAGTCGATTACACAGTGTGGCGGAGTGCAGAAATCTCGAGAGTAATTGAGACATGTAGAGCAAGATGGGTTGTGTGCTTGGGTGCATCCTTAGGCACTGACAATACAGGGATTCTACCAAGGTGGTAGAAAGGGAATAGGACAATATGCCAACTAAAAGTGCTAACTGTTTGTAGTGTCAAATAGAAAGCTTACAATGTCTGATGTTACAATGCGCATGAAAGAAATCTTGAATGCCAGAGTGAATGTCAGGGAGATGAAAAGTCAAGGAATCAGGGAGAATTCCTCACTTTTTAAATTATCCGAACCTCTTGAATGTCATTTTCTAGAAAATTTCCAATAGCCAAAGATAGTCCAACCACTTGAGTGCTACTCATTGGGGTATTTATAGGACTAAAGGGCACGCGAAGGGGACGATTTGGATGCCACATGCCCTGGGCCCATGTTGACTTGCTAGCACCACACATGTCGCGTATGACCGTTGGACCTGCAAGACCATTGTAATGTTAACCTGCTATGCCATAACTATAAACCTACCACGTTGTAATTACGTCGTCAGCGTCTGGAGACGTGTGCCAACGGTCCAATTAGGTAAAGTGCATTGATGTCACATAACCACCCACATTCCTTGCTGTGCTTTCTAGCTTAAAACCTTGTCGTGTGTTCTGCTACATGTGTGTTGCATGCTTGCTATGCTATGATACGCTACATAGCGTAGCATAGTGTAGTGTAGTAACTGGCCTTAGTCGCAAAAACTTTGTCGATTTGTGAACTTTTCTCCCGCGAGACTTCCAAACTTGCTGATCCCACCCTTTGAGCTACCTTCTATCTCTTCTGTAGGATTGCTACACCTCGCTATACCTTGTAGCTTAATGTAGCGTAGCAGTAAACATGGTCTACCACTTCCTAATAGAAAGGGACATTGCTGAAGGACTTTAAAATTAGGCATGGGGACTAGCCGTGAAGCTGTTGCCATGTTACGCTACATTACGTGGCATAGCATAGTGTAGCGCTCCATCCTACAATCGTCTTCTAAAGCTTGCTACACTACACAGCGAGGCACAGCATAGCGTAGCAGACTTTGTGACTTAGAAAACTTGCTAAACTATTTCATGCATAACAAAATGTTGCTGCCAACTCTGCACACCGTTTCTGAGTTGGCTGTTGGCTTGACAATCTACTTAGGTGGATAGGCAAGATGACCCGTAGAGCCTGTTTTCACCTAAAGTAGAAAATTTGCCAAACTGGCTAGCCTAAACTCAGAATGTTCTCCTCCCAAAGAACTTCCATGGTGTTGTGCGAGTTGTAAGACCTAGTGAAGTAAGAATGACCCTGCATTTTTGGGGTGTTTCAATGGAAAGCAAAGTTTGCACATTGGGAAAATTTTCACGACTAAGGCCAATCGCTACGCTACGTAGCGTAGCATAGCATAGCAAGCATGCAACACACATGTAGTGGAATGCATGACAAAGTGCTACGCTAGCCTAAGCATGCTACGCTACGCTAAGTAGGCTACACTACAAAGCACAACAAGGCATGCGAGTGGTTGTGCAACATCAATGCACTTCACCTAATTAGACCATTGCCACACGTCTCTAGACGTTGATGGGGCAATTACAACGTGGCAGGCTCATAGTTATGGCACAGAAGGTTTGCATTACAAAAGTCATGCAGGTCCAATGGTCACACATGGCATGTGCGGCACCAACAAGTCAACGTGAGCCCAGGGCATGTGGCATCCAAACCACCCCTTTCGCGTGCCCTTTAGCCCTATAAATACCCTGATGAGCAGTGCTCAAAGGGTTGGACTATCTTTGGAGGTTTAAAAAACCAAGCATCGTAACATTGAGCATTAAGCATTATAAGCCTTATGTTTCACACTACAAACAGTTAGTATCTTTAGCTGGCATTTTGTTCTGTCTCCCTTTCTACCACCTTAGTAGAATCCTCGCATTGTTAGCACCCAAGTCCGCACCCAAGTGCACAACCTATTTTGCTCTACACATCTTGGTTACTCTTGGGATCTCTGCACTTTGCCGCGCTGTGCAACCAACTGTATCCGCCTTGATAGAGCAAACTTGTAACTTTGGAACGGTGCATTTTTTCTAACAGCATTTTACCTTGTTTCTTGCTTATTGTTTCATTTTACACTATTTTTTCTACTTTATTTACTTTCAAGCATTACTTTGCATTCTTGTTCCTATTTTCAAAACTATATGTTGCAAAAGGCTATATAGATGCCGATTAAGTCCCTGTCTAATCGACCAAACCATTCAGGGCACCCCCGTATCTACTCACACCTAGCATAGCCCTCCCGTGGATACGGGGTCGAAACTGTCATGCCCGTCGATCCCTCGATGTTTTCTAGCCACTGACATTTTCGATCGCTACAAGTACTCCACCTACAAATGGATTTCAGTTCTAAAGACCAGTACCATCTTTCTGCTTCTTTAACTAATGTTTTTGGGAACAACTTAAGTTTTTGTCATTCGTTCTCTATGTTCTATAAGGCACACGCATCATGGAATGCTTGTAAATGGTTCTGAGGATCAGCGTTGTATCCCACTTCAAATCATGGGATGTTTTTTATATCTAATCTCTTGATCCTACTATATTTTTGATGCCTTGTTGGAATTATAATAGCCTTAGCTATGTCCAACATACTTCGAGTAGTGAGAAGGGGTTCATCATGATCGTCTCATCCATGGCATCTATGATGCCTACGTTATTCCCTACTCTCCCTTCTTCTATGTCATGACTCTCTAGAGTGCCCTCATCCCCTTTCCTCATTGTTTCATCTATGACTTCCACTTTGCCTACCTTTATCCCCATGGAATTTTTCCTTATGATTCCCTCTGGACACTGAAGGAGAGGATGAAGGAGATGATGAAGGTGAAGAAGAAGGAGAACCGTCACCATAATGGTATCTACTACCTTCTCTTTTGTGGTCTCGGCCTCAATTGCGATTACGATCAAAATGTCCACCTTTATTATGAGTTCATGTCCCTTTTGTAGATCCTTTGTTCCCATAGGTATTAGAACTTGGGTTATGAATAGTGGAATGAAGGTCCTAATACATAACCCCTTGGCCAAAGTCAAGGGAAGGAACATCGTTGTGTGGGCAACAACCTGAGGTAGGTTCACTACCCTCATATTCACTTAAGACATGTGGGGCATCTTGGGACTAGTTACCCTTTAAAGACTTATGATGTCTCTCCTCTTACAAGTCCCTTTGATGTTGTGCCTCTATGGGATAGTATTCTCTTGAGTCATGGTCTTGCACAACATATTTTGCATGTAAGTGTGGCATGCCAATTCATGTGAGAGCATGAAAAAGCATGCTTGGGACTGAATGATCAAGAGGTAACACTATGTTACCTTCTAATTCTTGCTAACATAGTTGTTCATCTTGATGGAGGATAAAGGTGAAGTCTGGTACATACTCATTAGGATGAATATATACTACTCGAACTTGTTGAGGGTCTCGCAAATCAATGTCATGTGTATTACGTCATCAACTGTTTTCTATTTCAGACCTAGGCGGTGAGATGCTTTCATACGAAGAAGGAGACATACTTGTCTATTCAGTATGCAATGTATTCTTGTTTATTATTTTCGCAATCATCCCTAAGGGTTCCAACGATGTGAATGATTTCCTATGTTCTAATTAGTGCACAAAAAACTAAGTCCCTAGCAACGATGCCAATGATGAGTGACGAGGTACCCCTATGCTCAACCATATGAATACAAGCATTTCAAGCATGATTTGGTCAAATTCCAGAGACTAAGTGCTTATGCACCCTTGTGGAACAAGGATAGTTTGGTTGATTATTGTCTTCACAAGCTTACCTGTATGTCATGATTGTATGGTTAAGTAAGCTTGAGGTAGATGATTTTTATAGCTTTTATGTTTTTATGTCCTATGCTAGTAGGCAAGGAGAGACGTAACTAAGTGACTAATTTAACTTAACTACTCATTAACTAAGTTCTAAGTAATCCTAACACCAGCATCTATCCCTACTTGTTCTACACATCTTGAACCAATGTAACAGTGTTGGAATTACTAAATGCTAATCATTACTGGGTTGTGAACCGTTACACGCATGCTCGAAGTGGTCGTGCTTGTGTATTTTAACGATTTTCTTAATTGATCAAAATGAATTGTTGTGAGAATAACAAAAATGTACAGTGCATAAAATAAAATAAATGCACAAAAAATTAAATAAAAGAAATGAGTAAGAAAAAAAATCTCAAGTGCTGCAAGGATGAATCGAAGAGCTCGTCTTTATTACCATACACAAGATGTTCTCAGGTACATAATGCTCGAATAAAGATCCATCCACACTTAGACCTCCTGCTACAGGCACTTGGAAAATACTCTAACTTTTAAACAGACTACAAGAGTTTTGCTACTTTACTTCTAAAAGACTTCTTCCAAATTGTGTGCCTGGGCATTGTATTTATAGACTTGGGAGCAACTACTCTAATAATTAGAGTAACTGCTCTAACAATTAGAATAACTACTAAAGTAACCACTAGAGTAACCACTCTAATAATAAGAATAACTACTAGAGTAACCACTCTAATAATTAGAATAACTACTAAAGTAACCACTCTAATAATTAGAATAACTGCTAGAGTAACCACTAGAGTAACTACTCTAATAATTAGAATAACTACTAGAGTAACCGCTTTCATCAATAGGGTTGGGTATGAAATGATGTCTTTATACATTATTAAAAATGGTATTGTAAGAGGTTCATTGGATCCTACCTTCTTCATTTTAAGATAACATAATAATTTATAAATTGTATAAATATTGATATTATTACTATGTGATACGAGATTTCTAATAAAGTTCAACCATGATAGCAAAAAATACTTCAAATCTTTGCCAAAGAAAACTCAATTTATTAAATTTTAATTTCTTGAATTGAGGAATGAATATACTTTTATTTAGCCCTAATTCACTATTTTTTTAGGATTATTCATGTTTTTTTAGTGGAGTTTTCCTTTTCATTTATCCCTAGCATGACGCCTTTATTGTTATATAAATTCCATGATCATATGATGTTTTATACTCTGGAAAATTGAAGTAAGAAGCTATTGTACAAAATTATTTCTTCTTTCATTACTCTTTCATCTATTCTATCATTCATGTTATTTTTATTAATTTTTTAAATTTCCTATGCTCTTTTCCATGCTTTGTGTTTCTACAGAAGGAAATTCATCACCTCCATTTGATCATAGAAAATCTACAATAGTTTTAAAAATCAAGTTTTCAAATTCAAAATAATCAAGTAGAAGCTAAAAAGATATTATCAAGATTTCATATTCCTATAAAAATTCATGTTTTTAAGTTTTAAATTATTCTACTATGCATGGAAAATCCGACCATATATTAATCATCAAAATCCAAGTTCAAAATCTCAAGATATTACTATTTTTCATTTTTATCATGACTCATTATCAAGTCAAGGTATTATAGAATAATTGATCATAAGTTTACCATGACTCATGATATTTTAAAATTTAGCTATTTCTTAAATCATGACTCATGGTTATCTTATGGTAATAACCACCACCCATGATCCATGTATGATAACCATGACTCATGATCCACTTATGGTGAAATGACATTAGAATCTACTAAAGGAATCATTGAGGGTTAACAAGTGCTTCATTAATCATCATTATTTCCAAATCAAGAAGAAACATCTATGTTGAAATTTTAACAATTCTAACATATATAAATTGAAAGACTATTTAGGATCCATATATACAATAATTAAACAAAGAAAAATAAAAATTGTATATGGTTTAAATCTAAAAAACATATCACTATAAGCCACAACTATCATAATGGTGCTAAAAATGTTGGTTAATATTTTACATTCTTACACTATAGAAGTGTGGAAATCAATCAAATGGAGGACTGCAAATTATTTAAGTTACTAGAATTATGGTGAAGAACTCTTAACATTAATTCACTATAAAATAAGAAAGAATCAACTATCTTATTATTTAATTTCTAGTATAATCAACATCATTTAATAACAATTCTAATTCTAATTGATATCTCTTCAAAATGCTTTTGTCTATCTTGTTATCATTTTGTACTCTCCTCTTCCAATGAACAATTTATAGTTTCACTTCAAATTGGTACAAAAATGACTTTAGTTAATGGTTGAAATAACATCTAGCTAGCATCTACAACCTAGGTGCAATCCATAGCTAGGTCACATTTCATAGCCCAATGAAGATTCAAAAATCCAATTACAATTAGCAGTCTCAGTTAACTATTTTCAATAGTTAAGTATTTGAATACTAACAGTCACGTGACCCATTAGGCTAAGAGATCCATCATGGGTAATAATAGAGGTGAAAGTCACATGGACTTGTACTGATAAATTCTAGTTTTCTATTAAAGAATAAATTATGATTGGCTACAATCTGCAACTAATACAAATTTTGTGCTATAAGTTCAGGCAAGTCACATGAGCTTATAGTAACTTGTTAAACTTGAATTCAACTTCCTATTTTGTTCCCATATCTATTCAAATCTAACTTCATTTGTTTCTCTCTCTTCTATCCTCTAAAATTTGACTCTCAGTAGTCATAGAATGAACAATGCTCTTTCTATGATTTCAAGCCTCATTGAAGATCCAATTCCTAGCTTATGACTCTAAAATACAAGCAGCTATGAACCACATGAGCTCATAGGTACTTATCAAAATCCGAAAATTGAAGAAACCAAGTAAAAGAGGACATATATTCATGTCCTAACACATGGGCAAGACACAAAGATGTCACACATAAGTCTTTATTATGAGCAAGGTATGAAAGACTAAAATGATTGCATGGTTATGGGTCAAAAGGAGTAATGGGAATAATATAGGGAATGTACCACTAGAATGGTTAAACAAGCTAGTTGAATCTCATGCATTGAGATTATCTGATAACTTGTTTCTATGATGAGTCTCCCCTCTATGTTGATTCCAAACCTTTTCTACAAAAACAACTTAGAGAGAATAAGGAAACAGATCAAAGAAACATGCGAGCACAAGAAATAACATAAGATAATAAGTAAAAATTGTTTACCATGAGATACAATTAGTAGAACTTGAGAAATTTGTATTTTTTCTTTGCAAATTTGTATAATATTTACAATGCTTTAAGATCAAAGAGAAGAGGTCATGCATGTTTACTTATCATAAGTTAAATTATTCTATGCATTTATGGCCTCAACATTAAATCTACAAACAAATTCAAATAAAGACTAAGAGCAAGCATGTTAACATTGGATACAATACAGTTTCAGATAACAATGGTTGACCAGTTAGTCAATTCATTCCCATCTAGTTCTACTCACATGATGGTTCCATCAAGGTCTTGTATGATAAATAGAATAAATTAAATGTTATCTTTGTTGTAAATTGATTAAATAAGTATTAAGTAAGATGAAATAATATGATAAGTTATATGATTTTTCATCTTACTTATTGTATTGGTACAAAAAAATAATTTAATGTTAAGGCCATAAATATATAAAATAATGTTTTTGAATTGTTCAAATAGGTCATAATCACAAAGTAACCCCTATGGTAATCATTTTTGGTAAGCATGAAAAACATATAGGCAATATATTCATAACTTTGTAACATTTTTAATTAATTAAGCTGAGGTTTACACTAGCATAGATTATTTGAATGGTATTATTTTTGGTTAATTAAGCTAAGGCTTTTACTAGCATAGCTTATTTGAATGCCATCCTTTTTGAAAAGGAGGTACGGAACTCACGTACAACATTTTTTACCAAAGAGCAGCATTTTTGTCTAATTGCACAAAAGTTTTTATAATGATAGCATTTTTGAGCTTGGCTTGGAGTGCTTGGAGTTTTATCAGTGTTTTTGCTCATACTTGGTTTTTCTATTAATTTTGGGATTAGTAAGACAACATCTTTAATTCAGCATAAATCCTACTACTTTGAAATCCAAGCTATGAAAGGTAGCATTTTTGGTAATTTACACTAGAGAAATGTAAATACCAATATTTTGGTTATTTACACTGCTCTACGATTTTTGATAATTTAAGGAAAGCTAGATGAGCTATGTTTTTTCTCATCCTGAGCATATATAGAGGAAAGTGAGTAAAATTTTTAATTTTTTTATGGCCTTGAGGACCAACATTTCTTCTTTCCTATAAAGGAAACATTTTTGAGTTTGTATGTCTTTAAAGGTAGTGTTTTTATGCTTCCCAACTTGGGAGAGTAGCATTTTTGAGAATTTATGCTAGAGCATTATAAATCTCAATGTTTTTGAAGATTCGAGGAAGCTATAGGAGCAATGTATTTGGGATTCCATGCTTAAACAACATTAAATTAGAGATTTTATAACTAAAAAGGCTAGAATTTTTTATGTTTTTCCTAGGACAAACCAGCATTACTGAGGTTTTATGCTTGTAAAGGCAAGATTTTTAGGCCTATCGACTTGGGAAAGTAATGTTTTTGAGCTTTCCAACTTGGGAAAACAATATTTTTGAGCTTTTTGACTTAGGAAGATAGCATTTTGAGCTTTCTAGCTTCGGAAACAAGCATTGTTTTTAATTTTCTTAATGTTTTCCTTTCAGAATAATAGAAGTGTATTTATTTTTTAACTTGGAAAAACCTTAGCATTTTCTAAGTCTACTAACTTGAAAGCTAGCATTTTTCATGTTTAGGGCCTAGGAAGGCCAATGTGTTTACTAGTTTTAGCCCCTAGTATGTCATGGCTATTATTTTTTACCAAGTGTAGGATAATCTTCAAAGAAAATACAAAAACAAAATGAATGTTGAAACATGATATAAGGCTACAAAAGCAAATAAGTGATCATTGATAAAGGAAGGGATAAGATGTTGATTGCAAAGTTGTTGCTTGATCTTCAATAGATCAGTGAGCTTCTTATGCATAATCCTATGTTCACCATTCCTCTTTTCCACAATGGCAAATGATACTTGTTTTAATATTTCATTTAATAGTGTAGAGTTAGATTTAATGTTATTAGCCCCAAATTAAGTGTCAAGTTTGTTATTAGTATCAAAAGTTTCATCTTGAAATATCACTTCTAATCCTCATTCCATTTTAAAATTGTAAAGATTGTAAAAACATGTTATCCCCATGAATCACAATTTTACCATCCTCATATGACAAGTGAAACTCCTAGTCTATGGGAGATGAAACTGCTGGTAGCTTTGCTGACCATGATCTTTCTAGAATTAAGTTAAAACTAGGTGTTTCCTCAACCACTAAGAAATTGGCAAATGTGCAAAATTGCTATCTAGTTACAAAGTCTAATGAAGAAAAGCTTCAAACTACTATCCTAGGTCAATTAAAAGACTTTAATGCTAAAGTGGAGGTTTCTTAAATGTTACCAGCCATACCCAATTATTCAATAATGCTAAAAAGATTACATTTTTTATTGCTCCATCACCCACATGGATGCAATGAATCTTATATTTCATAAGATATATGGTAATAAAGATAGGAGTACATAGCACTTCTCCATTTTCTAGATCAATCTTTTCTTCTTTATCATAAAAGGGGAGTGTCATCTAATGCTTATTTTTTCTAAGAGAAGGTTGCACAATGACAGAGTGAATGGGTTCCTTATTAGTAGGCATGTCTTTGCTTATGGGAATAGAGTTCAACAGTTTAACTAGTGATTCTCTATGGGAAGGAGAGGTCAGCACTAGGACATATAGGTTTAATGATATATTCATTTGTTTCAAGGAATGTTTGACTTATTCCATGACTATTATGAAAAAATTTTCATTACCATGTGACTTTTTGGATTTCCTAGCTTTAACTTCCTTCATCCTTCCTAGGATTTTTAGCTCATTTTTAATGTGTGCTACTTAGGCCCCTTGCTCATATCCAACTTGTGACTCTCTCTTGTTTGACTAGTTGATGTCATTTGAATAATGAAGTTCGTGGGTAGGGCTAATCTTGGTATATGATTTGGTGGGTCAACTTTCTTTCAATCTTTTTATTGTTGTCTTTCATCAATGGGATTAGTAAGTGGCTTAACAACAAGTTTTTTTATCATTGTTATGATGATTTCATTTTAATTAATGATAAAACTACTGAGGTATTAACTGAAACACCCTAAAAATTTCAGAGCATCCTTGCTTCACCAGGCCATCACAATTCAAGTAGTGTCATGTCACTTTGGCAAGAAATGAATGTTTTGAGTTTAGGCTGTACAGTTTGGCAAATTTTCTAGTTGGGTAATTCTTCCAACTGACAACCTACATAGAAGCGATGTGGAGAGTTGTCAGCGGTGCTCAAAATGTGCAAAATAGTTTGGCAAGTTTTCTAGTTGAGTTTTCTATGCTACACAATGCTATATAGTGTAGCAGGCTTCGGGAGACAGCTATTCAAGCAGTCAACCATAAATTGTTACAAGACAAGGTGTTACACTATGCTACACTACGCAGCATGGCATAGCGTAGCAAAAGTAAGGCAGGAAGGCTCAGCCTACTTTGTGATTTCAAATGCACTCAATCAGTGCCTCTAACCTTCGAAAACAGTTGCTTCACTTGGCTCCAAGTTCTTCAGCAATGGCTGCTTCACCATAAAATAGCAAACTTAGCAAAAAGCAGGCCATGTGGATTGCTACGCTACATAGCGTAGCATAGTGTAGCAACTCTACCAGAGCAATGAAAGGCATCTCAAAGGGTACAATTAGTAAGTTTGCAAGTTTCGCAATGCAAAAAGCAAAGTTTGCATATTGGCGACATTTTTGTGACTAAGGCTAGCTACTATGCTATGTTATGCTACATAGCGTAGCATAGCATGGAAAGTATACAAAAAGTAGCCAGAGTGCATCAAAGGTTCCCAACACATGCAGCAGGATGCAACCATGGCAGGCTCGTAATTACGGCATGGCAAGCTTGTCCAACGATCATCCACATCCAACGGTCATGCATGCCCACGTAGGAAAGACATGTCAACACTGGCCCAGGATACATGGCATCCAAACCGCACCTTTCACATGCCCTTGGCCCTATAAATACCCCGATGAGCAATGGTGGGTGTTGCGGTTGATGGGTGAATTGGCTGGCTGGCAAGCAAAAAGTTAACATTGTATTCCTAAGCATTATAAACATCTTGTTTGACATTGTAAACAGTTAGCACTCTCGTTTGGCGTTCTTCTCTACTCCTTCCTACTAGCCTCTATAGCATTTTGCATTGTTGACTCCTGAGTCCACATTCAAGCATACATCTGTCTTACTCTAAATGTTTTGGTTACTCTTGGGATCCCTACACCCCTTAGCACCATACAACCAATTATATCCACCTTGACAGAGTGAAGTCACGTTCTTGAAGCGGTGCATTTTCCTAACCACATTTTACTTTATTTTTCTTTGCTTATCATTGCATTTTACATCATTTTCTACCCCTTTTGCATCTAAAGATTACTTTATGCAATAATTTCCATTTTTTTCAAATTATCCATTTGCAAAATTTATATTAACATTGACTAAGTCCCTGTCTGATTAACTAGACCGTTTAGTGCACCCTATTTCCATTTTATCCAGCATGGCCCTCATGCTGATTCAGGGTTAAGATTTTCACGACCAACGACCTCTCGGTGTTTTCTAGCCACTGATGTTTTCAATTGCTATAATTTTTTGGTGCTAGAAGAAGGGCCTTTTAGTGTCCTTTTCTTGTTTTACTATAGTCTTGTAAGAGTTATGCACCCTGATATGCATTAGCGTAAACTTGACACCCATTCATGGCTTTACGCATTGTGCAGTGCAGATCGATTACTTCGACGGTTCTTCCGGAACCCTGCAGGACATAAAGCCTCTGATCACCAGTTGACTTGTTTGTTTTACGGTAGTTTTTCATGTGTTATGTACCCTATCACATACTAGTGTAAGCATTACAACCCTTTTGAGGTTGTTTACACATTGTGTGGTACAGATCGATCACTTCGACAATTCTTCCAGGACCCTGCAGGACATAAAGCCTTAGATTGTCACTAGATTTTCTTGTTTCCATCATTTTCAATCCTTTTAGCTCCATAACAATGGTTTCCACAACAACCTCTTTTACTACTGCTAACCTCAAGGTTCCTCTCATGGTCCAAGGCACTACAAGTGCCAAGCAACTGCCCAGCCCAGGGCTGGGGCCATGCTGTTCCCTCAGGATTCAAAACCAAGGACCTGAACGCTTAGCTAAGCAACATGAAAAATACAACTTCCCCTATGCTAAGGTGCAGGCAAACTTGCCCTTAGATGAGCAGGAATTTGAGGAAAAATATAGCTTCGAGTTCACCTACTACAATGGGAAGGAATTTATTCCTAATCCCAATGCTTTCATCCCTTTGAGAAAAATGCAACAATGGCTTTTAGATTAGCTGATACGTCTGTCTAAGCCTAGTGAGCTGTAAAACGTAGCATCTCAGCATGACGAGGTCTTCCAAGATGGATAGGAGGAACTAGATTCTCAATCCGACAGGGGAGGTCAAGTCAACCTCACCACTGTCCCTCCTACCCAATCCTTCTGGACCAATCCATTGACTATCATCGCTCCCTTCAAGATCACAGCCATGCCACTATAGCCTATGATCCCACCTATCATGGGTAGCCATACCATGCCAGCGTCGTACCAAAACGCCCACATCCCTGTTTCAACTTTAGTTGCCAATCCTCTGCAGGTTATTCATCAATCCCTTTCTGCTTCACAACACACCCCAACCTCGACTACCCTGTCTTACATTCATACCATATCTTCTTTGTACCCATTTACAACTTCCACATCCATTCCTACATTCACATCTATCCCACCAACCATGGCCAGCCCAAGCCTATCCACATGGTGGACCCCATTGACTTCTTCACCTATTCCACAACCATCGCAGATGTCTCATTATGTTAACCCTCAGACCTACCAAACCCCGCAAACAGTACAGCCGAGCATAGGGCTATGGTCTATTCCACTGGTGACACAAGTGATCTATCCCACAACCCAACCCACGGTTGCTACTCCAACAGCACCACCTACCAGGTGGTGGACAGCACAAGCAGGACCATTCACGGGGGCCACCCCAATGGTACCGTCGATGGGTCACACTGTTGCCCCCGTCACTCCACATATGAGAATTTCCTCAGCAATTCCCCAGCTGTCCGTGTCATCGTAGGGTCTAGATTAAGAATTCTAGCTTATCCAGACCCTTACTGAGAAAATAAAATGCCTCAAATCTATTGGGTCTGACATAGTACAAGTCATGGACTTTTACCAGGATGACCCTATTAGCCCTACAATCCCCGCACTCATGTTACCCCCAAGGATGTCCCTCCTCCACTTCATGAAGTACAATGGGGAGGGGGATCCTAATGCAGATCTTGTTACCTTTAGTTCTCAATCCCTTTTGTTGCAACAATGGTCGCACATGATTATCCGTGTCTTTGCTATGTCACTGGCTGGAAAGGTCCTAGACTGGTACCGTGCCCTGCCACGCTCCTCCATATCAATCCTACAGGAGCTCCTAAGCCAGTTTGTGATGTGCTTCAAGTATAAATTAAAGGTGGAAACCATGCTGGATCAGTTCATGAGGGTGAAGCAGGATCCTCTAGAACTGGTCCAAAAGTTCATCCAGCATTGGAGTGCAACCATTAACGAAATCTACGAGCCCATCATGGAGGTCCAATTTCTAGCCATCTTTAAGGATTCATTAAATAACTTCATCAAGTCTAAACTATATTACCTCATCCCTTGCACTCTTAGTCAAGCCTTCTCTTAGACTAAGAGTATATAGGATGCAGCCGAGGCAAGCAAAGACTTCGCCTATATTGCCTACAAAAACACCTTCATAGAGAAGGACAAGGGTAAGGCCCCAACAGCCATGGTGGCCACTATGGTGACCGAGGCCAAGCCCAAACCTAGTAACAATGGTTACAAGAACAACAAGAATCTAGCCGCACCCATAGCCAATCCCGTGCCCAAGCAAGGCAACGCGCTGCAACCTCTCGTACCCGCACCTGAGACATCTGCATAACCCAAACCAAACTTTGAGCATAAAGATCGCTCAAATTATACCTCACTACCTCTCAAGCCTTTAGAACTTCTGAAGTAGCTATTGGCAGTCGAGCACATCCAACATAAGTAGATGTTGGAAAAAGGAATTAGGAGACATCATCGCTACTGCAAGCTCCTTAGGAACCCCTCTTTAGCCTTGTCCAATGAGCCCCCAGTTCATAAGGGTTTCAGCCTAGATAGGTTTTGTGATTACACCAACAATGTGGTCACAACATGGATTACTATCTAGCATTGAAGGATGACATCTAAAGAATGATTGATCAAGGGAAACTGATGTTGGATGAAAGCAACCTAGTATGCCCTGAGAATTAATCTCTACATGTCTACATAGATCCCCTCAATGCCAACAACGTAGGTTATGTTATCAATACCATCGATGTTGACAGTGATCCTAGGCCACCCCAAAAATCGTTCGTGGTCCGTGTATCTCAACATAGTGCACCAGCACCACCAACGGCTAGCCGAAGCTTGTAACATCTATTTGTTCTGAGAGTCCCTCCCTAGGCATCCACCCCCATGTTGCCTGTTAACAAAACCACACCACCCCACCCATTAACAAAATCATGCCACCCCACCCGTTAACACCATTAGCTCCATTTATCATCAAGGGGCTGACTCCTTCAATAGCCCCTATCCCATGCAAGACGGCTAAACAAACTTCTCATCCTAAAAAATGAGAAGTGCATCTCGTAGGTGAGACGTTGAGGGGAAGTACCGCACTAAGTGTTTCCAAGCCTATGTCTTCATCCCTTGCATCTACGCCCTCATCACCAAAGAGGAATGTTGCTATAACCACACAGACCACGTCGCCCTGCCAAAAAGGATCTGAACCCAGATCCAAAACTGCCCCTCCTCTGGAAATTCATCTTTTGGGACAAATAGAAGAGGAGAAAAGTGGGAAACAGGGGGTTGTTAGGACCTCTTGGATGTCCTCACTCAGGTCAAGCAAGCTCTAAAACAAAAAAACACTACATTGAGCTTGTACAACCTAATCATGACGTCTGTCCCATACCATGAGGCTCTGATCTGCATGTTGACAACGATTCTGGTCAATGAGGACATGCCAATGAAGGAGGAAGTAATTCATTCGGTCATGCTTCCCTCCGCACCTATAGAGCCAGAATTGTCTCAACTGACTTTCAGCGACAGCTCCATTAGGGGAGATCTTGAGAGAGGCCAGGTGACTACAGCACCCCTATTCATCACAATTCGGGTCTGTGCCGACCGAAATCGTCAGTGCGAGGCTGGAACGTTGCGAGCACCGAAAGATCAGTGGGCAAGCACAGTTGACCCTGCCTCCGCTTGAGGGCGAGCTGGAGTGGACGAAGGCAGAGTGCCTTGAATGGTCTGCACGCAGATCAAACAAGGACTTCCCCGAGCGCCACCGAGGTGTTATACGCTGGGTTATATGTAGACCAGGGTGTAAAGGGTGAAACAGGCACAGACGGTGTAAGCGTAGAGGGGCGTAAACAACGTTGGGCGTGAACAGCGTAAACAGAACTGGACCCGGCGTAAGCGTATACAGGCGTAAACAGCGTAACTGAATACAAAGGGTGTAAACAAATGCAAACAGCGTAAACAGTGGGCGTACACAGACGTTGCCGGAGCGTAAACGCAAGCAGGCGTAAGTGGAGCCTGGGCCAAATTGACGTAAAACTGTAAAACTTGAACCAAGTGTAAACAGTGGGCGTCCACGGACGCAAACGGAGCACGGAGCGCGAACACAAACAGCCGTAAACGAGGCGCGGGCCAAATTAACATAAAACTGTAAAAGGACTTGCAACAAGCGTAAACAATGGATTATAGAGTTAAAATGTTGTGCACCGGTCTAACGCAGTTGTGTA
Source organism: Gnetum montanum (assembly GCA_015680685.1). NCBI lineage: Eukaryota > Viridiplantae > Streptophyta > Gnetopsida > Gnetales > Gnetaceae > Gnetum > Gnetum montanum. Next base: position 128,952 of record MNCI01017629.1, read on the forward strand.
GGGACACAAGGCGGACGTAAAGCCCCGGTGGACAGAGGGATGCAGCTGGCTGACACGATAGGCGAAGTGCGGACTGTGCTCAGCGTGCAGCATGCAGGGCTTCCAGCGTAAGCATAAGCGTAGAGGGTTTCAGTAGCGCAATTGCTCTAGGTCGGCTCTGGTAAATTTCTACTGGGCCCGTAAATGTGGAAAACTGGGCTATTTATAGGGGTAGGGTTACTGGGAAAAGCGGACGGGGAGACACGTGGCGTGTAGACCGAGCGTTACAATTTAGAAACATGATATACGCCAGGCGTATACATTATACAACAGGCCAGCGTATACGCTGGGCGTAGACTGATAGATGCTGGCGTATACGCTGGGGCATATACGCTGGTGAATGTTGGGCGTATACACCAAAGGATGTCCACTTGCTTCAATCCTTGCTCTTCGATGTAATCTTCATGTTGCCATTGGAAATCCTATCGTCGAGCGTGTGCCTTTGCCGTACCTGGGAATGTACGCTGGAGAGCTGGGCGTAGACGCTGGGCATAGACGCTGGGCGTGAACGTTGGGCGTAGATGCTGGGCGTAGGCGCTGGGCGTGAACGCTGGGCATGGACGCTGGGCGTAGACGCTGGGCGTGAACGTTGGGCGTAGACGCTGGGCGTAGACGCTGGCACCCCACGGTTTAAAGCTGGGCGTATACGCTGGCACAACACTTAACCAGATGTTTCGACTTCCAAGATTGGCCTGTGTGACTTCAAATCTAGCCAAAGCTGCCTGTGAGTCATGGGGATCTGCTTCTTGTCGGACAGATGCTAAACTCACAAATTTTTGTGGTGTTTCATTGGCCCCTCTTTGTTGACGCTTGGAGGAATCGACCCGAGAAGCGTCGACAAAGAAGCGTAAAACACCACAAGCAACTTGACAAAATCTCTATCCTTTGTCACCTGACCAGACATCGTTGTACCGTGCTCGGTGGTGGATGGTATTGAAAGGGCAAGATTGGTAATTGGCAAGGGGAAAGGGATCGTGGGGATCGGTGACTGCCCAAGAGATCATGTTGAGAAAAGGGGGCTTAGGTGTGTGGCAGACTCGGAATTCAAGCATGTCATGTGCATCCTTTGGCCGAATGGTGCTCTTGGTGGTTTTTCAGGAGAACCAGTTGTCACGACCAAAGCCACGGGGTGATGTTTTGCATTCTTTGGAGGAACAGCTCCCTTCTTTGGGGAAACTGTTAGCGAAGAGCCAAAGCCATGCGATAGGATGTTTCTTGATTGCGTTTGACATGAGTACGCATTTTTTTGAGCTTTGTCCTTGTACTCATGCACGAATTTTATGTTCTGTGTGTTGTGACTGTTGTAACATTTTGCTGTGTGCAATGGTTTGGTAGACAGATAGTGGGTGTTCGGGGAATGGGAATGTGCAGGTTAACGGTTCGATTTAATCTTGCCAGGTGGACAAATGGACATTGCCTCATCTTGCTACTTATGATGAAATGCAACCTCGTACGAGAATTCCTGGGCATCATCTTGCAAACACAACTCCAAAGAGACAAGAAAACCATGAGTGAATTAATGAGCTTAGATTTAGGCAGCTGCAGGTAGACAAAAGTACTGTGGCGACCCTGAGTATTGAATGTGAATGTCAACAATGCTGATGAAGGATGTAATGATTCTAACGAACGAAGGTGGCTATGAGATGGGGAGTCGCAGATGAATGCGCCAGTTTATAGTCTTAGCGGACTACCATGGGTTAGTTTTGTGTCGTAACCTGTTGGACATTGCCCGTTTAGCGTCGTGGTAGACGGTATGTTGCCAGTTTTGAGTCTTAGCTGACTATACAGAGGCGAGCTAGTTTATAGTCTTAGCGGACTCTGAGGAGTCTGACGGTGCCATTTTACTATCATGCCAGAGGGGTGCTAGTTTATCATCATTTGCGGACATTGTGAGGTATCCGTTTATTGTCATATACCGGGACAATGATGGTGTCAGTTTTAAGTCGTAACTCAGGACTATTCTGTGGTATCAGTTTATAGTCATGATTCCAGGACTGTTCTGTGGTATCTGTTTATAGTCGTGATTCCAGGACGGTTCTGTGGTATCAGTTTATAATCGTGATTCCATGACGGTTCTGTGGTATCAGTTTATAGTCATGATTCCAGGACTGTT
>MNCI01017629.1:142577-154209 GCA_015680685.1 Gnetum montanum
TGACGGTTTTGAGGCGCTTTACCTCATCTGTCAATTCCTACATCATTCTTTTGGCATCTACCCAATCCTGAGCGTTTGGGAGCAATGTGGCTTGGGCTTGTGGCACGCTGTATGGGTTAGATTGTTGAACGGTGGGCTGGAAGGCTGAAAGTTGCGTTGTTGGGGGTTGCGTTTGCGGGAAGTGTACGGTAGATGGCATCAGGGGCACTACATTATAGAGAGGAGGCTGTTGTTGCTGTGGTCGTGGCTGTGCCTGAGACACATGAGTCGGTGGCAACGTGTGGGGTGGTATGTAGTGGTGGGAAACCTGGTGCGACGTCATGCCCGTCATCGGCCATTGTCCGGTCATGTTGTATGAGGAGGCCCCTTGTTGGGTTACGGAAATGAAAGGGGGCGCATGCGTTTGGATATGCGGGATGTAGTAGGCAGGTGTGGACACAAGTGTGACGTGTGGCATTCTTACCACTTGGGATTGGGCTTGGAACATCACCCCTAGGTTACTGTGAGGGGGCGGTGCTTGTGAGGCTGAACCTGCAACTGTAAAAGGGAAGGCGTTGGGCAAAGGGTGGCCCTGGGGAAGGATTTGAGCTAACAAGAATGTTTCTTGTAACAGTGCTTGGGTGTGGTCAGAGGTAATGGGTTGGAGGGGTATGGTCTCCCTTGCGTCCGGGTTAAATACGGGGTTCACGTGGTTATGTGGACTGAGAGTATGATAGGAGTCTTCATGCTTAGATTGTGCAGCGAATTCGTCCTCTTCATCCCATTGTGGTTCTACCGTAGCCTGATCTAACGATTGGCTCCTGTGCAGAAGGAGCTGCGTAAAGAGCTCCGAGAATTGCTCCGGAATGGGGATTACGTCGTACGGGGAAGGGATGAATTCATACCCCACTCTGTAAAAGATCTCAAATTGTCTTTTTACTTCCATCTTAGCCCGGTCTACTGCTAGGCCAGCTTGCATCTTAATGCAAATGAAGTTATATTCGTCTTGGCTTATGATGTTAGCGGTAGGGTCTCTCCCTTGCAACCTCAACGATCAACGGGGCCCCATCATGGATTGCCCTCCCATATGTTGTGTGGTGGACTGCTGGGCAGTCGTTGCGTCTGAGATGTTAACGTTCTAGGTAGTAGCAGCGGTGATGTTGATGGGATTCATGATTATAGACAATTTGAGTGGGGGGAATTGATGTGGATAATGGTATATGCAGTGGCGAAGATGGGTCTACAGGCTAAGTATCCGGCGTAAACGCTGGCGTAAGCGTGTAGCGTATACACTAGGGTTTCTCTGCAGCGTAAACGCTGGCGCAAGCATGCAGCGTGTACGCTAAGTATCCGGCGTAAACGCTAGCGTAATCGTGCAGCGTATACGCTAAGTATGCAGCGTAAACGCTAGCGTAATCATGCAGCGTATACGCTAAGTATGCAACGTAAATGCTAGCGTAAGCGTGCAGCGTATACGCTGAGTATGCAGCGTAAACGCTGGCGTAAGCGTGTAGCGTATACGCTAGGGTTTGTGCAGTGTAAACGCTGAAGAATCGACAGCATAGGCGTTGAGTCGGGTTTGAAAACGGCAGCGAGGACGCCGATCAGCGTAAACGCTGAGGAACGTGAAGCCTGTTTAGGGAAGGGCCCTCCTTCTAGCGCCAAAAACTGTGCCGACCGAAATCGTCGATGTGAGGCTGGAACGTTGCAGGCACTGAAAGATCAGCGGGCAAGCACAGTTGACCCTGCCTCCGCTTGAGGGCGAGCTGGAGTGGACGAAGGTAGAGTGCCTTGAATGGTCTGCATGCGGATCAAACAAGGACTTCCCCGAGCGCCATCGAGGTGTTATACGCTGGGTTATATGTAGACCAGGGTGTAAAGGACGAACAGGCGTAGACGGCGTAAGCGTAGAGGGGCGTAAACAACGTTGGGCGTGAACAGCGTAAACAGAACTAGACCCGGCGTAAGCGTATACAGGCGTAAACAGCATAACCGAACACAAAGGGCGTAAACAAATGCAAACAGCGTAAACAGTGGGCGTACACGGACGCTGCCGGAGCGTAAACGCAAGCAGGCGTAAGCAGAGCATGGGCCAAATTGACGTAAAACTGTAAAACTTGAACCAAGCGTAAATAGCAGGTGTCCACGGACGCAAACGGAGCGCGGAGCGCGAACGCAAACAGTCGTAAACGAGGCACGAGCCAAATTAACATAAAACTGTAAAAGGACTTGCAACAAGCGTAAACAATGGATTATAGAGTTAAAATGTTGTGCACCGGTCTAACGCAGTTGTGTAGGGACACAAGGCGGACATAAACCCCTGGTGGACGGAGGGATGCAGCTGGCTGACACGATAGGCGAAGCGCGGACTGTGCTCAGCGTGCAGCATGCAGGGCTTCCAGCGTAAGCGTAAGCATAGAGGGTTTCAGCAGTGTAATTGCTCTGGGTCGGCTCTGGTAAATTTCTGCCGGGCCCGTAAATGTGGAAAACTGGGCTATTTATAGGGGTAGGGTTACTGGGAAAAGCGGATGGGAAGACACGTGGCGTGTAGACCAGGCGCTACAATTTAGAAACATGATATACGCCGGGCGTATACATTATACAACAGGCCGGCGTATACGCTGGGCGTAGACGGATAGATGCTGGCGTATACGCTGGGGCGTATATGCTAGTGAATGTTGGGCGTATACGCCGGCGTATACGCTGAAGGATGTCCACTTGCTTCAATCCTTGCTCTTCGGTGTAATCTTCATGTTGCCATTGGAAATCCTGTCATCGAGCGTGTGCCTCTGTTGTACCTGGGCGTGTACGCTGGAGAGCTGGGCGTAGACGCTGGGCGTAGGTGTTGGGCGTGAACGCTGGGCGTAGACGCTGGGCGTGAACGCTGGGCGTAGACGCTGGCACCCCACGGTTTAAAGCTGGGCGTATACGCTGGCACAACACTTAACCAGATGTTTCGACTTCCAAGATTGGCCTGTGTGACTTCAAATCTAGCCAAAGATGCCTGTGAGTCATGGGGATCTGCTTCTTATCGAACAGATGCTAAACTCACAGATTTTTGTGGTGTTTCAGGGTCAACTAATACTAGATCCAAAGGGTACACGTTGATGATGGGGCCATCACAAATGTCATCCCCTTCCCTATTATGGACAAGTTGGACTTTGTTGACCAAATCAAACCCACAATGACGTCATGCCGGAGGTTGTTCAATGGGGCGAGGGTCATGTTGAAGGGCACAATCCACATAGACTTCATGGCAGGGGATCAATTCCCCACAAACGTAATGTTCATCGTGGTCGAGGAGATGTCTAGGTTTAACCTGATCCTAGGGAGATCATGGTTAGCATAACTTAGGGTTGTCTCTTTGCCCATTCATCAGGAAATCCACCTACCATACGCAAGTAGGGAGGTGGTGATCCATGGTGATGACGTAGTGGCACAAGCTATCAATAACGTAGACATGGAGCAAGGCTTAGAGGTTGTAACCTCTAAGAATGAAGTGCCTACTCATGCATGCACTAACCATCCAGTGGGGGAATCAGCTCAGTAAGCCGATTTCCAAAATGAAAGCACATGGGCCAAGTTTCCCTTCCAAGCGGGGGACAATGATGTAAACGATGGCCCTGGCAAAGTGCCTCAACCTTACGTACCACTCAAACCATGGTGGGTCAAGAAGTAGGTACGCATAGCATAGCAACCCTACTGCTTCCTGCCCAGTTGCCATCCCTTGTACATTCACTGCCTTTTTTTCTTTGCACACGCATTACTTACCAATTAGCCATTCTCCAAATTGTTAACGTATCATCTTTGGCATGCTACACTACAGCCCGAAATGGCCTTAAACTAATGGCCCAAAATAGGCTAAAACTATGCTACGCTATGGCCCGAAATAGCCTAAAACTAGTGACAACTCGAAATGGCCTAAAACTAATCACCCGAAACAGCCTAAACCTATGCTACGCTATGGCCTAAAACAACCTAAAACTAGTGACGGCCAGAAATTGCCTAAAACTATGCCTGCTCATGGCCTGAAATGGCCTAAAACTATGTCTCCTCATGGCCTAAAATGGCCTAAAACTATGTTCCCCTATGACCTGAAATGGCCTAAAACTATGCTACGCTATGGCCTGAAATGGCCTAAAACTAGTGATGGCCCAAAACGGCCTAAAAATAAAACATAAAAGCATGAATATTTTGCATAAAAATTAGCACGTAGACAATGCATAAGTTAGTGTAGAATCAATTTCTTTTCCAAAATTCTCCCCTTTATTCAAAACTTTTGTCTTTTATACCATGTTTACAAGAATTTTACAAAAATTCAAAATTTTGAAAAAAAAAACCATGCTATCATGGGTTGTCTCTACCTACATCATCTTAGCCATTTTCTTCTACATCACCCCCTTTAGCATCGCCTTCCCCTGCATTATCCTCTACCGCCCCTTCATTCTTACCCTCTGCGGCCTTATGCCCTAATCTAGAACCTGCATCGCAGAAATGAAATAGTTAGCTAGGGCAACACACACAAGCTACAACAAAGCATGAGAATTAACACAGTAGAAAGCGACTGACCTGAGATGGACCTACATCCATCTCAAAGGATATTTGGTCTAAACCGAGCCCAAGGTGGTGCCAGACCTCCTCTGTCGTGATATCCATCCAACGCCTATTGCTTGCTTCAACGTCTACAGCAGCTCTCTTCTTTTAGACAGTCATCCATCTTGGTGGTCCTCGAGAAAAGGAGGCAGTTGCGGTCTTACCTGTGGGAAGGTCCACTTCCCGTTTAGGAGATTCCATAACTTTTACCTGCTCTTTGAACTTATCATAGGCCTCAGAAGCGTCAATAGCATTTATGAATGCTTTATAGGTAAACGCCTCCATACCAGCATCCCTGTATAGTTTACGATAGGTAGCACATTCCAGTTTATACATATGCTTATGGTTTTTCTGGGACTACCCCCATTCGTAAACCCTGACGCTGAAATCTTTCCAATCTTGACTCTTCTGGGCCAACAAGTCCATTTGCATCTGCTGTTCTATTATTTCATGAGTTTCTTCATTTTTCTAATGCACGACTATCCAAAATCTAGCATAATCTATCACAACCATGCACCAATCCTCATTATTAGTATCACGGGCTATGAGGAATTTGTTCCTGAATCTGAGGTCTTTCACCTCAGCGCTCAGGTCAACCTTCTCTTGCTCCATCTTCTGGACCCATTTCCACAGGTCCTCGTTGACATGCTTGTACTTCCATAAGGAATGTGCTAAGTGCAAAGTGCATTTGCAAGCCTCGTCATATGCACGACGAGGTACCTCGGTCACTTCAAGCAGGAATGCAGGCACGACACCAAATTTCAAAGGTCATGTCAAGTCCCATTTGAGCCTAGAGGCTATCACAACATAAAGAGCATGTCAGTCGTATTAGCGTAGCAAGGTTAACGAATTTGAGAACTCTAGTGTAGCAACATGAGAGAACATAGCACTACTACTTACCCACTTCAGGGTCGATCTGCTGAAGACGGTCGATCATGTCATCGACAAACCCCTACATAAACATAAACTTATCAGGGGTCTTGGCCCATGGTTTCATACGAATCAGAGGGGGTCCTACAATATAAAAAGTGGTGTTTTTCATACAACTAAACATGTCAGCAATGACCAAAATGGACTATGACAAAGCAGATATGTCATTAAACTCACCAACGTCTAATTGTAGTTCCCCTCCCTTCTGATTTAGGGTGATGGCAGCATCCTTGGCAGAAGTCCCTTCTAGGTTGATGTGGGCTTCTCCTTTATTTACAGGAGCTTTCCCTTTTGAGGCACCAGCATCCTCTTTATTCACAAGAGACTCCTCTTCATCTCCAAAAATGTCCTCCTCATTAATAAGAGGATTCTACCTAATAACAAGAGCCCCTGCCTTAGCAGCAGGAGTTCCTTCCCTCTTGACCAGGGCCCTTACTTCCGAGACTAGGGCCTCCGTGTCTTTATTTGTCAGCCCTGTCTTAGCGGCCGACACCTCTTCATCACCTTATTCTTCTTCCTCTTCTTCCTCTAACAGCCAAGAAACATGTTTACATTAGCTCAAAATAGGTTAGCTTAAGGTATGTGCTACACTACGCTACGCTATCCAGTGTAGCACAACGTAGCAGGCATTAACAAAGTAGGAGAAGAAATAAACATGAGAAAAAGCATTTACCAATGGGGGGTTGCATCCTCTGTAGTTTCAACCACAGTCTCTACCCCTCCTCTTCTTCCGTGCGAAGGGTTTACTTAGTTGAAGCAAGCCTCTTTCGTTGCAACTTGCTGGACACAGTCTCAGCTACAAGATGTTTCCCCTGTGATACGCTACCGGTAGTAGCAGGGGGCACCTCTCCTACACCGTCTTGGTCACGAAAGTTGTGGGCCACCCGATCCTTAGTCGTCACAAGGAATGACTTCCAGAGGATCTTGGGTTGGGGTGATCCAGAGGATCTGGTAGATCCACGGTTTGAAAATCTAGTTGCAATTCCACAATACCCAGGCCCCTTTCTCATGGACCACCAGAAACTCTACGAAACACTGCAGACAAGCTATGTAAAAGGCATAATGTATATTGTAATGGGACTCTAGCTTCTTATGAAGACCCAAGATTTCAGTCTGCAAGCCTTTACATAGAAACCTGGCCTAGTTGTAGTGAGCCCCCTCTTCCATAACATCACGCATTACCCAGGCATGCTCAATCCCAAGGACCTTCCCTTAGGAAAGTAGCTGGGGGAAAGTGCGAGCACAGAAGATAGGGTAAACTTCTCTGGTAGGTCCTACCTTGACCTTCTCCATAGGAATCCCCTTTCACTCTTTGACAACCACTATCCACTCCACGATGTCATCCTTCTAAAGGTTTAACTCCTTCTTGGACATTGATCCCTTGAGGATGCCATTGGCAGGGACACCAAAAATATCTGCAAATAGCTGGTCATTGATTTCGATGACCACCCGCACACTATATATGCGTGTGCGGAAGCAGTCCACCTTGTCGAAAAAGGAGTCCACCAGCGAAAGCATCTCAATGGTAGGAACACTTGGGTTCGGGGTCAAGAACAAATACATAAGCTCAACATTTTGGAGATTCTTGACCATGGAGTCCAAGGCCTCCTTGTATATCCAACACTAGCTCTCATCTACTTCTCTATACTTGAAGTAGATGTTTGCCTCATAGTTCCCAGGAGTTATCACTATCACCTCCTGGGACTTCTTTGTCCCTACAATAATTTGCATAGAAACGATTAGCATAAAAACAAAAAAAATGCAAAAAAAATGGCAAAGAAACTATAGCATGTTGTACCCACTTCTTAGCTTACCAGGTTTATATGGCAACAGGAATTGTGGAAGAGGGATTAAAACGTCTTCCATAGGGATCAACTTGAAGGGTGCCCATCCCTCATCCAACCAATCAAACTCCTTGCATCTACCATAGAGATTGGGATATTGGTTTGGATAGGTGGGGTATTACACCTACACAGATATTCTCAGTAGAAGAGAATTCCTACAGGGCCATCTTAGTTGTTTTCAACAAATTTGTATCACCGTGAAGTCCCTTCTCGTTGATATAAAACATGGTAACAAAAACATGCAGTTAACATTCAGCTAGCATAGCAAACGTCGCATAGTACAACAGAACATAGCTACAAAACTCACCCAACAGTGTAGTAGATGGTTCCTAGTGAGTTTTGGAAGCACGTTTCCATATGACATGCAAAAAAAAATGTGTTTTAGGGATGGTAGCAGTTGTACTCAGGCATATCCCAGATCCAAGCTAAATGCCTCAAACCTTGGGGGCACTGACTGGATCCTTCTCCCTGCCCACTACTAACTACCCCATCCTTCAAATACCTTATAATACCTCGGGCTGCCCTAGGAAACAGGGTTTCTAGTATGACGGCTGCTACCTCCTCCTCTAAATGTGACCAAAAGATCACACTAAAGTGTTGGAGGAGGTATTGCAGGAACTTCTATGCTTCTGCCCTGAACCAGACTGCCTGATCTCCCACATGTGTGTGAGGAGGAGGAACATGAACCACTGGTTTTTTTAGGCAGCACAGGACCCCTACAATTTCTAAGAAAATTAGAACTAGCCTTAGCGCTATCCTGCACAATGCAATGGCAAATTGTTAGCACCATGACCAAGCGCAATGCACACGTAGCATAGCAAGAACTAGTGTAGCAAGAATTAGCATTTTAGCAAACTTGCACGTAGTGTAGCAAAAAAAATGACAAAGCAATAACATAGCAAAACTAGCTTAGCGTGGCAATGGAGTGATTAACTCTAGCAAAGTGAATAGCAATAAACCCTGACAAAAACACATGTCATGCTATCACATCATGCATGGCCAAACCCTCCTGAGCGACCTACGCTATGCCATTTGAAAGCCAAGTAACTTAAATTATCCAAACCCCTGTGGTTATGACAACCGCAATGAAGGTGGTTTAAGCGACCTTGCATGCAACATTAGTGTAGTATTTGTGCATCCGCTACAGACGAAATGGCAATAGCAATAGTGTAAAGGCCAAAACAATTACAACGCGATGACAAAAAACACGGACAACTAAAGCTAAATCACAAAAATGAAAGCAAAAAACAAAAACGATAATAGAAGCATGAAAAAATAGAGGCATAGTAGCCTACTGGGTCAATGGCATGTCCTCTCACACCATGATGCATGCTTGTCTCACACGTCCTAGGGTTTCCTTTACCTCCTTGACCTTTGCGAGCACCAAGTGAGTGCGTTCTTTCTTTGGAGCCATTTTCCTACTTGCAGACCTTTCCTCGTTGCTATGAAAAAATCGCCTTGCTCTCTGTTAGCACAATCGCTCTACGCTTCAAAATCGCTTTATGCTCCAAATGTGGGCTCTGTGGTCTTACAATGAGAATAACAACGTACCAAGGTTTAATCCCTATTTATGGTCATAATGGTGAAAAATGAAAACTTGCCATTCTCTCTCTCCATTTAATGTAGAGTTTACCATGCAGCGTAGCATGCCCGCCACGACATCATAGCACTATTGGCAATTAATACGAGCAAATCTGAGCAAAAGATCTTGGCATGCTTTGAGCTCATCATTTTCTTTCCTGAAAAATGGAAAAAATATATTTTTTTTAGTTACCGGTGTAGAAAGACCTTAAACTAGCAACCTTAGCGTAGCTGTGACTTTACCGGTCCGAAAGGACCTTAAACTAGCAACCTTAGCATAGCTGTGACATTACCAATCCAGAAAGACCTTAAAATAGCAACCTTATCATAGCTGCGACTTCACCAATCTGAAAAGACCTTAAACTAGCATTCCCAGCATAGTGTTTCACTCTAGTTAGTAGTCTGAAAAGACTTTAAACTAGCAGTCTCTACCCTTTATGCGATTGCAGTCTACAATGATACTAAACTAGTGGTTTCACATTTTCTCTTTAACAATTCTACTTTTCTTATATACCGTCAACTTTCTAATTTATATACTAGTGATTTTACATTTTACGTCTAGGCAATTTGAATTGACACTAAACTAGCAACTTCACATTTATACATTGGAAGTTTTTCATTTTGTTGCAGTTTTTCATCTTCGTGCCTTAACGACCTGCCATAACCTCAAGTGGGTGAATTTTAATCTTTATATCATACTTACATACTATCGTTGCTTTGCAAGTTTTTGCTATACACAATTACTGAGAAAAGGTGCCTCATAAGCAGACTCTCATTTCATTTTGGCAGGTTGAGGAAAAAATGGAAATCCATCGCGATCTCTCCACGCCTTTAGCCTTAGCAGGTTCACATGGCAATCTCGCAAGACAATTGAACCCAGACCTGATTGACTAGGAATCAACCATAGCTAGCATCATAGCATCCTTAGAAACATCTCCAGACTGGCCTAAGCATCTGGTCTGAACCCTAGATTTAGAGGCCAGGGATGTAACTGAGGACCCTCTCATCGAGCTGCCTGTGACCACGTCCAAGGGGGAAGTAAAAATGTTAAAACTTAGTTCCCTCTTAGATGCGCAAACATACAAAGATGTAGCCAAAATTCTTCAAGACAACATTAAAGTTTTTGCATGGTCATACAGCGACATGCTAGGATTAGATCCAAGGATAATATAACATAACATCATCCTAGACCCGCGTATGAAAGCAGTCAAGCAAAAAGCTCGTAAGGTTAAACTAGAAATTGCACTAGCCATAAGGGAAAAAATCACCAAGCTATACCAAGCTGGTTTCATCCGTGCAGTTGATTACTCGAAATGGGTGTCCAACATCATTGTGGTTTCTAAAAAATAGGAGGAATATGAATCTATATAGACTTCCGAGATCTGAACAAGGCAACGATCAAAGATGAGTTTCCACTTCTGAGCATTGATCAACTCATCGACACTATGGCTGGTCATGCTCTGTTATCCTTCATAGATGGTTTCTCTGGCTACAACCAAATTTGCATTAACCCAAAGCACCAGCTAACAACAACCTTCATGACCCCATGGGGTACCTTTTGTTACACCATGATGCCTTTTGGGCTCAAGAAAGCCGAAGCAACCTACCAGTGAGCCATGACTTACATCTTCAGTGACTACATCCTAGAAATGCTAAACAACTACGTGGATGATATAGCGGTCAAGTCCAAAAAAGTTGCTGATCACCCACGCAATCTAGGGGTAGTCCTCAAGTGTTGTCAAATGCATGATTTCCACCTTAATCCTAAGAAGTGTTTCTTTGGGGTGAAAACCGGATGCATGTTAGGATTTGTAGTATCGGAGAATGGGATATGGGTGGACCCTAACAAGGTTAAGGTCATCATCAACCTGGAACCTCCTACGAACCTTAAGGAATTATGTGGATTGCAAGGTAGGGTAGAGTTCATCCGAAGGTTTATAGAAAAGTTAACTGACAAGTTACACCCCATGCAACATCTTCTAAAGAAAAGGGTTAACTTTGAATGGACAACTCAATGTCAACAAGCCTTCGATGCCTTGAGAAAAGAGCTTTTACACCTCCCAACCATGCATCCACCACAGAGGGATAAGCCTTTCTTCATCTACCTTGCCACCTCTGACACATCTATCATAGCACTGTTATGTCAGAAACGAGACGAAAAATTTGAGATATCAGTGTACTATCTAATTCATGCATTAATAGCACATGAGGCGAAATACAACAAAGTAGAGAGGAATTTCCTTGCCTCAGTATTTACATTAAAAAAGTGGAGGCATTACCTATTTTGCAGTACAATTAACATCATTTGCAAAAGCAACATACTCTGGGCTATCACTAACAACCTATATGAAAGCAGCAAGATAGCCCGATGGAATGCAAAAACCGTAGAGTTTGACTTACACTATGTGAGCCAGTCATCAACAAAGGATCAAGACATAGTAACCCAACTTACAACCTCACCCATCGACGACCAGGCAACCATAGATCTTGAATTCCCAAACAAGCATGTTAGCACTATCAGCGTCGTCCCATCGAACCTACAAGCTACTTTACACTTCGACAATGGCTCAACCACACGAGGAGGTAGTGTAGCTACCGTCATTACATTCCCCTATGGGGAAATGCACCCGTTTTCTTATCGTTTTGCATTCCCCTACACCAACAATATGGTAGAGTATGAGGGACTACTCAGAGGCCTCTCAGCT